>JAJJWW010009642.1:0-471978 GCA_023531295.1 Papaver armeniacum | reverse complement strand
TAACGATCTTCTATTTCCCCTCTTCTCTCGCCATGCTCTGTCTCGGATTTTGTGTCTCTTCCCCAGTACTTTCTGCTGGTAAAACTCTCCTTCTTTCTTCCCTATTCGATCTTGAACTTGATCTCACGCTACTTCTTGATCTCCTATTTTGCAACCTCATATTTTCCATCCTCAATTCATGGTTTTGTCTTGTCAAGTTTGCTCGCTCCTCTGCCTCTAGTCGTCTCTCTTCGTGTATTGTTTTTCTCAATCTTTCTAATGCCGCGATTTCTTCGTTTTCTCCATTCATTCCTTGCTCTCCTTGTCCATTGTTCACCAGCTGCTGCTCCTCTTCTCTCTCATATTTCGAATCGGACCTCCAAGTATGTACACTTACTCTATCATAATCCACAGCCGCGTTTGCTACTGGGGAGATCGGTGGTTGGTTTTGATCTTCTCCATCATTTCTCATATTTATCCTTGACGATTCTCCTGTTTCATTCCTCCTTTCTCCAGCAAGTCTCCCACTTCTTCTTACAGTCGTTGGCTGCCCTTGTACATTTCTTCTTCTAGCCATTTTTCTTTTCCAATGAATTCTTGAGTATCTTCTCCAAATCTTTTCTCTCATCAATCCAAATTCCTTCCAATTTCTACGTCAATCTACTGCTCGGTCCCTGTTTCTAGCGCATATGTAGTAGCAGGAAATCCCACACTACACCCCTTACTCGATTTTGCTTAATTAATCCATTGAAAGAAGTAAGATCAAGAATATTTATTGATTGAATCCATGAAATGTTTACACAGGATAATGGAATTACACTTAGAAATTAAAGCACTCTTAAACTTTCTCTCTCCTATTGACTTGCCTAACCATTCCAAAAGATCTCTCTCTTTACAGACTCATTTAGCCCTTTATATAGGGTAATACATAGTGGATGACAGCTAAGCTACCCTTTATTTTCGGGAATGTCTCGCGAAGTGTCGCAGACGCACAAACATTCACTCTCGCGACACTTCTTATCCCTCGCCAGGTCTCACGTCTTCTTTATGTTTTGTCTGTCGTTATTCATTGCGTCGTTTATTTTAGCTCCCTGCGACTCCCTCGCGGCACCGTCGTTCATTAATCCCGCAAGTCTTGTACGTCGCGATATTATGATCCTACAAAAGGTAAGTCCAGTTGTGCCAGTGGAGAAAGAACCAGTTGCAATAGAGGAAGAGTAAGAAAAGGCAAGTCCAGTTGCGCCTATGGAGAAAGAACCAGTTGCAATGGAGGAAGAGCAAGTTGCAATGGAGAAAGAGCAGAAAAAGACAACTCCAGTTGCAACGGAGGAAGAGCAGGATGAAAGAACAAGTCCAGTTGCAATGTATGAAGAACCAGTTAGAGACGAGAAAGAAAACACAACTCTAGTTGATGAAGAAGATGCATCAGAAAGGTAAAATTCATTCATTTACTTAGTATATTGCTAATAATTCTTATTGGAAGGTAAAATTCATTCAATTGTCTCCATTGTTATTCATTCATTTACTTAGTACTAAATAATTCTTGGATGGAAGCAACTTGCCTCAAGTTGTCTCCATATGTGGAAGCAACTTGCTCAAGTTGTCTCCATATGTTTAGGAAGCAGCTTGCCTCAAGTTGTCTCCATATGTTTAGGAAGCAACTTATTCAAGTTGGAAGCAACTTGCTCAAGGTGTCTCCATAGGTGGAAGCAACTTCCTCAATGTTGTCTCCTCTACTTGTTTTCAGTGTGCTGTGTTTTTAATGATTTTTTTCCTCCCTCTGTGCTTTGCTGAAATTGCAGGCAAGTATCATATTGTACACAAGAGAATGAGGATGAAAAGAAAAAAGCAGATGAAATGGTTGTTGTTCTACACACTCCAAGAAGCAATAACGAAGCATGTGTGCAAACCCAATCTTTTGAAGGTCCATCTTTTGATTTTCATTTTGAGTCTCCGGCAGCACCAGTCCCAGTTTCTCAAATAATTGAACAACCAAAAGCAGACAAAGAGAGTGACTTATCAGAAACTGGAGAGCAAGAAGTTGAAGAGAAAATAAAATCTGTTGTTGATTCTATTATTAGAAGAGTCAAGAACGATCCAAGAGAGAGGAAGAGGAAGGGATTGGGAGATGGATTCACTGGAACAGGTTTACACACAAAGAAGAACCAGAAACAATAGGGGAGTGAAGTTATTGATTTGGAAGCAATAGATTACATCGATCCAACACCTCCTCAACCAAAACCACTCAAGAGTGCACAAAGTCTTGAGCTTTGGGGTAAGTGCACCGAAGATCAACAAAAAATACTCCAAGAATTATGCGAGGACGCCACAGAAGGGTAAAAAACACTAAAACTTTTATTTTCAGCTAATGCATTAAGTTGACTTCATTAATACTCCAAAACAAAACTAGGAAGGAACCTGCTTCAGTTGACTTCATAACTTTCTGGACCGAATAATGATGTTTGCTGTGTTGTTGGATTATGCAGGGAAATGACTTATTCTGGGCCGAATAATAAATTTCACACTTAGAAAAAGTTCATCCAAGATCTATTGGATGATCTCTATATCGATAGTGATATCGTAGACTTCTACATCAGCATTCTGAATTCGAAGATGGAAAAGGTTTCTGTTGATAATTTATACACCAAGCATGTAATACTAAATACCAATCTTTTGGTAAGTAACTTTTTCATCTGATAAATTACACACTAGTTAGTATTACCAGATTGCGTATTATTTTGACTTGTAAAAACTTTTTGCAGAGACAACTTTTTCATCAGATAAATTACACACTAGTTAGTCTTTATCTTTTTGATTTTTAAAAACTTTCACAATGATGCAGAGATACGTACAATTAGCAATGGCCAACGGAGACGAGAATGCAATAGAAACAAGTTGCGTAGCATAGTATGTGAGGAAAAATTACCAGTTGGATGCCAAGAACAAGATGCTGATGTTTCCAATGTGCATGAACTCCTACTAGGTGTTGCTGGTATTACATGAAGGAGTATGGAATATATGCAACTCAATGAAGCAAAGTCCATTGTTGTCAGGTCAATTGCATACACTTACAAAGCCACTAAGCAAAGTTCTAAATGAGATTGGACATCGAGACAAAGATGGTAGACAAATCGTTCATACATTGAAGGTTCCTAAGGTACTTCAACAAGAAGAACACCCTGGCTGCGCAATTTTTGTGTGTGTTTTTATGAAGATGTTGGTCAAATACCAAGAATTCAGTATGCTGAAAGGAGGACAAAAGAAACATTATCTTGAGAAGTTTAACAAAAATAGGATCAAGATGGTGTTCCGTATATTGGCTACAACTGATGAATGGAAGAAACAGAAATGCACAAATTCGAGTCAGATTGTAGTGTATTCCCAGTAGTATTGAATGACAGAGACAACTTGTTAGTATTATCTAGAATTATGTGATTGAAATATTGGTTAAACTTATTAATATTATTCTGATTGAACTACATATTATTATTGGTTGTAAAACATTATGTTGTTTGATTATTGAACTACATATTATTATTGAACTACATATTACTTTTATCTAATTAAAGTAGACTTCTTAATATTGTCTAGTTAAAGTTTGAATGGTTTGATTATATTCAGTGTTGCAATATTTCTATATGGTTGCAGGTATGCATAGGTAAAAGGGGAGATGGATAAAAAATACAGACAGACCCTTGCTCAAGTTGTGTACTTAAATGGAAGCAACTTGCTCAAGTTGTCTCCATCTATGGAAGCAACTTGCTTCAAGTTTGTTCCAAAATTGGAAGCAACTAATAAAAGTTGTCACCAAAAAAATCATACAGGAACTGAAATGGAAGCAACTAGAAAAAGATGCCTCCATAAATGGAAGCAACTTGCAGAAGTTGTTCCCAACATGGAAGCAACTAGCAAAAGTTGTCTTCATAAAACAGAAGCAACTAGTAAAAGTTGCCTCCAACTAGAACAACTTGCCTTCAAATCTGTAGCCAGAACCAACATAGTTTCCATGAAAAAAAAACATTACAGACCCTGTAGCAAACTGAAGAACAAAAAATGATTTCATAACAACTGCAGCATAAAAAGTTGAACAAAAAAAAGTGTACCCTTATCAATTAAAGACAAACCAAGTTCACATAAACATAAAATCAGAAGTTCAGAAAAACATAAAAGAAATTGGAACAAATGAAAAAAAGTCTAATGCAGTTGAGAAATTCATAATATCATAGGAACATCATTCTGTAAAACCTTTGAATCCTTGGCTGATCCTTGAAAATTGGTGGGCGAGAGGCCAATGGAGCACTCCGGCATGTTCTATGATTATGGTATACAAGCATTCCACAACGGCCACACTTTCTCTTCTTGCGAAATTTCTCATGGTAACTGCGTTTACGAACAGGAAGCAACTAATAAAAGTTGTCACCAAAAAAATCATGCAGGAACTGAAATGGAAGCAACTAGCAAAAGATGTCTCCATAAATGGAAGCAACTTGCAGAAGTTGTTCCCAACATGGAAGCAACTAGCAAAAGTTGTCTTCATAAAACAGAAGCAACTAGTAAAAGTTGCCTCCAACTAGAACAACTTGCCTTCAAATCTATAGCCAGAACCAACATAATTTCCATGGAAAAAAAAAGATTACAGACCCTGCAGCAAACTGAAGAACAAAAAATGATTTCATAACAACTGCAGCATAACAAGTTGAAAACAAAAGTGTACCCTTATCAATTAAAGACAAACCAAGTTCACATAAACATAAAATCAGAAGTTCAGAAAAACATAAAAGAAACTGGAACAAATGAAAAAAGTCTAATGCAGTTGAGAAATTCATAAGATCATAGGAACATCATTCTGTAAAACCTCCCAATCCTTGGCCGATCCTTGAAAATTGGTGGGCGAGGGGCCAATGGAGCACTCCGGCATGTTCTACGATTATGTTATACAAGCATTCCACAACGGCCACACTTTCTCTTCTTGCGAAATTTCTCACGGTAACTGCGTTTACGAACAGAGTTTGGTCTTCCAACTTGTGGTCCAACAGGGGGAGGCATGACATATTTGGTCCGAGAAATCTCATCCGGCTTATCTCCATCAGGAATGGGATAGATAGGTTTTGAATACAGACCTTTGTAGTATTCGACAGTGTAGTAAGGTATGATGTGCTTGTATACCTCGTCCTCACCAATCTGCACCATAGCTTTCACGGAATGACTGAAGGGGAAGCTGTGTTTTTGCCACCACTGACAAGTGCAGGCCTGGGAGTCCAAGTCGACAGTATGCTTCCCGGTATTAGTTATGATCTCAAATACTTTTTCACTGGCTCGACGCACCTTGTATCTACTACAGTCAGTTATCCTCTTGTCTAACCTTGCTTGCATCTTAGGGGTAAGTCTTGTAGTCTTGCTAGCTGCGAGCTTCCTCTTCCATATTGTCTCCATTGTCCTAGCACGAATACATTCAATCAACTCAATAGCTTGCAGTCTCTTTTCGTGCTTAATCAAGCTGTTAAAGCTTTCATCTATATTTGAAGTAAGCTCTCCAAACCTTTCCCCAAGAAACTCATGAGCAGCCCAATTCTTCAGTGGGATCTTCTTCATCCACTCAATGACAGAGAATAACTTCAGATTGTGCATGCTTGATACTGCCTTCAAAATCGCTGCTCCTTGGTGACAAAGATCGTAGCATTGCTCAAATAACTTCACCGCAAATCTGTCTACTCTTGCCCTTGCTAACTGGAATATTACCTTTCATATGGTACGAGCAATATGAGTGAAAAGCATTCGGAAACACCTCAGGAACATTGTTCAAAAGTCCAGTTCCACGATCAAATATGATAGTCAACGGACGATCAGCATCGACAATTCCCTTCAAATTTTCCAGAAACCAACGCCAATTATCACCATTTCCCCCAGAAACAAGCCCAAACGCAAGTGGAAATATCTCTGCAAAGAAAAAGAAACAAAAAAATTTAATACAAAAAATGGGTAGCATGTTTCGAATTACACAGTGGAAGAAACCACGACAAGTTGTCTCCAGAAAAAAGGAACCAACTAGCACAAGTTGTATCCAAAAATGGAAGCAACTTGGTCAAGTAGCTTTCAAAATCTGAACCTACAACAACATCAGGCTAGACAAAGAAACTTAAAAACAACAACATACGTCGGCTACAAAATTTCTACCAAAGGTTATTCTCCATAATTTGAAACAAAAAAATGTAAAACCACAGATATAAACACAAAAAATAAAGAAACACATCATAAAAAGAGAAGAGGAAAGAAAATGCATAATACCTTGGTTGCCAGTTTTCCCACAAGCTACCATAAGTCCACCCCTGAACTTTCCTGTAAGAAACGTAGCATCTATTATCAGCATAGGACGACAATACTTGTTAAACCCTGTGATGCAAGCTTCAAAAGAAATAAAAAAACCTCTCAAGCTGCCGGTTTTCAGCATTAAACTCAAATTTGATGACGCTTCCAGGATTATGATGCTTCACGGCTTCTTCATACCACAAGAAGTCAGAATACGACTTGATATCATCTCCCCAAATACATTCTTTGCAAAATTTCAGTCCACGATATGATTGATGGTAGCTGAGGTAAACTTGATACTCTCTGAAAAACAAATCTTGAATGTCAGCAGCTGATTTCTACTTACTTGAAACTCTAAGATCGTCTTTTATGATGTTCTTGATAAAAGTCTTCGTCATTCGAAGCTTTGAAGGATCAGAGCACGCTGATAGGTGTCTAAAACACCTTGATATTTATCTATTGTTTATGCTTTCTTTGTTATGTTTTCTTGTAAATTATGTATCTTTTATTTGATTTTGAATTTCAGGTACTTTGGAGCAAAAGAAGAGGAAACGTCGCTTAAAAGGGCTAAAGTGTCATTTCATGTGCAACTACTGTTGGAGGCGACTTATTTCTCATTATTTACTTCTTTTCTATCTGAAAGGCATTCAGCCTTAGTGATGTATAAAAATTGAAGAAAATAAGTGAATATGAGAAGTAAGAGATGGCTGCTCGAGAAATTACTAAAAGCACCCAGAAAAGTGTTAAAGGCACCCCCAGAAATGTCCCGGAAGAGTCGATAAAGTCACCCATGAGTTTTTCACTAAATACAGCCCAAAAGTCATCTTTGTATCCCACAAATTGCTATTCGCAACCCCAAGAATTGCTAAATGTAGCCCAAATTGCTAAAGGGACACCGCTGCTGGATAAGGGGAGAGTCATCTTCAACCTTTTGAAATTCGAATTTTGGCGGGAAAAGAAGAACAAAATTAGGGTTTGGATTTTGATGGAGTTAGAAAGAGACTAAAGCGCTGGAATTGAATGGGTTTGTTCCATAGGTACAAACAGGGATGGTGATGGTCTTTGTTGTGACCAGAATTGACTAGATAATCCGCAATAGGTGAATCAGTGCTCATGTATTTTGGCGGGAAAATGTGTTCTTCATGAACAGAATTGATGTTCGGATTTTGGAGAGGTTACAGGGAGATTCGATCGCTCAAACTTCTTGGATGGGCCTGTTTAGTCGAAACTGGCTTGGTAAGGTGATCGGATTTGATCTAGTTGGGCTAAATAATCCCGGAGAAGAAAACAGGGAAGATATTTTATATCGGGTATGATTCTCTATTATTGGAAGTGGTGACGTATATATTTATGAGTTTAGCTTGTACTGGCAACGTGATTGGACCATGCACATCACCAGAAGACGTGTGAAGAAAAAAGACATGGAAATAATTCTCAAAACAAAGAAAGAATCCCGTGAAGAAGAAAAAAAAAGGAAAGGAGATCAATGGAAGTTATTACACGAGATTTATGGGAGCTGTCGAGTATAAAAAGGGTCGTATGGAAGCAGAGAAGAGGACGGATACTTTGGAGGAGAAATAGAGGCTTAGAATCGAAAGAAAAGAGGTTAGAAAAAAATTACCTGCTGCTGCAAAACTCAAGAACACGAAGAACATTGCACCACCAAAAGCCGTCGCAGAAGCAGTCTCAGATACAACGACAGAGAGAATCATCTATCGTTGTTCAACAGTGGAAAAACAAAGACCCTCAGAGACGGTCGTTTATTACTGAAAATCATTGTAAGCACTTTTATTAATATTTTTCAATACAATGATTAATGAAATTTTCTCCAATCTTCGTTCTATGAGTAGCTAAATTTCTTTTCTAGGGTTTTGGAGGAAACTATTTTTAATGGGTAATATTTAGTAATTAATTTCTTTGGCATATTTACTCCAAAAATTGTGTTTTAATTTGTCCAAAAATTCTCTCTTCTTTACATGCTTCGTAAAACTGTTTTGGGTAGTTTCTACCGTTCTTTTATAAGCAAGGAGGATTAGGCCTTAGAATAGCGACGAAAGTTATAAAAAAAGAGCTTGTAGTGTTATATTTTCCAAAGCATGAGATTGAGTTCGAAAATTGTTTTGAGTAAAATAGGAGTATTATGCCAAAGTTTTAATTATTGAGTTTACCATCATTAGAAGTAGCGGAATCCAAAGCCCTAGACTCATCTCTCCTTGGTAACAAAAATCAATTTTATTTAGTTTGTCCTAGTATTTTCTTTTAATAATCAAAAACCAAATCTTTAAAAAGAGTCCGAGCAACGAATCTTTCTTACCACTGTAAAAACTACATCAGTTTTTGGCGCCGCCGACGCGGACTTGCCTTTAGGTTAGGTTAGGTTTTAGATTTTTATTTTTATTTTTTTAGTTCAGTTTTTGTTTAATTTAATTTTTATTTCTTTGATTTTACTTGGGTATTTTTCTTGTTTTTATTGTGCAGGTAATATTCTATATTTATTGTGGAATTGCCTACCAAAAGAGGTAAGTAACAAAACCCAATTTTTTTTTTTTTAGGTTTTATTTCCTTTTTGTGTATATTTGTTTCTTTTTTTTATTTGAAAAAAAAATTTCAAAAAAATACACGTTGCACACACCAACTGCATCGTCAAATTACCGAATTTAGGAAACCTGTGGAAAAGTACGCTGAACCCGTGCCTTGGGCCATTTGGGAGTTACCAGCCGAAATTCCACAAGCCTCAGCCTTGTACCTTTAGGTATATTTTGCTGAGGTAGCCCAAGCTTACCTAATTTAGTAAACCCTGCATTTGCATGTGCACGATTTTCTTGCTTCACTAGTATTCTTGCTTGTGTATGCGACGTTGGAAACGGGTAGGAGATAGACTTGAGGAGAACGATCTTTTTAATTTGACACCAACCCGCTACACAGATATAAGTGATACTTCGATTTTTGCCAAGATGGCTAATGAAAATGATGAGGGTGAAGTTCCGCCAACCAAGACCCTTAGGGACCGGTTGAACCCATCTAGAGTAATACGTGAACCTGGGGTTGTTTTACCGTCCACTACTGTTAAGTTTGATATTAAACCGGGGACATTTGGAATGCTACGTAAGTTTAGGGGTATAGAGAATGAAAACCCGTATACCCACGTAAGAGACTTTGAAATGATCTGTGACACAATGAGTTACCCGAATGTCTCTAAAGATGTGGTTAGGCTGCGTTTGTTTCCTTTTTCCCTAGAAGAGAGAGCCAATGAGTGGTACCATTTGATTCCTTCTAAAACAATCACCACCTGGGATGGTCTTGTAGAGGCCTTTGTTAAGAAATTTTACCCACACCACAAGACTATGGCATTAGGCAGTCTATCCAAACCTTTAAGCATAAAATAGGTGAGAGCCTACATGATTACGTAGAAAGGTTTAATGAATTGTTATACCAATGCCCGCACCATGGCTATGATAAAGGCCACATGGCCCAAATCTTATATGAGGGCCTTGATAGTGAAACCCGAATGCAGGTAGAAACAATGAGTGGTGGAGAATTCACCCATCAAGACCCAGATGAATGTTTTGACGAGTTCATCGAGTTATCTGAAAAGACTCGTCAATGGGCTTCAATGAGGGAGCCCGAAATAACTAGGAACCCTATCCATAGGGTCAATAGGGTCGATAATGGGTCTGATATCCTTAGGCGTTTAGAGGCCTTTGAGATGAGCCAAGGTTTTAACCAGACTATCAGCTGTAATAGTGAGCCTAGAAAATACCCATGTACCATTTGTGGTGATCAAAGTCATATAGGACCTCACTGTCCCCTGTTTTACCCTAGTGAAACTACCCGAGACCAGGTTAGTGTCCTACACGGTGGTATAAACTCTATATATGAGGGTCGACCCAAGTTTGACCCATACTCTAATACCTATAACCCTGGCTGGAGACATAACCCTAATTTTTCGTGGTCTAAAGGTAACTATCAAGGTAGCCCATCTAGCAACCCACCACCAGGTTTTTCTAGGAACCAAGCTCAAGTACAAGAACCGAACCCAGTTGATAAAAAGGTGTCATCTCTAGAAGAAAGTCTTAAGCTCTTTATTGACCGTAGTGTGATAAACCATGCCGAGACTACCCAAAATATCAACCATATACGTCAAAAGCTCGATGACTTTGTCCTGACGAGTCAGCATAACCTACAAAGCAGTGACCGGGCTATTGCCAACCTAGAGACTCAAATAAGTCAACTTTCGAACCG
This sequence comes from Papaver armeniacum, assembly GCA_023531295.1. Taxonomy (NCBI): domain Eukaryota; kingdom Viridiplantae; phylum Streptophyta; class Magnoliopsida; order Ranunculales; family Papaveraceae; genus Papaver; species Papaver armeniacum. The sequence goes on along the minus strand of JAJJWW010009642.1, from coordinate 461,451 downwards.
GTTAAATGATAGGGAGAATGGGAAATTTCCTAGCCAAACAACTCCAAATCCGAAAGGATTAAACCAGGTTAATGGGTCGGATGGTTCTACACACAATGAACATGTCAAAGCAGTTATCACCCTTAGGAGTGGTAAAACTCTAGAAAACTCGGTAGAATCACCTAGGATAGTAGTCCAGCTGAAGAGACTGAGGTTGACCAAACTTCGTCGAAAGACCCTAATGGGCCTGAGTGTGCTAAGAGTCCAAGTAAGGAAGATATCCCTGAGAGAGTGTATGTACCACCTGCACCATTTCCTCAAAGACTCGCTAAGACAAAGCCTAGTACATATGCTGAAATCCTAGACATCTTTAAGCAAGTTAAGATCAACCTGCCTTTATTAGATGCAATTAAACATGTACCGGCTATGGCCAAGTTCCTAAAAGAGATGTGCACTGTCAAGAGAGATGCGAGTGTCCATAAAAAGGCATTCTTAACCCAACAAGTTAGTTCCATAATCTCACAAAAGTACCCAGTCAAATTCAAAGATCCTGGTTGTCCTACTGTCACATGTGTCATAGGTACCCAAAAGATAAACAATGCGCTATTAGATCTTGGGGCTAGTGTGAATCTTTTACCGTTCTCGGTATATGAACAACTTGGGCTAGGGGAGATGAAACCAACTAGGATAACACTACAGTTAGACGATAGGTCACCAAAATCCCACGTGGAATTATTGAGGACGTTTTGGTTCGGTAGAAAACTTTATCTATCCAATTGACTTTGTGATTTTAGACACTCAACCTTGTCTCTAGTCAAGATATCAATATCCCAATCATCCTAGGTCGTCCGTTCCTAGCCACTGCAAATGCAGTCATACATTGTCAAACTGGCCTAGTAGAATTTTCCTTTGGGAATCAGAAAATCTCTGTGAACGTTTTTAAGGCGTTACAAGCTCCACCGGACCCTGAACACTATGAGTCTATATGCATGACTGATTCTCTAGTTGAGAATACTTTTACCACAAATAGTGTTAGTGATCCTTTAGAGGCGTGCTTGGCCCACTTTGGAGCCTACTATGATGTGGATAATCATTTTGAAGAAGTTAATGCGTTGTTAGACTCTGCGCCAGTAATGGATTATGGAAAATGGTAGCATAAACCAGAACCTCTTCCGCCAACCATAGATAAACCCCTCCCATCATCAGTTAAGGCCCCCACCCTTGAATTAAAGCCGCTACCAGATACACTGAAATATGTATTTCTTGGTAATGAGAATACTCTTCCTGCCATAATTTCCTCTGACTTAGAGCCCGATCAGGAAAGTAGACTAGTTAGTGTTCTCCGTAAGCACAAGACTACAATAGGGTGGACTATAGCAGATTTGAAAGGAATTAGTCCTGCTGATTGTATGCACCACATCTACCTAGAAGAAGGTGCCAAAACCTCAAGAGAAATGCAGAGACGTTTGATCCTAATATGAAAGAAGTTGTCCGTACTGAGGTGCTTAAGTTATTAGATGCGGGTATCATATACCCATATCTGTTAGTAAATGGGTCAGTCCCGTCCAGGTTGTCCCAAAGAAGTCTTGGATTACTGTAGTTGCGAATGAGAATAATGAACTGATCCCTACCCATGTCACTACCGGGTGGAGAGTTTGTATCGACTACCGTAAGCTAAACTCAGCAACTAGGAAAGACCACTTTCCTCTACCATTCATCGACCAGATGTTAGAAAGATTAGCTGGCCACAGTCATTATTGTTTCCTAGATGGATACTCTGGTTATAACCAAATCCCTATAGCACCGGAGGACCAGGAGAAAACAACCTTCACATGTCCATTTGGTACTTTTGCTTACAGGCGTATGCCTTTTGGGTTGTGTAATGCACCCGCAACATTCCAACGTTGCATGCTAAGTATCTTTTCGGACATGGTTGAGCGATTTCTCGAGGTCTTTATGGACGATTTTTCGGTTTTTGGATCTTCATTCGATGAATGCTTGCACCACCTTACACTAGTTCTAGAACGTTGTAAAGAAAAGAACTTAGTCCTTAATTGGGAAAAGTGTCATTTTATGGTTAAATCTGGAATAGTGTTAGGACAAGTGGTGTCCTCTAAGGGAATAAAAGTTGATAAAGCCAAGGTTGAACTAATTTCTAAATTAAGACCACCTAAGAATGTAACAGATGTTAGATCTTTCCTTGGCCATGATGGATTTTATCGTCGTTTCATCAAAGATTTTAGCAAGATTGCCTTACCTCTGTCGAACCTACTTGCTAAAGATACTGCCTTTGTATTTGATGACGCCTGTGTTGCAGCTTTTGAGAAGCTAAAATCATTATTGACTTCTGCCCCTATCATCCAACCACCCGATTGGGACCTCCCATTTGAACTTATGTGTGATGCGTCCGATTATGCGGTTGGTGTTCTCCTTGGCCAACGACGTGATAAAGCACCTAGTGTGATTTATTATGCTAGTAGGACCCTAAACGATGCCCAGTTGAACTACACAACCACTGAGAAAGAAATGTTAACCATCGTTTTTGCTTTGGATAAATTTAGATCATATCTCCTAGGGTCTAAGGTCATAGTCTATTCTGATCATGCTGCACTCAAATATCTCCTTTCCAAGAAGGACTCCAAACCTCGCCTCATTAGATGGGTGTTATTGTTCCAAGAATTTACTCTAGATATTCGTGATAAGAAAGGGTCCGAAAATGTAGTAGCTGACCATTTATCCCGTATCCTTGATGAGACTAGAGATGATGAGAAACCGATCCTTGACACGTTCCTGATGAACAATTATTTTCCATCTCTTTGTTACCCTGGTTTGCAGACATTGTCAATTATTTGGTAACTGGTCAAATGCCCGACCATTGGTCTACACAGGATAGAGCTAAATTCTTGTCTGAGGTTAAATACTTTTTCTGGGATGATCCGTACTTATTCAAATATTGCCCTGATCGGATCATCCGTCATTATATTCCTGACAACGAAGTCTCAAGTGTCTTGACTTTTTGTCATTCTGGAGCTTGTGGGGGTCACTTTAGTTCTAAGAAAACAGCTGCGAAGGTTTTGCAATCCGGTCTTTATTGGCCAACTCTGTTTAAAGACTCCCACCTATTTTGTCAAAGTTGTGATAGATGTCAAAAGTTAGGAAAGATGACCCGACGTAATATGATGCCACTTAGTCATATACTAATAATAGAAATATTTGATGTGTGGGGTATAGATTTATGGGTCCTTTTGTCAATTCTTATGGCAACTATTACATCTTATTAGCTGTTGACGATGTGTCTAAGTGGGTTGAAGCAATCGCTACCAAGACAAATGATCGCCATGTTGTGATCAAGTTTGTTAGAGACAATATTTTCTCTCGATTTGGTATGCCTAGAGCAATCATTAGTGATGGAGGTTCCCATTTTTGCAACCGGTCTTTCGAGGCGCTCATGAAGAAATACTCCATTACCCATAAGGTTTCTACACCTTACCACCCACAAACTTGTGGCCAAGTTGAAGTGTCTAATAGGCAAATTAAACAGATTTTAGAAAAGACCGTAAACCCTACCCGAAAAGATTGGTCTTTGCGCTTAGTAGAAGCTTTGTGGGCTTACCGAACCGCTTTTAAGACTCCACTTGGGATGTCTCCGTATAGACTTGTCTTCGGTAAAGCCTGCCATTTGCCTGTAGAATTAGAACACCGAGCTTATTGGGCCATTAAACGGCTAAACTTTGACCTACCAACTGCCGGTGATAACCGTAGACTGCAACTCAATGAGTTAGAAGAAATTAAGTAATGATTCTTACCAGAGTGCGAAAATTTACAAGGAGAAAACAAAAATATTTCATGATAAATCGATTATTCGAAAGACATTTGAACCAGGTCAAAAAGTCCTCCTTTACAATTCTCGTTTACATCTTTTCCCTGGTAAATTGAGGTCTCGGTGGACCAGACCATATTTTGTCAAAATTGTTTTTCCTCATGGTGCAGTTGAAGTTGAAAATCCAAAGAACGGAGAAACTTTCAAGGTTAACGGTCAACGGTTGAAACCATTCTTGGAGTTACCCAGTCATACAATAGAAGAATCGGAGCTGAGAGATCCTGTCTACCAGGATTAACTTGAAAGGGTCACAACGTCTGGCTGAAGACATTAAACTTAGCGCTTATTGGGAGGCAACCCATACATGGTGATGTTAAGGTCCCTCTGGAGGATCCTGCTGTTGTACATTAGTTTTGTTTTTTATTTTCTTTCTTTCTTGCTCCCATGGAAGGATTGCTACGCTTCATCCAGGTACTATCTTTCTGACTTACCTCTTTATTCCTCTTGTTACCTATATTTTTGGTACTGCACTTTATTTTGAAACATTGAGGACAATGTTAGGTTTAAGTGTGGGGGTGAGGGAAAAACTTTTAGTTAGTTTTCAAAAAAAAAAAAAAAAAAACTCCAGAGCCTAGAAATTTATGCGTATTAAGGATGGCACTAACCAATCTAAGTGGATGGAAGCATTTTGGTTGTAGGAGTTGAGGAACCAATCTGATTAGATGGAAACATCTAAAGAGTCTATTCATAAAAGCACAAAGCTCAGGTGTTAGAATTAAAGAAAAAACATGGTAGTTTCGCCATATCTCGTTGAATCCCTTTCACTTCTATTTTTTGTTTGTTTTCTTCAAAATATGTTTATCTAAGTGATTAGGTGGGGCTCACGATTCAAGTTGTTACCACTGCTAGGGTGAAATAGAGTGATTGAGATAAAAAAAAATGAGACCAGACCATCTGACCAACCGGAATAAATTCAATAAAGTCGACCACTGGAACCCTTGTATATGCCAGTTGTGTTGACCTAGAGTTATGATTATCGACCACTGGTTCCCTTGTATATGCCAGTGTGTTGATATTAGTCCAGACCAATATCTCAGTCCATTAGGATAGGTTCGTTTTGGCAGTGGCCTTCAGACAGATATGAGAAACACCGATCACCTTAGTCAACTTCAAAACCATCTACGTTTTTCTATATCCATTTCTTACTCTATCCATGTGATTGGTCGACTCCGGTTATGATGTCCAGAAACTATCTGAGTAGAGCTCTGTGACTTATATATGAATTTTAGTATGTTGAGTGCAAACTCGTGTACAACAATTGGAATTTCGCATCAGGGTACTTCCTCCTGTAGTCAATAAGTATGCCAACCAAGGAGATTCTTTAGTGCCTTCCAAAGTTCTGCAGGGATAGCTAGAGTCTGGAGTATAAAGGTTTTGTGGGTACACCTCTGGTAAACCCTCCCGAGACTATAACTCGGCCACTAGGGCCACCTAGGGGTTTAAAGGCTTGTTATACGTGCTAAGTGTGACCGTACCCTCGACGAGATGGAGTTGTATGTATTAAAAAAATTATTTTAGTTTGATTTGCTCGAGGACTAGCAAAGTCTAAGTGTGGGGGAATTTGATAGGTGTCTAAAACACCTTGATATTTATCTATTGTTTATGCTTTCTTTGTCATGTTTTCTTGTAAATTATGTATCTTTTATTTGATTTTGAATTTCAGGTACTTTGGAGCAAAAGAAGAGGAAACGTCGCTTAAAAGGGCTAAAGTGTCATTTCATGTGCAACTATCATTGAGGCGACTTATTTCTCATTATTTACTTCTTTTCTATCTGAAAGGCATTCAAATTTTAGTGATGTATAAAAATTGAAGAAAATAAGTGAATATGAGAAGTAAGAGATGGCTGCTCGAGAAATTACTAAAAGCACCCAGAAAAGTGTTAAAGGCACCCCCAGAAATGTCCCAGAAGAGTCGATAAAGTCACCCAGGAGTTTTTCACTAAATAGAGCCCAAAAGTCATCTTTGTACCCCACAAATTGCTATTCGCAACCCCAAGAATTGCTAAATGTAGCCCAAATTGCTAAAGGGACACCGCTGCTGGATAAGGGGAGAGTCATCTTCAACCTTTTGAAATTCGAATTTTGGCGGGAAAAGAAGAACAAAATTAGGGTTTGGATTTTGATGGAGTTAGGAAGAGACTAAAGCGCTGGAATTGAATGGGTTTGTTCCATAGGTACAAACATGGATGGTGATGGTCTTTGTTGTGACCAGAATTGACTAGATAATCCGCAATAGGTGAATCAGTGCTCATGTATTTTGGCGGGAGAATGTGTTCTTCATGAACAGAATTGATGTTCGGATTTTGGAGAGGTTACAGGGAGATTCGATCGCTCAAACTTCTTGGATGGGCCTGTTTGGTCGAAACTGGCTTGGTAAGGTGATCGGATTTGATCCAGTTGGGCTAAATAATCCCGGAGAAGAAAACAGGGAAGATATTTTATATCGGGTATGATTCTCTATTATTGGAAGTGGTGACGTATATATTTATGAGTTTAGCTTGTACTGGCAACGTGATTGGACCATGCACATCACCAGAAGACGTGTGAAGAAAAAAGACATGGAAATAATTCTCAAAACAAAGAAAGAATCCCGTGAAGAAGAAAAAAAAAGGAAAGGAGATCAATGGAAGTTATTACACGAGATTTATGGGAGCTGTCGAGTATAAAAAGGGTCGTATGGAAGCAGAGGGAAGACGGATACTTTGGAGGAGAAATATAGGCTTAGAATCGAAAGAAAAAAGGTTAGAAAAAAATTACCTGCTGCTGCAAAACTCAAGAACACGAAGAACATTGCACCACCAAAAGCCGTCGCAGAAGCAGTCTCAGATACAACGACAGAGAGAATCATCTATCGTTGTTCAACAGTGGAAAAACAAAGACCCTCAGAGACGGTCGTTTATTACTGAAAATCATTGTAAGCACTTTTATTAATATTTTTCAATACAATGATTAATGAAATTTTCTCCAATCTTCGTTCTATGAGTAGCTAAATTTCTTTTCTAGGGTTTTGGAGGAAACTATTTTTAATGGGTAATATTTAGTAATTAATTTCTTTGGCATATTTACTCCAAAAATTGTGTTTTAATTTGTCCAAAAATTCTCTCTTCTTTACATGCTTCGTAAAAACTGTTTTGGGTAGTTTCTACCGTTCTTTTATAAGCGAAGGAGGATTAGGCCTTAGAATAGCGACGAAAGTTATAAAAAAAGAGCTTGTAGTGTTATATTTTCCAAAGCATGATATTGAGTTCGAAAATTGCTTTGAGTAAAATAGGAGTATTATGCCAAAGTTTTAATTATTGAGTTTACCATCATTAGAAGTAGCGGAATCCAAATCCCTAGACTCATCTCTCCTCGGTAACAAAAATCAATTTTATTTAGTTTGTCCTAGTATTTTCTTTTAATAATCAAAAACCAAATCTTTAAAAAGAGTCCGAGCAACGAATCTTTCTTACCACTGTAAAAACTACATCACACGCCAACCCACAAGAATGCTCAGATATAAAAGACTTGCACTTAAAAGCATGGCCGTCTGGGTCTACCAAAGATGAGTGGAACCTCCATTTACATCCTTTTTCTACTTTGAAAAGGCAACAAACGATATAACGCTTCCGATCACTCTTCACAGGTTTGACTTTGTGCCCACTCTCCACTTGATACTTCATAATGACATCACAGACTTCTTCTTTCCCTCCCTCAAACATCTGACCAACACCGGTAAGAATTCCATCCCAAGCGTCACACTTTCTTGGTTCTCTTCTGGATAATTGATTCACTGAAACATCATCAGTTATGTCTTCAACAAAATCCAAACTGTCAGTTGAAACACAACTTGAAGAAGCTGAAGAAGAAGCAGGACAAAAAGAAGAAGAAGCACATGAAGAAGAAGAATAAGAAGGAGTTTCGAATTGAACATTGAACTTCAAAACTTCTATTCTCTTAGATTGACAGTATATAACAAGAAAATTCAAATCTAAATCAGACCGAACGGTTTGAAGTACACCATTAACATCAAAAAGAATCACAAACGGACTTGAGAAAGAATACTCCAAGAATGTAACACAACACTTTGCATCTCCTTGAAGGTAGTTGATTCCGAAATCACATGAGAGATGCTTAAGTTGCAAAAGTTAATCTCTGCGACAACAATATTTACCTGACAAAAAAAAAAACTCAGTAAATTGCAAAAGATAATCAGATACAAGTTGTTTGGAGAAAATATTGAAAGCAACCAACCAAAGTTGTTTCCACAACTAGAAGCAACTACCACAATTTGTTTGGAGAAAATATTGAAAGCAACCAACCCAAGTTGTTTCCACAACCAGAAGCAACAACCAAAAGTTGTTTTCAGAAACGGAAGCAACTTGGACAAGTTGTCCTGAGATTCAATATGTGTTTTCAGTAACAACGACATTCAATATAAACAGATTGACAAGCTACATTGCTTATATTCACTAACATAATGTAATCAGGTTGAACTACTACATTGTTGGATCACAAAAACCAACCTACAGCATGTCCTGAGATTCAATATGTGATTCAGCATGTCTTGTAGCTTAAAATCTGGTCATAACGCAAATCACTCGGGGCTGCGCCCCTCGTGAGAAGTATATTCAGGGCAATCGGTGGAAAAAGATGAAGTATACACATCAAAAACTACATTGTTGTATATGTAATAGGTTCAACAACTACATTGTTGTATCAGAAAACCCAAAACCACCAACAATACACATCAAAAAATAACAATATGACCTAATATTCAGTTTCTGAATGGTTTTGATATTTACTAACAATATAACCTGAAACTACTAATACACTAAAAGGTTTTGATAGATCAAAATTCACTTTAATCTAGCTAATACCCTGGTAATAATTACGAATAATGGTTATCAGTTACATTGTGTTTCAAAATGATAATCATAAAATTAGAAATACAATTTATTCAAAATGTACAAACATGTCAAATTCACGGTTAATCACAAACGATATGAACAGAACAAACAATTTGTACATTATATTATTCAGAACAAATATGTTAAAAAAAAACAAATATTAGAGCAAAAAAGTAAATCTTACCTGTTAACGAGATTGAACTTGAATAATGAGAAGAAATCAAATCGTTTGATCTCTAAAAATAATGAATCAAGCTTCGTAATATCTCTGCAATCGATGATTCAATCAAATCCAATAACGAATCAAGCTTCGTAACAGTACAAAAACTGAAGTAGATCTTCAGATCTAACAAGATGTCGAATATGCAAAAACTTCTGATTCAGTTGAATTGAAACGATATTCGAACTATTTCGATTCAACTACAATGGAGAATTGAAGAACTATTTAGATTCTAGATTCAACTAGACTAAGAAAAAAGAATTAATGAAGAGAAAAACTCAAACCTGTTTCTTTATTTTTCTCTCTAAAACTATTTCGATTCAACTACAATGAGAAGAATCCTCTTCTTCAATGGAGAATAAACAATAAAATATGTTCTTACAATAGATAAAGTCTTCACAAGAAATTGTCAATTTTGATTCAAAACGATATCGAACTCAGTTGAAGAACAATTACTAACTAACTCTGAAACTGCTTCAACTATTTCGATTCAACTACAATGGAGAATCCTCTTCTTCAATGGAGAATAAACAAAATCTACCTCTGAAATTGCTTCAACTATTTCGATTCATCTAGATTCAACTAGATTCAAAACTGCATGTTTAAAAAAAAAAGAATTAATGAAGAGAAAAACTAGAATTTGTCTGATCTCTGATCTCAAATTTCTCTATTTTGAAGAACTTGTTACATTGAATAAGCTCTCTAGAATTATTTTTCTCTCTCTCGAAACTACTATCGAGAAAACTGAAACTTATATTCCGACATATTAAATAAGGTGGATGTTAAAATCGTACATCAACATCTTGTTGGATATTAAGCCCGTTGCAAAGTTGCCCATGGATAATAGGGGTAATAACATTCCCACTAGAAATAACACCAATGATGGATAGAGATATATGACTAGACACCAAAACATGCCTAGATAAAAATACATATCTTCACACCCTTGTCACGGAGATAACTATGCAGAGATGTCTACTTTTCCTTTGAACAAGCGGGATGTAATGATCTCCCTATACTTGTCAAACAATTCACGGAGATAATATCTTCTCCAAAGTGGCTCACCAGAAACGGTTTAGATGCAGCTCGAATGCGATTGGCGACATCATTCCTGCTTCTAAACAACTGCTCATCATCATCATCACAAACAATTCCTTCATCTTTACAATCCCAATTCACTTCAAATGTCTCCAGACGATTGATTTGTTATGGCAGACTTCACCTCCGAATAGGACAGTTTGTAATGAGGTATATTAAATATATCTAAATCCTTCTCTTTAATCCTTCCATGCATCAAAATTGAGCATGATATGTGAACGTACGTCGGTGTTATATTAATCCATGATAAAGTATAATGCTATTATGGTGGTTGTGTGTACATATGTGTCAACTCATCAATCAATTATCAGTGAGATAATACTGAACAACTTGTCAGTTCAACTACGACTGAGTTAGGTATGCATTTTTTTTAATCAAAAGCACATTCAAAAATATTTATAGGAATATTTTTTGATATTAGTTTTTGGTAAAGATTCAAACAAATCACTTCCAAAATTCCCAAATTTTTAAAAGCCGGAGAGAAGTAGCTTTTAGAAGCTTTAAAAGCATAAATTGCGATCCCGTTCTAATTTGATATTATATTTTTCTTTTCTATACTTATTTATTTTATAAATGATAAAAATTACCCTTAAATTAATATACCATAATCTTTTTATTCTCTATACTTTATTCTTCAAAGAAAATTAAATCATTTTCCAAACTATTATATATCATATTTCATCGAACGTTTTTTTAGAACGCGCAATTGGGGGATACTTATATTAATTGGGGGATATGAGTTACTATCCCCATCTAATATTGTCTGCTAAGGGGTGTTTTTGGGGGAATACTAAAATACCCTTTGGTTAATTAAAAATATATTATGAAAAGACTATACTACCCTTCCCACAAAATAAAAACTTAAAACTTAAAATCAAAATACCAATTCATATCCCCCATTCATCTGTTCCGGCACTCTTCTTAGGATTTCGATTTTTTTTTCTTCCTCTTCTTCATCGTTCATGTAGCGCCCCCTAAGCTAGCAGCTGACTCATCCAAGAGATTAACTAAATAAAGAGGCACTAAGAATCTAAATCATTTACTTAAACATTCAATTTAGAAATCTACTACAAAAACTTAACCCAAAACTAGCCCCGCTCAGAAATATATATATATATACAAGAATTCCTCTCAAATGATACATATACAATAGTCAATTGGTTTAGAATTAAAATATACAACGTAATAAACATAGCATAAGTTAACCAACTAACGAAATCAACCCTTGAAGCTTTTGCTGCGCAACTCTGATCTGTCTCTGAACTGAAAGTGGGAATGGGTGAGCACATCATCCCAAAAAGGGGTGCCCAGTAGGAACAACATTTAACTTTCAAGTAATCAAAAGCAAGAGTTGGAAAACAATACATGTTTTCACAAACCTTAAAGAGTGACCAAGTCAAGTGAAATAAACAAACATGTATATGGACAAACTCCTTCTTCAAACAATGTATAATATGGTGTTAACCAGTTACACACCTAATAGCTATTGATATCACCCCTTTTGAACCATAGTAAGCATAAAAGCTGAATTCATGTAGATATAAATGTGAAGGAGCGTATCCTATATACCACACGTGGAAATTCTCATTTCCCATAACAATTCATATTGACAACAAAACATTACAGGTCCTTTCCAAACCATGGAAAGATTAACATAATCAACAAAATTATCGTAATGCAATTTAAACAAAACATGGAATGCAGAAACAGACAATGCATGAATTTGTTAAGCATAAACTTTAATAGAAGAAGCAAACAATGGTTACAAAAGAGTTAAATGCATTCCCACCTTTTTTGATGACAAGCCACGCCTACCTCGAGATCCACGATCCACCGGTTCATCATTTGAATCGATCGTTGTTAATATAGACTAACTGTTAATCACACATGAAATCTAAGAATCTAGCCAAAAGGCTCACACAAGAATCATACAAGTCTTTCTAATGATTCTAGGCCCATTTAAGGTTCCACATCTTTTATTTATCTATAGTTAGCATAAATAAGGTTTACTAATTGAATTGGGTTGATTTTATAGTCCATTAGATAAGTCTTATGAATATCTACAACTTTGTAGAAAGAATCAAAGGCTAATTCGGACCACAAGAGGTCCAAAACATCTAATTAAGAAAACTTCCCTAAGCCCAAGTCCACCAAAGTCAACTAACAGTCACTAACGGTCGAACTAACGGTCAAGGGTCAAGTAACAATCAACGTCCAAAGTCGGGTCAAAGTCCACGGTCAAATAGTCAAAGGAACTAACTCAGTCTTGCTTCACCGAGTCAGTACTGGGTCAAACTGATTCAAGACAGGGTTAACTCAGTCACTAAGACTGATTAAGGTAAGTCAGGTACACATGTGACTCAGTCAGATTAACTGAGTCAGGTGACCGGGATGACTAAGGGTAAGGCTAGGCCATAACACAGGCCAAAACTTCTTACACAACTGTGATTCTAACTCTAGTTCACCTTCAATCTATTCATTACATAAATTAAATCATTCAAATAAACTTCAAGTTTCAACTACAATTAAAAACTCGAATTACCTGAAATTGCAGTAGCTGCAGTAACTATCTTCTTAACTGAAACAAACCAGCACAGCTATACTGCCACTGCATCTTTAAAACTCACAACACACAAACAATACCACTATAACTGCAACTCCGAACAACTCAACGGCTCAGACCAACAACACCATTTCAGCTCTAACTACATAACCAGATTAATTCCAATTCCATCTGCAAGCAATCCAATCAAACAAACCTAAACTATAATCTTGTATATAATCCATCCCTGCCAACCAATCATAACACAACCCTTTATAACCTCAGTTCACTAACTACAATCCCATACATATTAATTCAACATCTTCATCATCCAATTCATACAATATCTCTATTGAATATATCCCAAGTTCAGTATTACAACCCACACAACACTCTGTATAACAACAAACTCCATTTTCATTCCATACTAACACATACACAGTTCACACATTCTCCATCATCCAGACTTCCACAACAACATCATCCACATTCTAGTCTCCAACACCAATTTATACACCAAGAATATTTATTGATTGAGTTAATGAAATGTTTGCATACAGAAATAGAATTACACTTTAGAAGTTAAAATACTCTTAAACTTTCTTCTCCTAATGACTTGACAATTTCAATCTGAACATAGTGGGTGACAACAACAACATCATTATCATTTCATGAATTGTTTTGTTTGCATTCATCGTTATTTTAGCACCTTGAATATATCCCAAGTTCAAGTAATTTTTGATCTTTGTTGACATCTCATTACATCCCCAAAGGCTTCGCTACTCTAAACCTCCTGGACATACTTTTGTATCATTCTCAATCACCATTCAAGACCAAGTTCCTTACAACCTACTACAAACGATATTATACCTAAATGTCCCCGCTATTTCTCCAATCACTTCCCTCCCCTTCTTCTCATGAGGTTCCTTTGACAAAGACGATTCAATCATATCCCTTTCGATCTCGTGAATGATGCAAAAAGACTCTCTCAAACGAAAGATCTTTAGCATAAACATAATCTTTACAAAAATTTCTCAGTTTTTGTGATAATCTTCGCAAGAAGAATGAAGAAATGCTCGCCATCAACTTTGCTCCTTGCTCGTCCTCCAAGTATTAAACCTCAATACGGAGATATATCAGACGGAGTCTATTGTCAAGAAGTTCGTAGAAAGAGATGCTTGGATGGAGCAAGATAATCTCTAGATAATCTTCATACCTATGCCTATCAAATAAATAACTTGTCTAAAGAGAATTTTTGATTTATCTTGCAAAAAAGCAAGACTCATTAAGAAATGACTTATCTCGCCTCTCTATTCTTTGACTAAAACTAATTTGGACTTGGAAACTTATCGATGAGAATCGAACCTTCACAAAGAGAAACGTTCCCAATAAGGTCCCATTGACCTGCCTTATCATTTTTGTGTGTTCCAAGTCGACTTCCTAATTAGAGGTCTCCCTGCCACTCTTTCATCGCTGAAATGGCAGGACGCCTTTTACACTTGCAAAAGACCCATTGATCTTGCCTTATCATTTTCAATATTTTTTGTCACAGATGTTTTAGTTACAGGTCTAAATATCCTCAACATTGACAAATCGCAGACGTCCGTACACTTTCGTGTAAAGACCCATTGATCTCGCCTCACCTCGCGTTAGTATTATTTCCTCTGTCATTCAAGCCTAAATTCTCTTGCGAAACATAGCCTTATGACATTTGCGTCTCTGCTTTGACACTCCCCTAACGGAGAGCACGCTCTTATCATCTCCCTCTGCTGCCCTTCAAGGAGGCGAAACATCGGCCATACAAGACCAGCTCCTCCCATCCTATTTAACAACAACCTCGCCTGTTTTCACATCCCTTATACCTATATGGTTTATGGTTACAAGACCACCAAGTGGAGTTTTCTTCAAGTAGTGCAACATATGCCAAGACTTGCTAAGAATGGCTGTAGGTTCATCCATCCTGCACTCCGTTCAACCGTACCCCGCGCCTTGAGCATACACCGACTCCTTGGAAGAGACCCTAAACCAGGGTATAACCCCATATATAGTTGGGAATCCAAGGTACCTCTCCGATAGGCTTTCATGGGCCCCAAATTTCATGACTCAGATTCAGAAACCTTCCCCCGAGCCATGTCGAGAGATACCCCTTATTTAGGTCTTACATTTGCCTCTTACGAAAATGTTATTCGCGAACTAAGGTGTACGCCATAAAGGTTCGTCCCATTCATTCATTCATTTATTCAATCATTCTTCATTATTTGCTATTTTGGCAACATTCATTCATTTAATCATTCATTATCTCTTGTTGTTTTGTTAGTCCATTCATGACTTCTTGTTATTCTTGTCGCGATTAATTCATACAATTGGTACCTTTGTTACCACTCTAACAAAGATGTGCCCTAAAATATATGCTAAGTTTAAACGATTAAATGCTCTTTGATCCTCAGAAGCCTTTTCAATATTCGTCCGTCCATTTTAGATGAACCTTCCTAGTGATGCTAGCAACCCATTCAAATTTTGAACATCCTTTACTGTCGCATAAAACACTTTCTCCGGTCAACATGTATTCCTTCCTTTGATATAATGTAACCCAAGAACTTCCCGACGTTTTTCATTTTTCTCGGATTGACTTTGATGTTGAAACGCCTATTTGTTCAAAAATTTCTTTCAAGTCTCGCCATGATCTTTTTCCCTTTTAACTAAAGATGTCATCTACGTATACCTCTAATGTTTTATGTATCCATTCTCATGAATACTTTTTCTACCATCCTTTGATACACTCTTTGGAATTTGATTCCGTCCAAATGATTTTTTCGCAACCATCATCCACATTCTAGTCTCCAACACCATCCGAGGGTGATATGCTTTATACACCCACGCGAAGATATCTTTATAATCCCGCAATAGATTCATCCGCTCTCCCATGTTAGTTCCAATCTTTAGCATCTTGGGTTTTTCCTGTTCCAATTCACTTCTTTGGTTTGCTCGCGAACTTCAACAACATCATTATCATTTCCAAATTTTCTTTGGATATTTCCGAAGTTCAAAGGTTGATCATTCAAGCAACTAAATTCAATTCTTCTCTCAAATCCTCTTTGAATCTCCCAAGAACCCTAATCTTTCGATTCATCGCCAAAACTACTCTACTGTATCAATCCAACAACAACCCTTCAATTCTTTATCTATCAATTCCATGCAAGCCTAAAATCGAATCCAAAACCCAAATTCACTGATTATTCAAATATTTAATTTCTTATTTAAACAACTTCACAACATCAATCCACCAACTACCCCTTTGTAATTCATCTATCTGTTACTCTAAATCATTATCAGTTCTACTCGAACCCTAATTCAATTTGGAGAAGAACACGAGAACCTTAACCCTTCAATTTCTCAAATCGAATCCTTTAATTGCCACAACAAGCTTCTTCTTCATGATCTGTTCCTAAAACCCATCCTTAATTTCATCTTAAACAACACCAAATCGAATTCTTAATTCAATCTCCATCAATAACATCATCTCCTTCTTCTCTCGAGCCCAAACAACTTCAGAACCATCACCCTCACCTTCGATTCAACATAATATCAGTCTTCTATGAAATTCTCACACCGAAAAAACTCAAATCTCTGAGATTGAGATCAGCAAAACGGAGAAGAGGGGAAACAGAGGAGAAGAAAGAGAAAGAGAATAGAAGATATGAATTTTCTTCTCGATCGGTATTAGGGATAAGGCCGACCAGGATTTCTAAAGGCACCCGTCCAAAATATAAGAGCAGCCAAGCGGTTTATAAGATAGTTTATTGTTTGGGGTCTCACTCTTTTCTTCTATGTTTTTCCAGGTGGTTATGAGAATGGTATGACTGGAGATTGGGCAGAGGATTATTATAGATATGTATCTCAAGATGGAGTGGAGATGACACATGTATGTCGTTCGGGTTGATGTTTTTGCTCCATAGTATTTATTGAGGATTATTTGTTCTGTCTCGATTTGATTTCACCTGATATGTATTCTTTCTTCATTTCCTTAGCTGTTTAGTTTAGTTTAAATTGTTTTTAACCGGTTTATTACCCTGATTTTTATATAGGGAGTTTATGGGGATAATGGGTCATTGCTTTACCACCATGGATATGGATATGCACCCTATGGCGCTTATAGTCCAGCAGGTTCTCATGTTCCTACCATGGGACATGATGGACTGTACGGGCCTCAGCAGTACCAGTATTCTACTCCTTTCTATCAATCGCCAGAGACTGGCGAACCTTGGTATGAAAGCATCAGATCTTCCGAAAGGGGTGGTAAGGTTCTTGTTGTCCTTCAACACACTTAATTTCTTGTTTTTATTCTTCTTCTACAGCTTGTTAACTTCTGATGTTGACCTTTTAGGAACCATTCGAAGAGAAATACAGACATTATTTGACTTCCAACGTAGAACATGTCAACTACCGGTGCAGAAAGGGGTGGTATGATGCTATTGGACAACAACTTTTGCTACTCATAACAACTGGTGTCTGGGAGGTATCTGCAAGTTTTGAGTTAAGTTTCTATGTAGTGTTTGAGAATGAACTGAACATGTGATCTTTCTATGTATCCCCTCAGAATTTGATACTTAACAGAAAAAATTGGAACTTAGAAGAATTTATGTTCTTTTTTTATATGAATAGATTGAATGTTGATGTGATTTGAATGAATGTTATATGAACTGAATGTTGATATGATTGAATTTGGATGATGGATGGAATGATAAACATATGCAGGTAAGTTTGGAAATCCGGCATATTGCCGGCAGAAAATGAACTGCCAGTCATATTGACCTGGTCAATGTTGACTGGCAGTAATTTTTTTGCTGTTACAAAAATATTCGTAACGGCTGCAAGCGGTTTCAACTTGCCACGTAGTAACGGCTCCTCATGTTACTAATTTGCCACGTAGTAACGTCTTGAAGATGTTACGACCACTTTGTTACAAAAATTTTGTAACGGCCGTGAGCTGTTAGCACGTGTCAAATTCGTAACGGCCTTTAGTTGTTACTAGAGCCGTTACAACCAAAATTCGTAACGGCCCTATTGCCGTTACAAACAAATGTAACACCCACTTTTGCAACAGGCAAGATCCGTTACAACCCGTTTTAGTAACGACTATGTTCTGTTACGAATCCGAAAATTTGGTGTAGTGATGGTATCCGATTGATACGTTCGAGTAGTCCGTTCTACGCAACTTTTCGAGATCTATTCAGCGGTACTAGTTCCGTATCTAAATCGTTGTTAGATTAATTCCTATTAATTAACATTCATGTTAAACTAATCGAGTTATCATCGACTAAAACGTCTCTTGACTAGTCTAATAGCGTTGACGAGCTTGCGGGTCCTTACAGTTCACACCATCGTTCTTCATCGTCGATTCAAAAATTTCTTCGTCGATTACCCAAATCAATAACCATGCCTCTGCGAAAAAACCCAATCCCAATCCGCAATCAGAATCCAAATCAGTAGCTCAACAAAAACAAGAAGAAAGGATCAATCAGACTGCTCTTGAAGAAGAAGAAGAAGAGAACTCGGACAATCAAACTCTCGAAGAAATGACTTCTGTGAGAAGGTAAGTGATTCTGAATTGTTCTATGAGTGTTTAAATCGATTTAAGGCATTGGGTTTAGGTTAGAATCGCGAACCCTAACTCAAACAGTTGAGTTACAGTCAATTCCTGCATTGAAAATTAGTATGAATACTATGCCGGTAGTGAGTTCCGGAGCCGAATTTAGTATGAATACTATACCGGTAGTTAGTTACGGCATTAAATTTAGTATGAATGTTATGCCGGATAACAAAATAAAATCTCCTGAAACTGAATGATTAGTACCGGCATTGATTTTAGGTTGAATACTACGCCGGAATCCGGTTACAGCACTGGTTAACTTTTTACGTCTATGCCGGCAGTACTCTTTTTGTATACAGGAAACAACATAGGAATTACCTAAGACTACCTGCATTGTCGGCCTTTTCACTTCAATGTCGGCATCTTGTCCCAGCATAAAGTATTTTTAAATACCAATGTCGTTTTGTGGTAGCGGCATGGACTGTTTTTCGTTCACCAATGTCGGCTCTTGTGTTTCTATGCCGTTTATTCTGCGTATTTATGTCGGCATCTGATATGATTGTTAGTTGTCGTATATTTATTTCATGTGTCTTTTGATATAAGGCTAAAGCCAAGGAAGCTAAGAAAGTAAAAACTAAGGATGCTGCCATTAAGAAAAGAAAGAAGAACGCTCTTGATACTCCCGAGTCTCTGCCTCTTCGAGGGAAAGATGTTGGTCGCAAAAAGCGTTTGGGGGCAGGACCTAAAAGAGGGAAAAATTGGGAGAGTGGTCGCAAAATCCGTGAACATACTGGAAAAGTTGATGATGAGCACGATGAAGAGGAAGACGAGGAGGAAGCTGATGAGATTGATCCAAGTCAATTAGCAATCCAAAGTGAAGTTTTAGAGGAAGACGGTGGGCCAAGTCAACAACCGACACAATGTGAAGGGGAAGGGGAACAACCGGTAGAAGGAGATAAAGAGAAGAATAAAGTAGTAAAAGTAAATGGTTCGCACCTTACTCATTCTGATGACATGGTACCTGACCTTAATCGTGGTAGAATTTTGGGTGAAGCTTTGGATCCGAGAATGTTATTTGGCTACAAGGACACGTGGGATCGTAATATCTATCAAACCTATGTAAGAATTTTTATCTTGTGCATATGTATTGTATTTTATTTATGTAAAATCTCCTAATTGTATTGTCTCCTAATTGTAGGATCATAAGAAAGATGTGCGTATTTGCCGAGACCAATTCGCGACTCATTGGGATTTGGCTATGGAATGTAAAGAGGTCCAACAATTAGTAAAGGACTCTGGGCTGTATGCTTTGTTTGAAAATTATGTGAAGTATATATGATTCTGTGACAGTCAATTACTTCGTCGAGAGGTATCATGGTGAAGCTGATACCATGCACTTCCCGTTTGGGGAGATGACCTTGATCCCTGATGATGCTCAGAATATTCTAGGCTTATGGCTTATCGAAAAATCAGTTGCGAAGGAGATAAGTGTCCGGACCTAGAATGGTCGAAATTGCACGCTCCGACTAACAAGCTGTTTTGGTTGGGACTACCAAACTTCTTTAGAAAGCTTTTATGTATCTAAGAGTAGTAGGACAAAGACCATCAAACTGAAGCTACTTAAGAAGAGGTTTGAAAATTCGAAGGAGAGAAAAGACAAGGATGGATGGGACCCAACACAAATTCGTTATACAGCCGCTGCATACCTGTTATTCATCTTGGGCACTAAGGTATTCCCTGACGCTAGTGGGAACAGGGTGAGTGCCAACCACCTTCAATACTTGGATCCGTTGGAAAAGGTCTGTAGCTATTCATGGGGCACCGTGGTAATGGCACAGTTGATGGCGGAGATGAGAAGGGACTCTAAGGTTGTTACCAACCAATTTGTCGGGAATTTCACTCTACTCCAGGTAATTTTGTTTTAAAACTTATGTTCTTATATATTGTTCACATGTACCCTTATTATTAGAAACAAAATTACTTTTTCTTATATGTATCGTTCCACATTGGCATAGGTGTCGGCTTATGAACACTTCCCAAAATTGTCCACGAACTACAAATGCTTGACGATAAAAAAGAGTTCCGAACACGATGAGCCTAGAGCTCCGAGATACAAGATCAACAATACTCTGAAGCCCGGTAACAATCGTCGACTGACATATATGAAATTGGCTCTGGACGCGATGACAACCAAAGAGGTTGTGTTCGACCCTTACAGGGAAGCTAGAGAAAACCGCCAAATATTGAGGTATCCTTACGTTGCATTTTACAATGGGTCGTTGTTCCACCCAAAAGGATACGTTATGGTTGATCCTCGACGTGTGATGCGGAAACTTGGATATAAGCAATTACATAATTTGGAGACAGACTCTCTTGAAAGGTATGTTGTTGACTATCCTCGTTGCATTTCAACTTCCTTAAGGTTGAGGGTAGAGTATGACCCAAATCCAAAACCAACAAATTCGAGGGATAGGGAACCACGTCATTTGGTAGATATTAGTAATTTGGAGATAAACGATATCCCGACTAGTGGAATTACCTGTCACATCCTTTTTCATGCGCCGTGAAACTTTAAGGATGATGTCAAAGTTCCACCCCGTAAAACCCTCCCATTCCAACTCCTACAGAGGCACCACCTGACTTGAAGTTCAAGACCGCTAGTAAGTATTTTTAATTGCTTAGTCGCACTTTGATGTATTCTAATCTTATATTAGTATATATATACTAATTATGTGTTGATGTATGAAACCAGAGTCGGCTTAGCAAGTTGAAGAAGATGTTTGGTTGCAAGTCCTGCCATCCCTTGAAGAAATGAAGGAAGTCGAGGAAAATCTTGATAAAATGGAAGACCCAAGTGCAAAAGCTTTGTTCGGGGAAAATAGGAAGGTGGTCGTCTCTAAGAAGCAAAAGGCCAAGTGATATAAGATTTGTATTTATGTTTGGTACCTGGTAAATGTCTGACACATTGCTTTGGTACCTAACATTTGAAAAATTAAGGGTCGGTACCTGGATCCGTGAGAGATCGTAAAGTCAAGCCGTTGACTAAATTAAAAATTAATTATTTTTGATAACAAAAAAAATTATCTTGAAAAACCCAAAAATACCCCTTCAATCGGACGGTTCTAAGAAAATATACCAAATGAACCGTATGAGATACTTCTCCTACCTCCAGATTCATTGTTATGAGAAACAATATCTTTATCTTTTTTATCCTCAAACATCACCATATTGACTACCACCACTTATATCTCACTATAACCACCACACGAGTTTCTCCTTTTTCTTCTTTCTTTGAAACTCCACCACCAAAACGTTAGTAAGTTTTAAAAATTAAAAACATATCATTTTGTACGAGGGAAAATGGACAGTAAGGGATGTTGTCTCTAAATCTCAACAATGATATCATGTATGAGGGATCCATTCAAATAGCAAACAAGAGAACTAAAGATGGTGAGATAAATCAGAGGTTTAAAAATTAGGGTTTCTAGATTGATTTCGTTTTGTGAATTTTTTATTAAATTGATCGATTAAATGAATGGGTTTTGTGTGGATTGGATGAATTAGATTGAGTTTATAATTGGAACCAAGTTTTAGGAGATGAATTTATATCTCAGTGAAAATTAGTGTTTGAGCTTTTGAATAGGGGATTAATTGATGAAATTAACCAACACGGTAAAGAGATGGTTGATATTGCATGATGGATTTGGTTAATTTGAAGACTTAAATTGATTTTTAAACTCGAGTAAAAGAAAAGAGGATTTTGGATTCGTTTTAGGTGTTTTCTGTTAACCAGAGATGGTGGTGCTGTCATTGGTGGTTTGGTGATAGAGTTTAAAGTGTTGATCGAATTGTTTACGGATGTGCTATTATTGGTGGTTTTTTGTTCTAATTGGTTTGATTTTTTAAGGGTAATAGGTTGGTGGCCGGAATTCGGGGTGGTGATGGCGGTGGTGGTTTTGCAAGTGAGACACATCTCTTCTTCTGTGGCTCCATCAACACTTGCAGAGAGGAGGGAGAAATAGATGATAATAACATTTTGTTTAGGGGTAAATTTGTAAAATTAATTATTTTTGTAAATAAAAATTTTATTTAATTAAATTAAGATAAGTCAAACGGAGATTTAAACAGTCAACGTCCGTTCAGGTACCAATCTTTAATTTTTTAAATGTTGGGTACCATATCAATGTGTTGGACATTTGTTGGGCACCAAACATTAAATAATCCTTTATGTTTCTTCATTTGGATGGTGGTTGTTAGGTTTTGAACAATTTGGAACTTGTTTTTGTTTGTAACTCATGATGAATTCTTTAGTTGTTTGGTTTACTTTTGGTTTATGGTAGCTGGATTAAGAACATTTAAGCACAATTCGATTGTTTGGTTTATGTTGAACATGTTTATATTTTTAGAAAGTAAGTTTTATTTACACAACAAAAACCGGCATTGAAATCTTTATATACGACAAGAGACTTGTGGGGCGAAAGGAAGAAGAGGGTACACAAGAAGCCAAGAACCGAGTGATCGAAGATGTTTGTTAATGTTTCTTCTATGGTATTAGTTAGGTCTTGAACAATCTAGTGTTGGTTTATGTTTGTTTGTGTGTCTTGAAAAATGTGGAACATGTCTTTGTTTATGTGTCTTGTTAAACTCTTTGCTTGTTTTGGTTTATGTTTTATTTTTTTTCGGTTCGGAACATCTTAACTTTGGAGATGGTTTTTTTAAACAATCTAGTGTTCTTTTTTGGTTTATTATGTTGGTAAACCTGTGTCAAATTACCCCTTTGTCGGCATACATTTGGACTGTCGGTAATGTCTAAAAATGCAGAATTAATGTTTTTTTTTTACTGTACCGGCATGGTCGAAATTTTTTAACACAATGCCGGTATTCTGAATTTTCAAAAACACAGAAATTTCAGAGTTTCGGCATTGAAATTTTTTCAGATACCATGTCGGTAGTCTGCATTTTCCAGACGTAAAATATTTTGTCAGAGTACCGGCATGGTTTGTAATTAATTCCAATGTCGGAATATGTACTAATTTCTCTGTATATGTTTTCTGCAATTCTGGCACTGTTTCAAAAGTTTAGTTCTACCCGGGACCGACTCACGACATTATAATATTGAAACATAATTATGCCGGCATTGGCACGTCCATAGAAATGTCAAAAAATCATTTAATGATTACAATTCAAGCTTACAATTCAAGCTTCCAAAAAAACCAAAATGTTGCATTAGCGAGCCACATATATCCAAATTACTCATCATCGCTTTCATACAAATGAACATCTATCTTCTCTCGAGTAATAGATAGGGCCAACGCATCCCAAAGTTGGTGATTCTTCTCATACAATTTCGTCCATTCCTCCGAATGATTGGGAGCTATATCCTTGCTTTTAGTCAACGCACAAACCGGTGGCAATGAACAATTTTCCTTGAGTTTCAAAATAATGAAATGATTCCCGTTCACGAACGCCAAAACAACTCTTCTCTTCTTAAGAGATCCTTCGCACTTTTGCCACTTTGGTGTATATGTTGCTTGGACGGTGGGGGTAAAATAATGAACAACACATTTAAATGTATCCGCCACTAGATGCCTACAAACCGCCATTCTCATACAATATTGAGTAGGAAGGAACTTCATCTCGTTCTCGGGCCCTAACACTCGAGCATACAAACTATCAAACCCTTCTTCATCACCAAGCAATTGGTTATAAAAGCTCTTCTTTTTAATAAGTTGATCGGCCATCATCGTTCTGGCATATCGGCAAGGTGTCATCCCTTTACTAACCGCCGTGTCAAAGATTCCTAATTGTTCGGTCACAACATGATAACCACAATTTCCATCCCCATCCACATCGTCCGTATATACAATATACTCGCGAATAATCTCGGGAAGTTGCTCTATATAAGATTCTATTTTGGTGTGGTAAGTTCTAGTGGTCCTACCTGTTTTCGCATCCTTATACATCTTCATATTACCGTTTTTTATCTTTAATATCTCCAATCCATCCTCCACAAACTCTAGACTTTCAATGGGTACAATATGTGATGGGAGTGCCTACTTTCTTGGCCTACCCCTTCGCTTTGGAACCGAAACTACATCAACTTTGGTCGTGCCTACGGTGTTGTCACCATCTTGTTGTTGTTGATTAGATATGAGTCGCTTACCTATGTTATCACTTATCTTTAGTATGGCTTCGGAATTTTCACCTTGATATGCTTGACTTGATGTAGATTCCTTATTCGTCATTTTCTTTTTGTTTGGCACCGCCGCCCAATCAACTATGGGTGTGCCTTTGGAATGCTCGCCTTGTTGTTCTTTGTCACTGGATGTTGGAACCTTCGTCGGCCTACCCCTTTTCTTTGAAACCGCTGCTCCATCAACTATGGGTGTGCCTTTGGAATGCTCACCTTGTTGTTCTTTGTCACCTTATGTTGGTACCTTCATCGGCTTACCCCTTTCCTTTGCAACCGCCGCTCCATCAACTATGGGTGTGGCTTCGGAATGCTCACCTTGTTGTTCTTTGTCACTTGATGTTGGTACCTTCGTCGGTCTACCCCTTTTCTTTGGAACCTCCGCTCTAGGTGTGGCATCCGCATCCTTGGCTTGTTGTTCTTATTCAATCTATGTGGGTACCTTCGTCGATCTACCTCTTTTCTTTGGAACCTCCGCTCCATCGACTTTTGGTGTGGATACGGAATCCGTCGTTTGTTGTTGACTTAATAGAGGTTCCTTCCTCGACCTACCCCTTTTCTTTGGAACCAACGCTTCCGTGAACCTTGCTTCTGAAATCTCACATGCGGTTGGATCTCGTTTCTTACTTGCCTCGAGTTCACATTCACGTTGACTTATTTCTTTCAATTCTTTTTTTTGTCTTCTTCTTGTCGTTTTGGTTTGTGGTCTACCGGGAGGATTTCCCTTTGTTGGATCTTCACCTTGTGTTGTCCATGGCCTAGTAATTAGCCGAGCTGCCACGTGAGCAAGATTGGGAGTTCCTTTGCTTGCTCGTATCCCAAGGGGATTGTCCCCGAAGATTTTTAATTTGTTGCTGTAGTGAATAAAGATTCTAACTCTAAGACTTGTAATACTAAATTTAAGGATTTAATGAAAAATAATAAAAGCAGATAAATGGACTAGGATTCCACCTAATCTACATTTATAAGGCTCAATTATTTATTCTCAACAATTATCGTCTTAGTTGGCTCAACAAGACTTTCCTTTCAAAGCACATCGGGATTCAAGCATAAGTTCATCAATTATTCTATCTCGTTTACGCAAAGGCTAGCCGAGTTGCCACGTGATTAAGCTTCAAAGAGTTCCTTTGCTTCGTTCGCATCCCAAGGGGATTGTCCGGGATCTTCCATTGGTGGGGTGTGAAAGATAGTTGTCTCCAAAACGGATCGATAACCTCAATAGGTATCACTTCTTCATACCTCACAAGCATATGACGACACGAAATCCCCAATGAAGATATGTCGGGACAAATACACACATCACCCGGTTTGCCGTAGTTTATCTCCCATATCATTTGTCTCATCATATGTTTTATTGCCCACTGAGACACATTGAATTCTATTCCTCGGAGCAACTTACCATATTGAAGATATTGATTCATTCCTTCCATTGATATTTTCTCAAAAGCCTTCTAGATCCTATCGATATCACTCTTAAAGTATTGCTCCATTGCCTCGTTGACCATAACCACGTCTCCTTGGTTAGACTCAATGAGATCTTTAAATCTCCCATGAGTGGACTCCGCTACACTAGTTGCTTCATTCCCGTAGTTTCTATACCGGTTTGTCCATGCACGCACAAATTTTTCCTTATACTTATCCAACTATTGCTTCCGACAATACGAGACGGCACTTGGATACACTTCGTTCCAATTGACAATAAACATGTTCAAATTATTTTCGTACGTATCCTCGGTAAGAGAACAATAAACTTTCTCCCAATCTCTTAGAAATTCCAACCACTTTTTATGATTTTCATCATATTCTTTGTCCACTCGCTCTTTAATCTTTCCTCTTTCTTCTTCTTCTTCGGGTGATAGTTTGTTCTTGAGAACGTCTTCCTCTAGTTGAACAATCATTCTCTTTTTAATATCCGCCTTAGTGGGCTCAAACAAAGCATGACAAGATTTTATCATATTTTGACGTATATGATATGTGTACATGGAATTGTTAGAGCACTGCTCGGTCGAACTCGCAGCGTTGCTATCTCAAGCTTGTTTGTCAATGTTAGTGATCAAAACTATAAGTCTTGATTTCTAGTCTACTTATAATAATGTCTCGGACTAGGATAAATTGTGTATTTGAGCATTAGACTTCACGACGTTCATCAATTGAAGACGAAGAACTACTAAGGAGATCTTGTGGAACTTCATCAACAAAAGGTATGTGGAGACTAAAACTCATCTATCACTTGGAAAGTCTATTTCTACTTTATCTCCTATATTGAGACAAAATTCGTATTACTATATAGTTTTCGATTATACACATTTGAGATTTCGAGCTGAGATTAACTCGCTTACATATTTCTCGAAATATGTGTTGGTAAGCGTTCGCTTCAACCAAGTTCGTCTTATATTCTTGACGAAAGTCAAAAGATGATCATGTGAAAATCGCCGAGTAACATCTTATATGGTTTGTGTGATACAATCATTTGGTGTAGACTTGGAATGTTTCGTTATGATTATTTCGATATCTTGAAAATTGCTTTGATGCTAATAGTATGTGAAAACGGCTATTATCATCCTCTAAGAAAGTTTCAATGATTGAAATAGAGTTTAGAACAATTAACCAATATTGGATTATGAATATGTTATGCACTTTGCATATATGTAATCCATGTCCGGGAACCATAGTGTGCATACCCGTATGCGTACCTGTTGGTTTGTGAAATCCGAGTACCTAAGTGCACGCACCCGTACGCATACTTGCGTAAGGTTCAGGTCCAGAAATTTCTGCTGGGATTGGAGGTGTGCGTACCCGTTCATATACTGCGAAAACCAATCTTGGTCCGGCTACTTAAGTATGCGTACACGTTTTCATACTTGAGTGGTTAAAGTTCTAAAATTGGTTTGTTCATGAACTAATACATTTATATATTAAGGAATGCATTCTGTGGCTATAATGTTCATGAATTGATTCGAGTGAATCAAACCAATTTTGCTTCAATTGTGTTCTTGTATACTTCTATGAGAATATAGCAATTGAACAAATCTTTAACAAGCTTCATTTGAGTCATTTGAACTAGTTATGGTTAAGATGAATAAGGTTGATATGAGAGTGTTCATATAGCTAACCTCGGTTAACTACGGTTGAGCCAACATGGCGTACACGTTTAGGTACGGTTACATAAACCTAAATGAAGGTACATTTGATTTGTGTATAACAAGCTAAGTTCGATATAACGTTTGAAAGATATTAGCTTGAGTCTAATCAGGTTTTCATCTAACGGTGAATATTGAGTGCTTTGTTACAAAGGTAACTTAGATTGCAAACCCTGATTTGAAAATTATATAAAGGAGAACTCTAGCAACTGGGAAACCTAATCCCCACACCTCCTGTATGATACTAGTTGTATAAGCTAGAGTCGATTCTCCTTTAACCTTCGGTTTTTCACGAGAGCCTGTAGGTTAACGACTTGAAAACTTCATTGGGATTGTGAACCCATACCCAACTATTTTCTCTGTAGTTACGTGATCTTATCTTGCATCTTCTATCGTGTTTGAGTAATATCTTCTTTAAGATTGGCTCGAGATTTATTCTCCGATAGGCAAGATAAAAATTAGTCACAAACATCTTTGTCTCATCGTTTGTGATTCCACAATATCTTGTTTCGCTTCCATACGATTAATATTATTGTGTTTTACGATGTTCTTCGGGAATATAAGTCCGGTATATCAATTGGTTCCTGTTCACCTTGATTTATCAAAAGACGGAACAAAACTCGTAGGTATTTATGTGGGAGACAGATTTATCTATTCCAATAGACTTTTCTGTGTGAGACAGATTTGTTTATCAAGTCTTCGACTTTGGGTCGTAGCAACTCTTGGTTGTGGGTGAGATCAACTAAGGGAATCAAGTGCGTAGTATCCTGCTGAGATCAGAGACTTAAGGAGCGCAACTGTACCTTGAATCAGTGTGAGATTGATTAGGGTTCAACTAGATTCCAGTCCAAAGTTCATTGGTAGTAGGCTAGTGTATGTAGCGGCTTAATACAGTGTGGTTTTCAAATCTAGACTAGGTCCCGGGGTTTTTCTTCATTTGCGGTTTCCTCGTTAACAAAACTTCTGGTGTTTGTGTTATTTATTTTCCGCATTATATTTTGTTATATGACTGAAATATCACAGGTTGTGCGTTGAATCGATCAATTGGTAAATCCAACCTTTGATTGTTGATTGAAATTGATTGATCCTTGAACATTGGTCTTTGGTACCGTTCAAGTTATTTCTCTTATATTCAATCGGGCTCGCAAATTCCTATTTACTGATTGCAGATTGAATTAAGAGATAGAGATATAAAACTCTTTGATATACTTTTCTATAGATTGAGTCTGACTGTCTAGTTGATTCTCTTGAAAATATTGGAGTTTTTCTATTCAGATTCCCAAACGAAATATTGGGCGTGGTTGTTAGACCCCCGCTTTTTCAATTGGTATGAGAGCAGGCAAACACGTTAAAGACATTATAAGTCTTTGTTTGTAGCGATCTGAATATGGACAGAAGTGTTATCTCTGATAAACGCATCACCAGAAATAAAAGTTTTGTCTCTATGAAATCTATTAAAGAGAAAGATTCGTCAATCTCAAATATTGATGAACCTAGTGTTCCAACGAAACAGACTTCCATTGACAAGTGTTACCCGGATCTCCCATCGATTTGTCCGACTCGAAGTTGAAAGGGAAGCAGCCAAAGAGAGTGCAGTGATTCTAAAACTTGTTAGAATCCAGGCTGATGATGTCAACCGGTAGAAACACAAAGTCAATGTCCTTATTGGTATGGTAAATGAGCGTGACTCTCTTTTGAAGGTCCTTCGTGAGGAAAATGCCTCTGTCTGTTCTGCACGAACCTTTTGAGTAAACTCTCTATTCAAGAATGTTCCAAGGAGTCCACTATACCAACTGCTTCTGATTTAACTGGAAAAGTTTCTGTTCCAGAAGCTAAATCGGAATCCCTTCTTGTTGAAAAAAATGTGCATGTGTCTTCCTCTAATCAAGGAATATCCACATCACATGGAAGGAATATGTCTTCCAACAATGGTATTAAGACTGTTCTGTCGAATCACTCAGGTGATCAGAAAGTATGTCTCTTTTGTGATTCAAAAGGACATGGTGAACAACAGAGGAAATCTAGGTTGAATGACAATTCTATTGATCATCTTCAACACACCTTAGATTTAATTCTCAAAGGTGTAACTGACATTCGTATGTCTAAACAAATTGGTTTTAGTACTCACCCTGTGTATCCCACCAGGAAAGTCAGTTCGATGTGTTCCTCAAATGTTCAATTGCGAAACAACCTTACTAAACCATTTCGTTCAAGAGGAACTCATGGAATTTCTTCTATCAAAAAGGGAGATAATGTTGTTCAGGATGTGAAAAAGGTACCAGAAGAAGGAAGTAGGCTGTCAATTCCCTCTGTTCAAATTTTTTCAGGTAATAACAAAAACTATGCGTCGTATTTTGATGATAGTATGTATTACGATAACTTTTCACATCATAACGGTTTTCCTCCGAAGATCAGGAGAAAGAGGTTTAACCGAAAACAACGTTCATTTGATGAGCTCAAGGCTCATACTTGTGCTAATTAATCACAAGGTTGAGATCTCACTCACAAAAATGCTGGTTGAGTGAGATGTGATCAGGTATACTTGATGGCAAAAATATTTCCTGATTCTCTAGCTATTTTCTTAATCGTTCTTAGCTGGATTATCATCCACAAACATTTCTGCATAAGTATTGATGTTTTGACATTTTTCCTTTTGAAATTTTATTGTGTCAAAATTTGCTACTCTTATGCTCTAAATTTTTTCTTTTCTTGTGAGAGAATGTAAAATTTATCGAGCTAAGACTTATGGAATCTTTCCCTCGGCAAAATATTGCTTTCTTCATGACTTTGATTCCTATCCCCGTTGGGTCAAGTTTGTGTTCGTACGGGTACCCCCGTTACTTATCACGGACCAACTTTTGAAACCCTAAACTCTGTTTCCTTAAGAAACTCTTTAAATACCAAAACCTTTTGTTTGAGTACGCCTACTCCATGTTTTTTTATTCTACAATGGCTGCTCCTCCATGTTCTTGGGATTTGCCAGAAGATATTATTGATAACTCCATTTACTTCGAGTTCAAAGTAAAGAAGAAAAGAACCATTGTTAAAGCTGATTATCTTCATCCTGGTGCATCATGCTTTTATGCATATTCTCATAAAGATCGAGAAAATACCGATATGGTTTCAGCTGAAGTGGTTCATGGTTTTCTCAATGATCTCGGGAGAGCAAAACTGAAGCTTGGAAACTCTCTGAAGGGTTTTGATATGTTACGAACTGAGTTGGAAAAGGTTAATTCTGAACTTGTTCTCATGAAATCACATGTTAAGGATCTTATAAAAGAGGATATCTTCTCCGAAGAAGCTGTCAAAGCTGCCGGTCACAAGCTTGAAGGTCTTGAAACCCGTGAAGATACCGAACACAAACTCTGATTTCAATATGTGTTCAGTTGTGTTGGTTTTAGAGTAGTTTTGTTTTATCTATTATGTCTAGAAAACTTCTTATGAGAATTTATTCTTGTGTTTTTAAGAAGGATAACTAGGGTTTGGAATAGCCATTATTGTGAGTACACATAGCTATTGCCAACGTTTTCATCTTGCAATGTTTTTAGATTTATTTATTTAAATTCTAAAGTTGATTTGGAAGATGATTTTTGCAGTATTAATCTTTATGGTTTTATATATTGCAAATTGTTATGGGATATGTTGTTTATGTCCGTGAACCTTGATTGTCCCATATTTTTTCAAAAGTTATCTCTATTATATGTCGGTATGAATGTATTGATAAAAGATAGAATGAACTTTTGACTACAGAAGTTAAGCCTTTTATGTCATTATGCAAATATTGATGGAAGAAAGGATGAACTTTTGTTTACAACGATTAAGTCTATTATATGTCATTGTGCAAATAGTGATGAAAAATAGAATGAATCTTTGATTATTCCGCAGTATTGGTCTTTCCCTGATCCACATCTTTGTGTATATACTGTGTTGCTCCGTAAATTCTCTTATGTTGAGCATGACCAATTGAATTGATCATTTTCCTTGTGGTTAATTCAATTGAGAGTTTTGGATACAAATTCATATTCTTATGTGATTTTTTAATGTCCAAAGAAATCCTTCTTTTCTTGTAAAAGTAAGGTCGCTCTTGTTGTTCTTTCAGGAATGACATTTTATGGGGGAGAGTTCTTAATTGAACTTTTTCTTAATTGACAAATCTTTGTGGGGAGTGCGGCTGTGGAATATTATAGGGGTTATCTTGTATCTTTATAAACTCCTTGATGAATGCATTTAGTTTCGACTATATGATGGCATCTAAACAAGTTGATATGTTGTTCTCTTTTGGTCATGAAGTATCTCTATGGAAATTTCATGAGGATCCCACTAATTTCGTACCTTTGCCAATTTGTGTTGACAAAAATGGGGAGAATTAATGTGTAGTTCACACTACAAATACATATGGTTTACGGATCATTATGTAAGGGGGAGTGGTTTTCATTGCGAGATGATGTATTGACTAAGGATGAGTGATACATATCACCATAGTATTGTTGTCAAAGTTGTGATACAATTAAACTTTGATGCTGAATAATGATACTATGACATTGTATAACAATGATTGAGAGCAACTGTTTTCTCATTGTTATTGCTACGAATCTTCAACAACTATGATGCTGAGTTGAACTTTTGCTTAATCGACAAATCTTTGTGGGGAGTGTGGATGTGGAATATTATAGGGGTTATCTTGTATCTTTATAAACTCATTGATGAATGCATTTAGTTTCGACTATATGATGGCACTAAACAAGTTGGTGCGTTGTTCTCTTTTGGTCATGAAGTATCTCTATGGAAATTTCATGAGGATCCCACTAATTTCGTACCTTTGCTTGTGTTGACAAAAATGGGGAGAATTAATGTGTAGTTCACACTACAAATACATATGGTTTACGGATCATTATGTAAGGAGGAGTGGTTTTCATTGCGAGATGAAGTATTGACTAAGGGGGAGTGATACATATCACCATAGTATTTTTGTCAAAGTTGTGATACAATTGAACTTTGATGCTGAATAATGATACTATGACACTGTATAACCTGTTTTCTCATTGTTATTGCTACGAATATTCAACAACTATGATGCTGAGTTGAACACATTTGGAATCATTGGATTACTTGAAAGTGACAAAGATTTTGAGTAATGTTGAAGAACCAAGGAGATCAAGCATTTGGATGAGAATCTATAAAGTTTATTTATTTTGTAATCCATATGTATTCATAGTTTTGTCACTAAAATTGACAAAGGAGGAGATTGTTAGAGCAATGCTCTGTCGAACTCGCAAGCGTTGCTATCTCAATCTTGTTTGTCAATGTTAGTGATCAAAACTATAAGTCTTGATATCTAGTCTACTTATAGTAATGTCTCGGACTAGGATAAATTGTGTAGTTGAGCATTAGACTTCACGAAGTTCATCAATTGAAGACGAAGAACTACTAAGGAGAGCTTGTGGAACTTCATCAACAAAAGGTATGTGGAGACTAAAACTCATCTATCACTTGGAAAGTCTATTTCTACTCTATCTCCTATATTGAGACAAAAGTCGTGTTACTATATAGTTGTCGATTATACACATTTGAGATTTCGAGCTTAGATTAACTTGCTTACATATTTCTCGAAATATGTGTTGGTAAGCTTTCGTTTCAATCAAGTTCATCTTATATTCTTGACGAAAGTCAAAAGATGATCATGTGAAAATCGCCGAGTAACATCTTACATGGTTTGTGTGATACAATCATTTGGTGTAGACTTGGAATGTTTCGTTATGATTATTTCAATATCTTGAAAATTACTTTGATGCCAATAGTGTGTGAAAACGGCTATTGTCATCCTCTAAGAAGGTTTCAATGATTGAAATAGAGTTTAGAACAATCAACCAATATTGGATTATGAACATGTTATGCACTTTGCATATATGTAATCCATGTCCGGGAACCATAGTGTGCATACCCGTATGCGTACCTGTTGGTTTGTGAAATCCGAGTACCTAAGTACACGCACCCGTACGTATACTTACGTAAGGTTCAGGTCCGAAAAATTCTGCTGGGATTGGAGGTGTGCGTACCTGTTCGCATACTGGCGAAACCAATCTTGGTCCGGCTACTTAAGTATGCGTACACGTTTGCATACTTGAGTGGTTAAAGTTCTAAAATTGGTTTGTTAATGAACTAATACATTTATATATTAAGGAATACATTCTTTGCAAACCGTGGTTATAATGTTCATGAATTGATTCGAGTGAATCAAACCAATTTTACTTCAATTGTGTTCTTGTATACTTCTATGAGAATATATCAATTGAACAACTCTTTATTAACTAGTTTCATTTGAGTCATTTGAACTAGTTACGGTTAAGATGAATAAGGTTGATATGAGAGTGTTCATATAGCTAACCTCGGTGAACTACGGTTGAGCCAACATGGTGTACACGTTTAGGTACGGTTACATAAACCTAAATTAAGGTACATTTCATTTGTGTATAACAAGCTAAGTTCGATATAACGGTTGAAAGATATTTGCTTGAGTCTAATCAGGTTTTCATCTAACGGTGAATATTGAATGCTTTTTTACCAAGGTAACTTAGATTGCAAACCCTGATTTGAAAACTATATAAATGAGAACTCTAGCAACTGGGAAACCTAATCCCCACACCTCCTGTGTGATACTAGTTGTATAAGCTAGAGTCGATTCTCCTTTAACCTTAGGTTTTTCACGAGACCCTGTAGGTTAACGACTTGAAGACTTCATTGGGATTGTGAAGCCAGACCCAACTATTTTCTCTATAGTTGCGTGATTTAATCTTGCATCTTCTATCGTGTTTGAGTCTTATCTTCTTTAAGATTGACTCGAGATTAATTCTCCGATAGGCAAGATAAAAAGTAGTCACAAACATCTTCATCTCATCATTTGTGAGTCCACAATATATTGTTTCGCTACCATACGATTAAGATTATTATGAGGTGATTGATATTTCTAGGCTGTTCTTCAGGAATATAAGTCCGGTATATCAATTGGTTCCTGTTCAGCTTGATTTATCAAAAGACGGAACAAAACTCATAGGTATTTCTGTGGGATACAGATTTATCTATTCCAATAGACTTTTCTGTGTGAGACAGATTTGTTTATCAAATTTTCGACTTTGGGTCGTAGCAACTCTTGGTTGTGGGTGAGATCAGCTAAGGGAATCAAGTGCGTAGTATCCTGCTGGGATCAGAGATGTAAGGAGTGCAACTGTACCTTGAATCAATGTGAGATTGATTAGGGTTCAACTACAGTCCAGTCTAAAGTTCATTGGTAGTAGGCTAGTGTCTGTAGTGGCTTAATACAATGTGGTGTTCAAATCTGGACTAGGTCCCGGGGTTTTTCTGTATTTGCGGTTTCCTCGTTAACAAAACATCTGGTGTCTGTGTTATTTATTTTTC
Organism: Papaver armeniacum; assembly: GCA_023531295.1. Taxonomy (NCBI): domain Eukaryota; kingdom Viridiplantae; phylum Streptophyta; class Magnoliopsida; order Ranunculales; family Papaveraceae; genus Papaver; species Papaver armeniacum. Next base: position 426,510 of record JAJJWW010009642.1, on the reverse strand, counting down.
ACATTATATTTTGTTATATAATTGAAATATCACAGGTTGTGCGTTGAATTGATCAATTGGTACATCCAACCTTTGGCTGTTGATTAAAATTGATTGATCCTTGAACATTGGTCTTTGGTACCGTTCAAGTTATTTCTCTTATTTTCAATCGGGATCGCAAATTCCTATTTTCTGATTGCAGATTGAATTAAGAGATAGAGATATAAAACTCTTTGATATACTTTTCTATAGATTAAGTCTGACTGTTTAGTTGATTCTCTTGAAAGTATATTGGAGTTTGTCTATTCAGATTGCCAAACGAAATATTGGGTGTGGGTGTTAGACCCCCGTTTTTTCAGAAATTTTGTGCATCTGTGAAGACGTCGGATATTACACTCATTAATGCGTCAGCGTTATCGGTTATGATGACCCCTAGAAGATGATTTTCCCGAAAGAGTAATTTCAATTGTCGTAATGCCCTATTATAATTATAATCCTTCTCGTTTTCCATTAAACACCAATCCAATGTGAATGATACCTTGTCTGATGTTTGCCCCACGATGTTGAACAACAACATATTGTATTTGTTTGTCTTGTAGGTGCAATCCATCATAAGAACACCAAAATATGTATGAGCCAATTTTGCAAGCAAAAGATACGGAATGAATATTTGAAGGGGCTTGTTGTCCAGCCCTCTTCTAATGATACGCGTGTAGTTGTGATCCCAAGCTATCTTCTCAAATTCTTGCATAACGCTCCTACCTTCCCATTCCACCTTTCTAATAGTTTCTCGTGCGCTATAAATTGTACTTAGAGAAGAAACATTCGTCCGATCCTTTTCCTTAAAGCCTCTGAGAATTTTTCTTGGTTTGATACATGCTTTGGTCAATCTCTTTACATCCTCCATTTCATGAGGTTTTAGCTTCGCAACTAGGGAGTGACCAACAAAATCTTCCGGATCCGGGTGGTTATGGAGGCCGAACCACACCATACAATCCCATTCATTGTCTCTTAAATGTAATACAAGCTTAAAGAGGCAATTATTCTTCCTCGTACGAGTCTTGTATACCATATTAGTCTTCTTTGGATATACATAACCCTTTCTCTTGTGGCTATTCTTCTCCTTGTATTCCCCACTTCTCTCGCAAGCCATCTCAAAACGAATCTTTAAACCTTGGGTATTCCTCACCAGCACACACATGTTCTTAAGAGACGTCTGTTTAGCCCAAACAATTGCTTCATTTTTAGATTTTATTCCCTACATAAGGATAACAATGGGAGATTATAAGGTTCATTATAAGCAATCCATTAGTAATGTTCAAGATACTAGGTGAAAAGTATTCTTTGATAACATACCGGAGGCATTTTATAGTATTCCGACGTATCCCGACCAAGCGGTCTTGCATTTGTTGGATCAATATATGTCACTATCTAAGGATCGAATGAAAAGAAAATTAAATTAGTTCAAAAAAAAAAAAATTTGCCGGACCACAATTCCAGCATGCTCGACCACAGTTCCGGCATGTTAGAACTGAACCAAAACTGAAGACCAAGTTTGAAACGTTTCCGGCATAAACATTTCATTTGAAATCAACGCCGAAAACTTTGGTGTCGGCATGCTCGTTACCTATGGTTCCACGCCGGTACAGGGTGCCGGCGTGGTCGATAATTAATCAACCACGCCGGTATTTAGCTTTGGAAGTCACTGCTTCTTGTATGTTTTTCTTGAGGTACCGACATGCTAACGTTAGAATTGAACCATGCCGACTTCCGTAGAATATTCTGTGGTAGGTAAAAAGTAACTTTTGTACCAGCATAGTTTGTTTGATGAATACAATGCTTGCTTACATTTCAAAATGGGGGATATTATAGGCCGGCATGGCCGTAGTATGAATACTATGCCAGAAAGAGGGTTGCCGGCATCGTATTCATACTAGTCCATGCAGACACCAAGCTTTTTCAGCTGCAACAATGGTGAATTCAAAGAAAAAAATATATCAAATTTTCAACACACTAGCACATGTACCTGAGTATTCGGAGTGATTGTATGCTGAACTTGTTTACTTTCTTGGGTTGGTTCTTCACAAAACACTTCATACTCATAAAACTGTGTTGGTTCCACAAGTAATTGCAATTGTGAGTTGTTATCATTAGCTGAAGATTCAAGATATACTCCTTGTTGTAGTTAGATTCAACAACAATTCTCTCTTCACAATCATCCACCATTTTCACCAAAAAAGTTCTCTCTCAAATTTTTTCCCTCCTTCTACTCTCACCTCACCCATACTAATAATTTAACAAATACTTATGAATTTTCCTAATTATAATTAATAACTAAACCTGATTATTGAGGGGTAGATTATGAATTAGTTAAAATACATAGATAAGGGGTGACCCTGATTTGATATTTAAATCCATTTTTTGTCCTTTTCCTCTATCCCCCAATTAATATAAGTATCTCCCAATTGCGCGTTCTTTTTTTTTAACCTATCAGTAATAAGATAGCAACAAATATTGAAGAGGTTTTTAATTTTAGTTTTTTTTTTTGTAAACATTATCTCTATAATAAAATTTGGTTAAGTAAATAATACATTTTAACAATGGAGGTAGTAATAATTAGTAAATCTAATATTATATATACATATTTAATATTAAATTTAATAATCATTATCAGACCCAATAAATTTGAATCAAACTATTTTTAGAGATATGTCTGTTTTGTCATTTGCTACAAAAATAATAATAATTGAACTTGATATATTACCAAACACAATTTGATCGCTTTTTTAATCGCTTAACTTTAATTTATATTTCACCAAACGTTCAACTGTATTTTTTTACACAGCACAACAACGCACAACAGACAAACATTTTTTATAAAAATCGCAGCAATACCCAACTAAGCCTAATACGGTTATACCTATATCTATCATGTATTTGAGTGCATTTGCTAATATCTCCCAAATGTAACAACACTCTATGCTAGAAGGACCTACATCACCACTCCTGCCCAAGATTGCTAGCACCATTCTTCCTCCCTTTACCACTTCCTTGGATCGACACTTAAGGAAAATTCTAAAATATGTGTTGAACTGCTTCATATATGCATCAACTACATATGGAGGGCTCGTTTACGCCATGTAAATGTTCCCATTATTGAAATTCTCAATTCCTCTAGGAACCTACATCTGTTGGAGAAGTTTATTAAATAATTTGTTAGATATTTTTTTTTTTGAAAACGTACTATTATAAAATTCACACTAATTGACCTTAGATAACTAAAGGAGACCGTTGGAAGAATGAACAAAATGGAGAGAGATATCGGAAAAAATCTACCGTAAAATGAGCCAGGAAGCCCTGCAGCAAAACATGGCTGGTGCTGTAGTTCACCATCATTTCCAGCTAATTTGTAGGTTTCCTTGAGTTTGTCATGGAAACTTTTCAATGGCTTGAAAGTTGAGGTGAAATCATTGCAAGGAAGATCATTAAGTAACACGATAATCTTATGATGAAGAGGGGAACCATTACAGTGAACATCATCTTATGTGCCAATATATTTGATGTAAATGATATTCATAATGTAGGAGACAACCAGTAAAGCAGTCGGTCCAGAGGAACAACCCATATCTGCTCAAATCAGCAAATGTTTTCAAATATTCTTGAAGAGCTTAAGAAGACCAAGATGGAAGTGCAAGGTCTTAAAAAATCCTGCAGAAATCTCTCGAGTTTCAAGAAGCACTTGTCAAACAACGGCCGAGAAGGTATGAATGATCTGATGCACTTCTTCATAAACCTTATGTTCCGATGTCAGTTGATGATAAAGAGTTCGGGAATGATAAAAATTCTTTAAAGATTTTTTTACTAGTTAACTCCTTGTAGGAATTTTGTTCTTATTGTTTAAGGAGGAACACTAGTTTTTGGAGTAATTTTTATGTGTTACATTAGCTATTCCAAATATTATCATCTTGCATGATTAAAATTTATTTAATTAAAATTTATTTTGGAAGATGACTTTCAATACCTAATCTTCATAGATTATATATCTGTATTGCTTATAGTATGAGATTTGTTCTTTCCTATCATTATTTGGTGATTAGAACATATATCTCATATTTTCTCATAGGTTAAGCTCTTTCACTATTGAAAAAGAGGAGTAAACTATTTTCAGAATTGCAGTTTTGATCTCTCCACTATTATACTTTTGTGAATAAAGTGCTACAGGATTCCGTAAGATGTTCTTTAAGGATCGACTTACTTCCTTGATTGTGTCAACCCCAGGGAATAAGTGGTGAAATTTAATCTCTACGTTAGTACATGGCTAGAGAAGTTATAATTATTATGTTGAGTCATATCGCAAATGGTTCTCTTGTTCGTAACTAGTGTAGAAAATAGTTTTTGTTGATGACTTTTCTCACCAAAAATCTTGTATCGTAGTGCCTCTAAAACTAAGATCGCTATTCTTAACTTCTTTGTTCATAACTGGCGAGAAGAGAGAAAAATATTGGATACAAATTTATTTTGTTCGTAACTGGCGAATAAATTTAATCTCCAAGAAAATCCTTTTCTTATGACTAGAGTAAGGTCGCTCATATTGTTCTTCCGGGAATGACATTTAATAGGAGAGAGTTCTTTTGAACTTGTACTTAATGGTAATATCTTTGTGGGGAGAGTAGATGTGGAATTGTAGGAGATGCTTGTGCCTTATGTCTCCTTGACGCAAAATGAGATTTCTAGGTGAAATTGTCTAAACTAAAGGTTGGTATGTGTTCTCTAGTCTTGAAACTTTTTTGATTAATTCATGATTATCCCGATTTTTCGCCTTGCCAATTTTTTTGACAAAAAGGGGGAAAATATTTAGGGATAATTGGATTTTGGTACTCGGGTTTAGACCAACACTAGGCTTTGGTCTAACATTTGTCCAACGTTAGGGCTTGGTACCTGGACTGGATGTTGACCCGCGCTGACCGTTAATGACCACATTTTAATTAATTTCAGGAAATAAGAATATTTTAAATTATTGAGTTTACAAGTATACCCTTGAAGTGGGTCCAGTATCCAAGGGTTAAAAAGAAAAGAAATACTAGATTGCGATCGTGATGTCTCCATTATATTCTCTTTTATCCGGCTGTAGTATCCACAGATAAAAACTCTTCTCATTCTTATCTAGCTTCCTGCTACTGCATCTGTATTCTTTAGAATCTCCAGCATATTTTTTTCTTTCTTTTTAATGAAATCCATTACTTGAACATATCATGGTTTGCTTTATATATTGTTGCAGAGATATATAATCAAGGTTTTATTCTCATGAAAGAAGAAGACAGACGGAGGTAAAATGATTTATTATTGGTGTTGCAGAGAAGAATATGAATTGAATATGATACAATTTATGTGGTAGTGGAAAATGTGATGTACATAGAGATTGAGGAAGAATTTCTTTGGAGAATTTCTTCAAACAGTTATTGAGCGTGAATTGGTGTTGGTAGAGATGAGCTTCTGTTTCTTCTTCTAACCCTTGTTTATCTCCTTTCCTTCAATTAACCGCACATCAAGACAATCCTATATCACTTACACCATTCAACATCAGATTACAGTGACAAACCGCGTCAATTTATTTCCTCCACTTCAAATGGCAGCAACATTTCTATTATCTAATCACTACCATTCACAGCCACCATTGATCCTTGTGTAACAACTCAAACAGACCCATCCACAGAAGAAAACATACTTCCCTCTTCTTGCGATCATCACCTGTAACAACGGCAGCAACTCCCTTTTCATGTTTCACATTGAACCCATTTTGTTTGCTGTCTAAAATAGTACTAGATGACCGCATGCGGTGGGGAGGCCGACAAACACCGATATTAAAACTAGGATCATGCATAGCTGGCAACTAAAGAGCTGCATGCAATTTTGGTGATTTGCAATTTTGGTGACACGTGTTATTCCTATGGAACAAAGGGCAATTTCGTCACGATATAGTTATACAAATCGTATAGAAAAATCCTTCTAGCATACATTTTCTTGTTAACTTCTCCGTTGCTTTGGTTTTTTTTCTTAGTTGGAAGGTAATTCTCATCTTTATCTTTCTTTATCCACAAAAACAACAGAAACCATAAATCGAACAAAATCTCAGATGGGTTTGGTCTTAATTGTTTGTTAATAACTAGAAAGCACGGTCTTGAGTGAACACAAGAAGAAGAAAATTATCCACAGAAGTTTCTATCTACATCGAATAAATCGTATTGATGCAGTTATCTAGTGTTGAATCTTTTGCAAGTTAAGTTTCATTTTTTTTCAACATTAATTGATTGCGGAACTTCTTTTTTTTTTTTTCTTTTTGTATATCGATTCTCTGATAATGTAAATCTGAAACTTTATTTCTACATCAATTTTTTAAATGGGTGAATGTTAATCATCGTCATTGTATTGAGTATTGAGAAGAATTCGATGTTAATTGAAAAAATTGTGGAAAATTTAGATCAAATTTGCTCTGTTATTCATCTGTTGTTGTTTTTTTTGTGGGTATGGGTTTACCCGACCCAGAAATTTGTTTGTCTTCTTAACCCGACAGTTCATGAACTCTGTTTTGAGTTGATCGAATCCGAATCATCGATCGATTTATTACATTTTTTTAAAAAATGTTTAACAGGAAATCTATCTGTTTTATTGTATATGAATGAAATTTGATATCAATTTGTTTGATTATGTCGATTGGAATCTCTAATTCATGAAATTGAAATCTGATTTTATTTTCGCTGCACAAACTTTGTGACTGACAAAGTGCAGATTTGTCATCACATAGAAGGCCTCCCTTTGGGTCGGCCAACAATACCCAATCTTTTATTTCAAAATTCCTTGCAAACCCTAGTCTTTAAAAGCTCAGAATCACCATTAACCACAATCGGAAAATTGATAGCAAAAACAATTCTTGTCGATTAAAATTGGTAGTAGTGGCGGCCGTTCACAGTTTGGAGAAGGAGACGGTGAAAGGATGAGGGTTATATTGAATGAGTACTTTGTAAATATTAATAGAATTAAGGGTATAATTGTAACCTCCGTTATTTATTTAATATAATATTATTTTTATTTTTATTTACTAAACAGAAGTCAAGATTTAACTGGTCAACCACAGTCAACGTCCTGTCCAGGTACCAAAGCCTAACGTTGGACAAATGTTAGACCAAAGCCTAGTGTTGGTCTAAACCTGAGTACCAAACTCCAATTATCCCAAATATTTATGAAGTGGTATCTTACTACATTACATATGGCTTTATGGAGCATCATGTAAAGAGGAGTGAATTATTGTCTATACTCCCCTCGTTTCTTAAAAAGAGATACTTTCACTTTTTCAATTTGGCCTATTTTTAGGCTAAAATGAAAAAGTGAAAATATCTCTTTTTAAGAAACGAATGTAGTATGTTTTACCTATTTTGCAAAAGTAGTATGTATTAACTAAGGGGGAGAAGATATCATGGTAGTATTGCTTCTAAATTATGGTGCAATTGAATTTTGAGGAAGGCAACAATACTGTATTTTCTGTATAACGGCTAATGAGTAGAGTGTATTACCACATTCTATAAACATCTCTTTTGAGCATTCTCATAAGTTGTTATTTCTACGAATCTTCAACAACAAAGTGTTGAATGAACACATTGAGGTTTTCGTAATCTCATTTAGGTAAGATAGGTAATAATCGCAAAGTTCTCTTCCTCTCAGACTTTGTGATTCCTCAAGATAGATATCTGAAAATTGATCTTTTGAAGATTGTTCATGAGAGGTGGTCAAGAATATAGGCTGCTCTTCGGGAGTCGTAAGTTCCGGGTTTGTGAGGTTTGCTAGCTTTATCTATTGCAAAAAGATTTCCTCACCTTGATCTTTAATCTAAACGGAAATCAAATAGGCTTATCTGTTAAAGGCAGATTGGTATCAAAAGTATTCACTTCGACTGAAGCAACTCTTAGACAGTAACGGATGTCAGCTAATGGAATCAATTGCATAGAGGGTTGCGAGGTTCAAGAGACGTAAAGAGCGCGACTTTAACTGAATCGCTTGGTGGGTGGGTTCTAGTTTTTCTTTGTGGTTCACCGTGTTTTTCTCACTTTGTTAGAGATATGTTGGAAAAAATTACTAAAAAAGGATTTTTAAGTTTTTAATAAAATTATACTTTATTGTTTTCTTTTGTGAATGAAAAAACTTATTAGTCCCACATGGTGGGTTTTTCTTTGTTTCGGTTCACATCTACTACATATGGTCTCACGTGACTCACTCTTTTTTCCAAAGTTTTGCCTTGTTGCCTTTTGCGGAGATTTGGGAGCAAAATCCCAAGTTACAAAATTTATCCTTGTTTTTGATTATTGCATCTTAAGACACAAGAATGGTTGATTGGTTTTGTGAATCATGGATGTTAATTATGGAGTGAAAAAACAACAATGGATAGAGAGATATTTTGACGGCATCCTGATAGTTACCCAGGCTTCAAAACATGCCTTTGTAAATCTAGAAAAATACATATCTTCAACCTCTTGTCACGGAGATAACTTTGTTGTGGCTCACTAAGGGCATGATTTTGAACGTTATAAGTTCAGTTGCTTGTGTTTTCTTTTGTGTGATTGAATGTTTTGCATCTAATGCAGTTATTGAACACAAAGTTAAATATTAGTAGAACCAAAATATGCTATAAAACCTTTTAGACATTGTTTGCTGAAATCTTCTAAACAACTTCTTGTCATCATCGCATATAGGAGAACACAAATAATTCCTTCATCTTCACCGTCCCATATCCTGAGTTAACTTTAAGGGATTAGATAAAACTCCAAATGTGTGCAGAGAAGTAAAAGATTAGAACCCTTCTTATGGACTCGAAAACTCTGGAACTGGACGTATATGTTTGCTAGTTTTTCTTTGTGGTTCACCGAACCAAGTGTTTTTCAAATTGACAAAAAATCAACCCAAGTTACAAAATTAGAAATAGCACCAACAATGGATAGAGAGATATACGGCCAGGCTTCAAAACATGCCTAGAAAAAATACATATCTTCAACCTCTTGTCACGGAGATAACTATGCACTGATGTCTACTTTTTTCTTTGCACAAGCGGGCTGCAATGATCTCCTTATACTTGTCAAACAATTCATCCATAATATCTTCTCTAAAGTGGCTCACTAGAAACGGTTCAGTTGCAGCTCTAATGCAGTTGGCGACATTGTTGCTGCTTCTAAACAACTTCTTGTCATCATCGCCACAAATAATTCCTTCATCTTCACCGTCCCAAGTTACTTCAAATGTGTGCAGTCGATTGATATGAAATGACCCTTCACTTAGTATGGCAGACTTCACCTCTGAAGAGGATGGTATGTAATGAGGTATATTACATAGATCTAAATCCTCCTCTTTAATCTTTCCCTGCATCAAAATTCAATATATATCCGAAAGTAAGTTGGTGTTATATCAATCAATCAATTATCATTAAGAAAATACAAAATGGCTTGTCAATTCAACTAATATATTTTTTTTTCCTAATATGAACAACGCGGGATTGGAACCTCTAACTTGAGAGTTAGACCCTGGCCAATTGAAAGATTGCTAATAGGGGTACCAATTTGTCTGGGAGTGTACCAAATTTCATCTAAGACGAAACATATTATATACATTTAAAATGGTACACTACCAAGCAAACTAGTACCCCTTAGCAGCCTTGCAATTCGGCCAACTGGGCTAATCTCGTACTATACAGTTATACCTGTGTCATCATGTAATTGAGTGCGTTTGATAATAGCTCCCAAATGTAACAACACTCTTTGCTAGAAGGACCTACATCATCACCCCTGCCTAAGATTGTTAGCACCATTCTTCCTCCCTTTACCACTTCCTTGGATCTGCACTTGAGGAAAATTTTAAAATCTGCATTGAACTGCTTCATATATGCCTCAACTACAGAAGGAGGGCTAGTCTCCGCCATGTAAATGTTCCCTTTATTACACTTCCCAATCCCTTGAGGAATCTACATTAGTTAGAGAAGTTTATTAAATAATTTATTAGATTTTTTTTGTTTGTTGAGAACGTACTATTAGAAAATTCACACTAATTCACCTTAGACAACCAATGGAGACTGTACGAAGAATGAACAAAATGGAGAGTATCATCAGGAAAAAGTCTGGCGTAAAATGAACCCGGAATCCCTGCAATAAAACATGGTTGGTGTTGTGGTTCATCATCAGTTCCAGCTAACTTGTACTTTTCCTTGAGTTTGTCATAGAAACTTCCCAATGACTTAAAAGTTGTGCTAAAGTCATTGCACGGAAGATCGTTAAGGAACACGAGAATCTTAGGATGAGGAGGGGAACGATCACCGTGCACATCATCCCATGCGCCAATATATTTGTTGTGAATGATGTCCACAATGTAGGAGACAACCAGTAAAGCATTGGGTCCAGAGGAACAACCCATATCTGCTATATTGAACGGCGATGCAGCTGAATGCTCTGAGATGAGATCTAGCATGGCTTCCTCAATTACGGGCTTTGTCATTTCTATACCTTTTCTCTGTTAAAATATAGTAACCCAAAACTATTAGCATAAAGTACTGGTACAGCATATCTATCTTATATGACTGAGACAAAGATACCTGAACGAAGGAGTTGGAAGAATAACTTGTTTCACCAGTGCCACCGTTCATATGAAAATTTTGAGCGATTTTCATTGGTAAAAATCTTGTAAAGAGAAGAGTTTAATCTTATTGCTACATCTCAAATGTAGAAGAACTCTTACTCATATATCCATATATATAGTGCTGGGAGGAAGCAACACTATTGTTCAGACATATATGTTGAGTCATGATAGATTCCTAGTACTACTTCGGGACCATTTTTTCTATGTAAAGACTGAAAGATACTACTCCTGGTATAATATTATTTGCAAAATTCCAAATGTGAAAAGTTGACACTTCAAAAACATGGGGACCTTTAGTCTCACATTTTTAAGGTGTGCATATATATTCTTCAGGGTGAAAAAGCTTGTGCAGTCAGAACTCGTTAAAATCAGTTTGTTATCTGTTCTCAAATCCAAACCTCATAAATGGATGCCGCCTAATTGATGGTAATTAGTCGAAAGCAGAAATGTTGCACCAGAAATTCGATTACGCGTATAGCTAACATGGGAAAATGAAATGCATGACATGTTGGCGGATCTTTAAGTTGAAGAAGCAAATGGGCGAATATTCCAAATTGAACTCACCTTGTACAATTTAGATATACAATTTTGAGCGGTATGTCTAGGCTCTAGCCCAATCTGACAAAATTTTGAACAGATTTCCCAGTTGCACAAATGTTGAATTATAAACAATAAAATGCTGAACGGCAACATGGAATTGAAGCTGATTGCATCAGGATTTGACACGCAACCAAACGTAAGGGACCAATTACGCACTGCCCATGTGACCTTAGCTGTTACAGGGTCGATATCTATGATAGGGTCCATATTTGTTCACCTTTTGGAAAGTGTTATAATCGCAGGTACACTCTGATGGCACCCAAACACACACAAAAAACAACCAAATCTTATTCTCCTAAGAATATCAAGACCACATAGCCTGTTCTTTATCAATGGAGAAATCGAAAATATATTGAGAAAAAGTTTTTTTTGTTTTGTTTTGTTTTTTTGTTTTGTTTTTTTCTTTTTGTTTCCCGCAACTAAATTGTAGTAAAAGTTATGCTTCAAAAAGAACTAGTAAAAAGTTTTGGGGCTTGAAAAGTACGTGTAGGACCTCCAAGGATGGCCACATCCTCTCCGGGCACGGTCACATAGCACCGATACTGTCCCCACTTGACCACCTTGAGGTTAGGTGTGGGGTTTTCATCCAAAAGGCCTCGGTGCTATGTAGGGAGATTGGCTTGCTTATATATCACCATATGGAACTTGTCTTCCTCCATGTGGGACTATCTTTAGCTACACCATGTGTGACTCACATGTGTGTATTGAGCCACACAACTCCAACAATCTCCACCTTGGCGAGAATACACACCACCTCGCCACCTCCGTATGCTACCAATCGGACAATGATTACTTGCCACCGGATGCTCCACCTGCGACCTTCCGACTGACATTCCATAACCACTCTTCATCCCGACTTCCTTTCGGCAGCTCCACCTTGCTCTGATACCATTTCGTAGGACCTCCACGGACCGTCGCACCCACTCCGGGCACAGCCACATAGCACTGATACTGTCCCCACTTGACCACCTTGAGGTTAGGTGTGGGGTTTAAATCCAAAAGGCCTCGGTGCTATGTAGGGAGATTGGCTTACTTACATATCACCATATGGAACTTGTCTTCCTCCATGTGGGATTATCTTTATCTACCCCATGTGTGACTCACATGTGTGTATTGAGCCACACAACTCCAACAATCTCCACCTTGGCGAGAATACACACCACCTCGCCACCTTCGTATGCTACCAATCGGACAATGATTACTGCCACTGGATGCTCCACATGCGACCTTCCGACTGACATTCCATAACCACTCTTCAGCCCGACTCCCGGCAACTCCACCTTGCTCTGATACCATTTTGTAGGACCTCCATGGACCGCGCACCCTCTCCGGGCACGACCACATATCACCGATACTGTCCCCACTTGACCACCTTGAGGTTAGGTGTGGGGTTTTAATCCAAAAGGCCTCGGTGCTATGTAGGGAGATGGGCTTGCTTATGTATCACCATATGGAACTTGTCTTCCTCCATGTGGGACTATCTTTAGCTACCCCATGCGTGACTCACATGTGTGTATTGAGCCACACAACTCCAACAATCTCCACCTTGGTGAGAATACACACCACCTCGCCACCTCCGTATGCTACCAATCAGACAATGAGTACTGCCACCGGATGCTCCACCTGCGACCTTCCGACTGACATTCCATAACCACTCTTCAGCCTGACTCCCGGCAGCTCCACCTTGCTCTGATACCAATTTGTTGTAACCAATGGCTCAAGCTAGCACAATCAAACAAGATATGAAAATGAAAATGATATCAATCAAATCAAGCACACACACAACACAAGGATTTATAGTGGTTCGATCAAGATGATCTACATTCACTTGCAAAGACTACAAAATGATTCCACAATGATGATCAAACAAGTTTACAAGGTTTCTCCCAAATCCCCTCTTGCCTCCTTTGTGCCTCACACTCTCTCAAGAACTACATAAGTTGCTCTCTCTATTAACCCCCCCGACATAGGTTTACAAAAGAGACTAATGGACTGTTGGGCCAAAACAAAGGTAACAGGCCCAAAAGACTTGTTAAGCCTTTATTCAAGGCATACATAACAAATCTCCACCTTTCATCATCGTCTTCGCTTAGCCCTTAAAAGGGATCTCAACACTTGTTGACACCAACCAAGTCCAAGCAATGCTTGAACTTGATACTTGGAACCGGCTTCGTTAACATATTTGCAGGGTTGTCCGTTGTAGGAATCTTAAGCATAGTTATCTTCCCTTCTTCAACGACATCCTTGATGAAATGATACCTGACATCGATGTGCTTCGTTCTCTCATGATACATCTGGTTCTTGGACAACTGAATGGCACTTTGACTGTCACAATACAGAACTGCACTCTCTTGCTTGAACCCCAGATCACGAACCAAACCCATCAATTATATACCTTCCTTCACTGCTTCTGCGGCTGCCATGTACTCTGCCTCAGTTGTATACAATGCAACCGTGCTTTGAAAAACCGACCTCCAACTGATAGTACTACCATACAATGTAAAAGTATAGCCTGTCAATGAGCTTCTTCTATTAAGATCACTTACATAATCAGAATCAACATATCCCACAACATTTGTTGAATCACCACTTTGTTTATCAAACACCAAACCAACATCTGTACTACCCCTTAGATACCTCAAAATCCACTTTACAGCTTGCCAATGAGCCTTCCCGGGACTTCCCATGTATCTACTTACCACACTCACAACTGGTGCGATATCCGGCCTTGTACAAACCATAGCATACATGATGCTACCAACTGCACTTGCATATGGAACCCGAGACATGTACTCTGCCTCATTTGCAGTTTGAGGTGATTGTTTTCTAGAGAGTTTAAAATGAGCTTCCAAAGGAGTACTTACTGGTTTTGCATCTTTCATACCAAACCTTTCCAACACCTTCTCGATGTAAGCCTTCTGGGACAAATATAACTTACCTTCAGCTCGGTTTCTGTGAATCTCCATACCCAATATCTTCTTTGTTGCACCCAAATCTTTCATCTCAAACTCACTACTCAACTGCACTTTTAACTTTTGTTTCTATGACATGTATTTGCAAGCTATCAACATATCATCAACATACAAGAGCAAGTACACAAATGAACCATCTTGGAGTTTCTTATGGTATACACAACTATCATACTTACTCCTACGATAACCATTTGCCAACATAAATGTATCAAAATGTTTATACCACTGCCTTGGAGATTGCTTTAGACCATACAAAGATTTCTTCAACAAACATACATGATCTTCTTTGCCAGGAACTTCAAACCCTTTTGGTTGTTGCATATAAATACGCTCATCCAAATCGCCATGAAGGAAAGCTGTCTTAACATCTAGTTGTTCCAATTCTAGATCATTCAAAGCAACTATAGCAAGCTTGATATAAGGAAAGCTGTCTTAACATCTAGCTGCTTCTGCCCAAAACTGCCTTGGTAATCTAGCATTGGAGAGCATGCACCGTGCCTTCTCAATTATGGTTCTGTTCATCCTTTCTGCAACACCATTTTGTTGAGGTGTTTTTCTGACTGTGCGGTGTCTCACAATCCCTTGCTCCTTGCATAACTCATTGAACTCACCCCCACAAAATTCCAAACCATTGTCTGTCCTCAAGCACTTGATTTTTCTTCCGGTTTGTTTCTCAACCATAGTCTTCCATTGCTTGAACTTGACAAAAGTTTCATCTTTGTGCTTAAGTATGAATACCCATACCTTCCTTGAGAAATCATCAATGAATGTCAACATGTATCTACCCTGCCATGTGACTCCACCCGAGAAGGACCCCAAAGATCAGAATGAATATAATCCAAAATACCCTTGGTGTTATGAATAGCTGTACTGAACTTGACTCTACACTGCTTCCCAAAGACACAATGTTCACATAAATTAGGCTTACCAGTTTTATGACCACAAAGCAATCCTTGCTTGCTCAAAACAGCCAACCCCCTCTCACTCATATGCCCTAACCGCATATGCCATAACTTGGTAGTATCATCTTCTGAAATTGAAGAACATACAGCTCAATCACCTGTTACAGTAGTACCTTGCAGTGTATAAAGACCATTAACTCTTGTACCTTTCATGATTGTAAGACTTCCTCTTGATACACGAATAACTCCACCTTCACCTTGATACTTGCAACCATTTGAATCAAGTGTACCCAAAGAAATAAGATTTCTTCTCAAATCTGGAACATGCCTAACCTTGGTTAAAGTCCTCACAATACCATCATGCATCTTAATTTGAATTGTACCCACACCCACCACTTTACAAGTGACATTGTTTCCCATAAGAACTTTACCACCTTCTCGAGCTTGATAAGTTGAAAACCATTCTCTATGAGGACACATATGAAAAGTACAACCCGAATCAAGAATCCACCCATTATCCGAGCTTTCGGTATAAACCATGAGAACCGTTCCATCATCACTTTCTACTTCAACGTTTGCCGCGGTGCCTTGGTTTGTATTCTTCTCAAGATTCTTCCTTTTTGGACAATCCTTCTTGAAATGCTCTTGTTCCTTACAATGAAAGCAATAGAATTTACCGGATTTAGATTTAGACCTTGACTTTGATCTACTCCTCTAATCCACCCTTTTGGGTTCCCCTTCCTCTTACAAACAACCCATCTCCCGAATTATCTTTACCATCAATACCCGTCTTCTTTAACTCCTTAGAGTTCAAAGCCGCCTTAACGTCTTCCATGGAAATTGTATCCTTCTCATACATTACGGTATGAGGTATCAACAAAGTTATCATAAGATGGTGGTAAGGAACAAAGCAAACCTAATGCTTGGTCTTCATCTTCAATTTTGACATCAATATTTGCCAAATCCAAGAGAATTTTATTATATGATCTATAATAGACATTCCTTCATGCATCCAAGGGTATGTAATTTTATTGTTGGAGTTGTGTGGCTCAATACACATGTGAGTCACACATGGGGTAGCTAAAGATAGTCCCACATGATTTTTAAAACCCGCTAGACTATAAATAGTAAAACGATAAACACGAAATGTCTTGTACTTGAATACTTTGTACGAAAGACCCCATGATCAGTCTCACTCAGTGAAAAAAATCAAACCCACCAACTAAAATAATTCAAAAATCGACCAAAGGTAAGGGGACAATTATAAAAGATGCATTGAAAATGTGAGCATGAAGAGAGTTACCAGGAATATGTATGAATATGCACAATTGTTCTCTTTTTTGAATGAAATGGAAGCATTACTGTGGTTAAAAAGATACTTCGTCCGTTTTTTTTTAATAAGCTGGTTTTATTTTTTGAGAAAATTAAGAAAATTAAGAGAATCAATCATTGAAAGTGGTCCTCATGATACTTGTCAATAAAAGAAGTGAAGTGAAATGGTCCCCATGACACTTGTCAGCAAAAGAAGTAAAGTGAAATGGTCCCATGACACTTGTCGTAAAAAGAAATTAAAAGAAAAATGGTCTCAGAAAAATAAAGTAACATTTTGACTTTCCCAATTAGGAAACCAGCCTATTTTTCTGTAACATTTATTTATAGAAATCAGCATATTATTTAAGAACGGAGGGGGTAACATCTTAGTATTTTCGTGGACCGCAAATAACTGGTCAACACAATCAACCGTTCTTCTGCAACATCTAACTGGGGGCATCAGGGCATTAGAAAGATATCACCCCCTTGCAATGGAGATGACAATGGAAAGATGCTTAGTTTTCGCACTTTCTTCTCTTGACAAGAGGGGTGCGACGATCTTCCTATACCTCTCGTACAATTCCTCAATAATCTCTTCCCCAAAGTGACTCACCAGTAAGGATTCTGATATAGCTCTCATAAAGTTCACAAAGCTCCTGCTTCCGGTTAGCATATCATTGTCATCATTATCTTCACCCTTGCGGAAAATCTCTTCGCCTTCGCCCAAAGTCACTTCAAATGTTTCTAGTCGGTTAATGGTAAACGACCCTTCAGTAAGTATTACAGCTTTCACCTCCGAAGGAGATGGCACATACAGAGGCATGTTAAATGAATCTAATTTCTCCTCTTCAATCTTATCCTGTATCAAATTGCAATATTCGTATCTTTTTATACAAGTTATGACACATATCAATCCAATATAAAGATTGCTTTCTACATGCATACTCATCAGTTAAAAAGCACAACAAAATTATACCTGTGAGACCATGTCTCTGAGTGCCTCTGCTAATAAACCCCACATGTGACAACGCATATCGCTAGAAGGACTAGTACCGTTAGCTCTGCCGAAGATTGTTAGCTCCATTCTTCCTCCCTTTACAATTTCTTCTAATCGACACATTAAAAAAGAACTAAAATCTCTTTCGAATTGCTTTTGGTATGCTTCTAGGACTGATGGTGGGCTTGATTCCGCCATGTAAATGTTACCCTTGTTACTCTTCTCAATTCCCTGTGGACTCTGCATCAATTCCCTAAAATGTTCATTCATCGTAAATAAGTAATTAACAAGAACAGGAAAATTTTCAGTGCACTGTTAGCTAACCTGAGACAACCAGTGGAGACTGTAAGAAGAATGAACAAAATGGAGGCTGTCGCTAGGAAAGAGCCTGTCATAAAAGGAACCTGGAATTCCTGCCACAAAGAACCGGTGTTGCTTCTGAGCATCATCAGCGTCACCTAACTTTTTATATGTTTTCTTGAGTTCATCATAAAAACCATGCAGAGATTTAAAAATTATGTTGAAGACAATACTAGAGAGGTCGTTCAAAAACACGAGAATCTCAGGATGAGGAGGAGAAGCACCAAGGGCGCCATCCGATTCATGAACAAATTTGTTGTGAATTGTGTTCATAATGTAAGAAACAGCCAACAGTGAATTCGGTCCTGAAGAACAGCCCATTTCTGCAATACTTATGCTCTTAGATATATTCTGCCCTGAAGAGGTTGAGTTAATGGTCTCTAGGATGGCTTCCTCTATTATTGGCTTTGTTAGTTCGATACCGTTTTTCTGAATGAATGAGTTGGAAGAGTAATTTGTTTCACTAGTGCCACTGCCACCATTCATATGAAAGTATTGAATGACTTCCATATTGGAAGTTTCGAACAATATTGGATTCAGTTGAGAGTGTAGATCTGTTTTGTGTTTCAAATTTGTCTTGATTTTCAGAATCAGTACAACTCAGAGATCAGAAGACTTTTCAATATCATGCCAATGAAAGGCATATTATTATTTTCTGACGTATCCTAAAAATGATTAAAAAAAATGGCAGTGGCATTAGTAGGTAATGCTTAGTGGGCACTAATTGATGAGTTAGGCCAATTAGAGCATCCACAGTCATCGACCAAAACTAAAAATTTGGTCGAAATCACAGACACTATCGAGTGGAGTAAAGACCAAATCCTAGACTAAAACAAAAAACCAAACCAAATTTGGTCTTTGGTTTAGTTATAGTCTGGCGCAATTTGACACTACGCCTGATTGGGGCGTAGCTGTAATTTGCGTTTGTTAATGAGACGCAAATTTAATGTACGCCCGATTGAAACGCAACTTTAAACTCCGCCCGGTGGGACGTAATCAACACTTGCGCCTGATACCAAGCGGCACCATAATATTGCGCCTCACTCAAGCGTACTCACAAGTTACGTCTGACCGGGCATGATTTTAAATTGCGCCTGTAATCCGGCGCAATTACTAGTACCGCCTGTTGAATGCTGGGCGCAATTATAAGTAACGCCTGTTGAATGCATGGGGCGCAGTTACAAGTTACGCCTGTTGAATGCATGGGGCGCAGTTACAAGTTACGCCTGTTGAATGCATGGGGCGCATTTATAAGTTACGCCTGTGGAATGCATGGGCGCATTTACAAGTTACGCCATCCACTATTTTCTCCACTGTTTTCATGTTTGGTCATGTACGTGTATATATAGCATTAATTATATAGAGTACAGAGACAGGTATATTATTGATTTGTATTTCTCAAGGAAAATACAAGTGAAAACATGCATGAGTCTTTGTGTACATATGGTTCGTGCATGAGCATCCAAAGAATACTTTCTACAGCTCGACCTAGTCATACAAATTAACAACATATAAAGAAAACAAAGACTAGATAAGTTGCGCCCATCAGACGCAGTCTCAAGTTGCGCCCCATCAGACGCAATCCCAAGTTACGCCTCATCAGGCGTAGTTCCAAGTTGCGCCCCATCAGGCGAATCGTAGTATTTGCGTCCCATTCAGGCGTATTTTGTATTTGCGCCCCATCAGGCGTAATTCAGGATTACGTTCCACATCAAACGCAAATTTAAACACCGCCCAACATCAGGCGTAACTTAAAGTTGCGTCCAACCCAAACGAACTTAACAACTACGCCCCATATCAGACGAACCATTCTACCTCCGCTCCACCAAATTTACTCCTCCAACCTAGTGTCTCACCGCGGACTAAAACTATATCTTTAACTTTTTTTTGGCTTTTAGTCGATAGTTTTACTCGTCCCACTGCAGTTGCTCTTAGAGGACTTTATCGTTTTCTTCCCATGAGGTAGGCCATTTGATTGATATATGAAGCAGAAGAAACTAGTGTTGTCTGCCTGGGCCTAACAAATAGGAGGTCAATTTTAATAAGTGGTGCGCCAGCGCCCCTTTATCTCCGAAGATGCAGTCAATTTTTTTTTTTTTTTTTTTTTTTTTTTTTTTTTTTATTTAATCTCAAGTTTTCTGGAAGTGGTGCTAAATCGCAAAAGAATATAAATGACATCATGAAAACTTAACCCACCCAGATTTACAATTTCATTGTTATCAAAAATATTAGAGAGAATGCAAGTTTATTTTTGTTGCAATTTGTTCTTACAAAGTAGGACATATTTCACCGACATACTTAGCCATGGAAGAAAATGGAAATTATGCTCTAAGAGACTTTTTTTTGTTGAATATGTAGGGTGTAGCATCTAGAGAAATGGTGACAGTCAATGATTTTTTTTTTTTTCTCTTTTTTTTTTATTTTATGAACCCGTAAAAGTAATTTTATTAACTAGCAAATATAGTATGAAAGATTTACAATTTCATTGTTATCAAAAATATTAGAGAGAATGCAAGTTTTCTGGATTTTTGTTGCAATTTGGAGGACATATGCCAGAGGTTTTTATCATGGATGCAGTCAAAATGGAAATTATGCTCTCTTTTTTTTTTATTTTATACGAATATGTTTACCCAATTTATTTTCTACGATCCTTCTATTGTTCACCCAATTTATTTTAGGGTGTAATTATCTACTTACTAATGATCATATCCTTAGAATGATCATTAGTAACTCTTTTTGTTTAGGTTCCAAATAATCAAGTAGAACTTTCACAAACCACTTCACATTTTTCTTATTAATATTAAATGTAACTTGGCATTTCTCTTTTCTTTTTGCCTCCTGAATACTAAAAGACCAGATCGAAAGAGCTGGAGTATTTGGCTTGCGTATGATAAACCCCTGACATACCACTCTGTTCAAGTTTAGATGTGGAGCACTCTGGCACTGGACGAATCTGTTTGTCGGCTTTTTCAAATAGTAGTGTCCTCAATTTTCCTTGGTGTCGACTGCAAATACTTTGAAAGGAAAATAGTTGGTCTCAATAAGGAAAAGCCTATCTCCGTTTAACCTATAATTGTACTTCAATAGACATGGAGTAGTAATAATTTTGGGGGACATTTTTTTTTTTCTTGTACAAAGAGGAGAAAGTAACAATTTTGCAGGGCCTTTGCAAAACACGAAGAAATTTACAACATTTTGACTTTAAATTTTTGCCTGTGGTGGATTCATCCACCTCAGATGATGTATCGTGTAATATAAACAGACACCAAAACATGCACAGAGAAATACATATCTATTCACCCCAGGGCTGTAGCGAACTATTTGGGGGCTCCTGGCGAAGCTAGAGAAATGGGGGCTCTCTGTAAGCAATTTTTTTTCCTGGCTTGATATCATAAACATTCAAATGACAAAATTGGCCAAAAATGATATCTAGAAACACCGAAAAAACGCATCATCATACAGAGGTCAATATTGTTGCCCCTTTCGAATCAAAATCATCAATCATACTATTGAAATAAATTTATCCACTATCAACTTCCAACATTTTTTGGACAAGCCAATTGTTGCTAAATTTGTCTATAAACACATTCGGATAGCAGTCCTCCGTATCATTTAAGAAAATCAACATTTTTTTTGGCTTTTCCTGTTTGGGCTGGCAAAAACTTCAAAAAGTCTCTGCATACAAGTCACCTGTCAATATATCGAAACACATATCATGCCTTAGATAACTTTCAAGCTTGATATAAGAAGATGTAAAATGAGTTGTTTGCCGATTGCCCAACTTAACATTTTCTTTTCGAAGCATACTTGCACCATATTACACAACAACTAAATTGAATCGTTGAATTATTATTATTTTGAAGCAAAGGAATTATTAAATTAAAAGTTTGGAAGTGGAATCTAGATAAAATAAAATAAATGTCAAACGATAAATTTACTTTGATTTCATTGACGTAAATCTTGTTCTTCTTTTTTAATTAGAAACGAGAAAACCTTAGAACTTGTAAGCAAAGTGAACTAGATGAAAAATTAGATATAATAAATCAGGGAAAAAAAAAGGAAAAAAAAAAAGATAAAAGTCGAATACTTAAAATGGGAATTTGGGGGCCCCTAAGATTTGGGGGCCTTAGACGGCCCTGATTCACCCTCTTGTCATGGAGATAACTATGCAGTGGTGTCTACTTTTTCCTTCCGACAAGCGAGCTGCAATTATCTCCCTATACTTGTCAAACAATTCATCCATAATATCTTCTCCAAAGTGACTCACTAGCAAGGGTTCAGTTGCAGCTCGAATGCAGTTAGCTACATTGGTGCTGCTTCTAAACAACTGCTCATCATCATTGCCACAAAATATTCCTTCTTCTTCACCGTCCCAAGTCACTTCAAATGTTTGCAGTTGATTGATGAAAAATGACCCTTCACTTTGTATGATGGACTTGACCTCAGAAGAGGATGGGATATAATGAGGTATATTAAATGAATGTAAATTTTCCTCTTTAAGCTTTCCCTGCATCAGAAAATAGTTGTGTTGTTTAGCATGTACATGTTTGTCAGCTCACTAGTCAATTACCGATGAAATAATGCGGTGATACCTGTGTCAACATGTAATTTAGTGCATTTGCTAATAGCTCCCAAATGTAACAACACTCTTTGCTAGAAGGATCTCCTTCATTATTCCTGCCCAAGATTGTTAGCACCATTCTTCCACCCTTTACTACTTCCTTGGATCGACTCTTTAGAAAAATCGTAAAATCCATGTTGAACTGCTTCATGTATGCTTCAACTACATATGTGGGGCTTGATTTCGCCATGTAAATGTTTCCCTTGTTACATTTCTCAATCCCTTGAGGAATCTGCACCAATTGGAGAAATTTATCAATTGTCATTATTAGAATTTCTTAGAGAAGAGAAAATTTAAGCTAGTTCACCTTAGACAACCAATGGAGACTATATGAAGAGTGAGCAAAATGGAGAGAGTCATCGGGAAGAAGTCTGCCGTAAAATGAGCCAGGAAGCCCTACAACAAAACATGGTTGGTGCTGTGGTCCATCATCATTTCCAGCTAATTTATAGGTTTCCTTGAGTTTGTCATAAAAACTTTTGAGTGACTTGAAAGTTGTGGCGAAGTCATTGCTAGGAAGATCGTTAAGGAACACGAGAATCTTAGGATGAGGATGGGAATGATCACAGTGCACATCATCCCATTGGACAATAAATTTGTTGTAAATGACGTCCACAATGTAGGAGACAATCAGTAGAGCATTGGGTCCAGAGGAACAACCCATATCTGCTATGTTCAGGCATTTGCTAGGATTGAACGGCGAGGAAGCTGAATGCTCTGAAATGATTTCTAGTATGGCTTCTTCTATTATAGGCTTTGTCATTTCTATACCTTTTCTCTGTTAAGATAATAGTAACTCAGAAGAATTAGCATAATACAATATTGGTAATTTGGTATAGCATATCCATCTTATATGAGTGAGAGAGTTACCTGAATGAATGAGTTGGAAGAATAACTTGTTTTACCGGTGCTGCCATTCATCTGAAATTTTTGAGCGAGCTCCATGATTGGTAAAAGAACTTGCAAAGAGAAGAATTTAAACTTATTGTTATTTCTGAAATGCTTATACATATATGGATATGCAAAAGCTTATATACAGTGCTGGGAAGAAGCACCGATAGTGCACGGAACATGGATTGTCGGGTGCTAGTCCTATTTCAGGACCACCTTTTATATTTGGATGTGAAAGAAAAGTTCTTATCAAGGACTGAAAGATACTGGTAAGAAAAAATTGTTCCCTTCAAGGACAAAGCTTCAGATAGTGCGAACCTTAATTAGTCTGTCTGCATAAGAAACTGCAATTAGCTTCACATTTTTAAGGTGCGTGTGTATGAATGTTACTTTTAAATCCTCTAGTTTGAAAATTTTAGTTTAATTTTTCCTTCAGTGTGAGAAGCCTAAATTGATCAGTCTCACTCTTGAGAGAAGCCCCAACCCACTAACTAAATTGGTTTGCATCATAATTTAACACGTGGCTTAGCTGAAAATGGCTCGAAAATATCCTTCTTTTTGGCGTGCAACTAGAGGGAGGGACCATTATGAAAGGTACAATTTCTATCTTTTTTTTCTTTTCTTTTCTTATGATAAACATGCAAAAATACATTTTGTTCAGAGAGCAGGTCTCAGAAACAATATTATTGTTGTTCACAAGTAACACCTTTAAAATTGGTATTTTTAGGTGAACCAATATGTTTTTTTTATCAAAAATTCTTCCCTAACCGTGATCTTGGACTCTTTAGAAACCGTCTCCTTATATTAATATTATAAATGGGACCTCCTTTTTTTCCCCAACCGATGGGGCCCCACCCATTGTGTGTCTAGATGGTTTTTAGCTTGTCTAAAAACACGGTCTGTTAAGAACCATTGTATTTTTATTCTTTTCAAAACTAGCTTACAATCTCTCTTTGCAAAACAATAATACTCAGACATGATAACAAGATTCTTCATTCACATATTGATATACATCTTATGTTTCAAGGATTGTGAGATCTTTCAAGGTTGATGGTCCAAAGATTATAAAGGTGAATTGGCAACCACCTCTTTATGGATGGATCAAAATTAATGCTGATGGATGCTCGTTTGGAAATCCTGGCCTTGCTAGTTGTGGGGTGGTGTTTCGCAATAACAATTGTCTAGTGGTTGGTAGTCTCGCACAATCGATTGGAATGGATACCTCAGTTTCAGCTGAGTTCTGGGGTGTCATCTTTGCGTTTAGAATTGCTCGTTCAAGAGGACTGTATCGTATTTGGTTCGAATTCGACTCGATGCATATCATTAAGCCTTATCGGATTATTATCTTGTGCCTTGGAAACTAGCTGTTCATTGGGCTAATTGCATGAAATTCTTATCAACTACACAATTTAGGTATTCACACATTTATAAAGAGGGTAATGCGGTGGCGGATTTATTAGCGAAGCGGGGAGAAACCACGGGATCTCATTGGTGGGACGAACCCCCTGATTTTATCCGATCGGCTGTGGGAGTTGACAAATCAAGTTTGTATGTGTTTCGTTTTCGATGACTTGTAACATATATATTTTCTTTATCTTTTCCCATCTTGTTCTTCTGAGGTTCTGGCCTAGTCCCCCTCATTCTTTTTTGTTTCCTTTTTTTTTTTTTAATAAATGCTCCTCTTAGGAGCTTTGCCTTTAAAAAAAAGGATTGTGAGATCAAAATCTCCTTAATTTAAGGGGAAAAAACATATCCCATCATAAACTTCTTTTCATTGGTGGGAATTTTTTTTATATTATGGCTCTGAATCACCTGTTCCAAAAAAAAATCTTATATTCCAGTCCTCCTAGTCAATGGTTGAGACATGTATCCTTTTCCAGTATCCTAAATCAGATTTCGGTGAACAAAACTTAGTTAAGGTGGAAGATCTTGCAAGAGGAGAGACAAAAAATAATTTTTTTTCCCTTCCTTTATTATCCTCGTTTCGTGATCCCTCATTAAATAGTTATCAGTACTTAGGCTAAGTCCTATGGGCTAGATTGAACTGCTAGATTGGCCAAAAAGTGTTGCAAATCAAGAAAAAAGTATGGGAAAAAAGTTAACACTATATCTGTGATGAGTGCCAAATATTGCATATTTCTACATCTTTTTATTGGCATTTAACTCATCTTTTGTGCTCAGAAATCAGATATTATCCCAAATTCTGTATTTTCTCTGTTTTCAAGAATAAATACTTGTACTAATTAATTTTGTGTTTTTAGGTAGTAAATAAAGCTCGGAGAAATTAAGGAGCCAAAAGAGCAGAAAATTGGAGACGAGCGTCTATGGAGCAGAAAGCCACAGCCCGTGCGCGCATCAGTTGCAACCTGATAAGAAGCAACCAATTGACAAAGATATGGGCTTGAGCAATCCAAGGCCCGACCCATAACCCGAATCCAAACCCGATCCATCTTGAGCCGTGAGATTTGATCCATCCGCATCCAACGGTCGCTTCATCCCGCGCATCATCGTTCGATGCATCCGCTTCACACCCAAGCCGCCTACCCCTTAACCACCGAACCAGACACGCCCTTATCCATTTCTCTTTTCTTTCTCCCCGACACTTGCAGAGCTCCTCCATCCCTCTTCTCTTCTCTCCCGACCAAACTCTCAGAGCCGACTTCACCACCACCATCTCCTTCCCCTGACACCAGCAGCAACAACGCAGCCACCACCACCGCTGCTCATTCTCTCTAGATCAAACTATCTCCATCATAGCTTCTCCAACCCTAGAAGCTAAGTTAGAGATAGTTGGATCTAGGGTTTTCTCCAACATCAAATTAATGTAGTTCAGAGCCGAAATCGAAGAGGGAACAGGTCTGGGTTTGAATTTAATTTCAATTTAGAGCATTAGAGAAGATGTAAGAGGTATAAAATCAAGTTGTTCTTCATTTTTAGAAAGACAGTCAATTTTTAGGGTTTTTATTTTGTAACTTAATTTTCAATTCTGTTTTGAGTATTTTGCATGATGTTTTAATTTACTCTGCTAGGGTAGAGAGGAAACCCTTAATCTTATGTTGAATTGATTCTTGTTCAAACCCTTGTTCTTGTTGTGCTTCAATGTTTAAGGAAAATTGAATTAGCTAGTTGAGTTGATTAACCTGTGATTAGATGTACTGTAAGAAGACATCTAATACTAGGGGTGAGTTCGTGAGAGTAGATGATGCATAATCCCTTGTCTCCTTCCCTGGAAAGAATCAAGAGCATGAGTTGAATAGGTATTGCCTTAGCATAGGATCAGGTGGTGGAATCAACAGCCCTAGTGTTCTTTAACATATTTACAATCTGCTTTTGCAACTTAGAATTACAATTTCAATTCCTTGTCGTATCGACACCAAAACCAACCTACATTTGTGTTAACTACTTTAGAAATCAAGTTAGTAAAGCTTGAGATCAACTCTACATAACCCCAAATCCCTGAGGATTCGACCTGTACTTGCCCTGCCTCCAATAGGCACTGTGCACTTGCAGTTACACTATAGGCAAACACTTTTCTCAGCCTATCAATCTGGCTACTTCTCTCTCCTAAAAAGTGCTCGCAGTTCAACTAGTAGCGAGATTGAAACGTTGAATGATTCAGCGTCCAAAAAGTGGTCCAAACGCTGAACGGTTCAGCGTTTTGGGAATATTCCATGGCATCAGTGCTGAACTATTCATCGTTTTCAAGACGTTGTTCCATTCAGCGTTGATGCCTTGGAATATTCGCAAAACGCTGAATCGTTCAGCGTTTGGACCACTTTTTGGACGCTGTTTGGTTCGGCGTTTTCTTTGGGCGCTGTTCCATTCTACGTTTCGCTGCTAGATTCGCCATACCATAGGACTTAGGAGGTTGCCCTAGCTGACGTGGATGACCAATCTAGCAGCTAGATATCTAGCCCATAGGACTTAGCCTTAGAAATTTAATCTAAAATTCAAGAAACACCACCATACTCATGGGGGTGTGATATTAAATTGGTAGTTTTTACAATTTAGTAATACAATAATTGTTCTATTGAATATAGATACATAAAAAGAATAAAATTGACCGTAATCAAACCGAGTAATTAGAGTACGCCGATCAGAACAGTTAGCACATAACATTATTTTCAGTCGTTCATTTTCCACAATTCAAGCAGATAAACCTTACTTGCAACTACTTCCATAAAAGATTCTAAGTTGATCTACAACCTCCGCATCATGGCTTTAGTGAAAAGGAGAAGACAACTAGTACACCACAAAAAAATTCGTTTGAAAAACCTACATGGACAATCCTTGTACAATCTATAAGTTCGATTACGAAACTGTATATAAGATTGTTTTAACAAGGTAAACCTAATATACATCCAAACTATTCACGGACCGAATAACAACAAGAACAAGTCTTGTAATCTATATTTCAAGACATGAATTTAAAAAGAACGAGTCATGTAGGCTCTTTACAATTTAATTAATACTATTAGGGTCTAAATATGTACAATGTGTGATATTTCAATTATAAAGATAAAACGGTATAATGTGAAAAATAAATAATACAAACACTAGAGATTTTTGTTAATGAGGAAAATTATTATCTTGTAGAAAAACCCCGGAACCTAGTCCATATTGAACACCTACTGATATAAGTTGTTACACCAAATACCTACTACCAGATTTCGGACTAGATGTGATATATGCTTCAGTTGTATTCGTGCGCCTGTAGAACTCCTAACAGAACACTAATTCTCTTTACGAATTGCTCTCGTAAATGTTCTAGCAGAACGCCAATTCTGTTTAGAAGATGCTCTTGAAAACCTTCTAGCATAACGTTAATTCCCTTTAGAAGATGCTACTCAATAATTAGGGTTTACACGTTCCGTAACCTAATTCAAACTTCCTCACAATATGACCTAGAAATAATCTAGAGATATGTTGATCTATCAAATCTACGATTTATGAAAAAGATGTAGACATGGGTCTCGTAACTATCAAAGAAGATATCTTGCATGTGCTTTATGATCCCAAAGTACGGTGTCCCTCATCATTAAAAAAATAATCACACTTTGAGTTTGGACACCATCATCAAAGTTTTGCTATCTCAAGTTTGGTTGTCATATTTTAGTTTCATAATCGAAATTGCTTCATTAGATTACTAGAGGCAACTTCATTAGGTTAGACTATGAATATTATAAATGTTGAGACATGCTCGTGTTACTCTGAAGAAACTGAAGACGTATCGGCATCAACGAACACATCATCCTTATTGTCGAGGTTAGTAATACAGGCTTGACTTGTTCCCATTGCTATCTACGTTTTTTTTAAGTCGTTTAGATTGAAAACACAATGTAGGAAGTATGTTTATGTATCTCTAGTATTGGTGACTTGATGATTCCATTATGATCGAAGTGTCAAGGAAGTATATACTAGTTGTTTTATACAACTTTGGTATGTTGGATTACAAAGTATAACGTTTTTCTTTTTGTTAGAGCACTGCTCGGTCGAAGCGTTGCTATCTCAAGATTGTTTGTCAAGTTTAGTTGATCAAAACTATATACTTGATTTCTAGTCTACTTATAGTTAAGTCTCGGATTAAGATAGAATGTGTAGTTGAGCTTTAGACTTCACGGCATTCACCAATTGAAGAAGAAGATCTACCGAGTATCTTGGAGGAACTTCATCAACAAAAGGTATGTGGAAAATAAAAATTATCTATCACTCAAAAGTCTATTCTATTCTATCTTCTAATGAGACTAAGTCGTATAGATATATTGACTTTTACATTATACACATTTGATATTTCGAGCCGAGTTTATCTCGCTTATCTATTTTTCGAAATACGTGTTGGTAGCTTTTTGCTTTAGCGATGTTCATCGTATTCTTGAAGAGTTTAGTTGGAAACAATTTATTTGTTGGAAACTAAATATTGAGTCAAAAGATGATCATGCGAAAATTACCTTGAACAACTTACCTGATTTGTGTGAGCCAGTCATTTGATGTTAGCCCGGGAAGTTTCGTATTGATCATTCAATCACTTAAAAATTAATTGAAGCTAATGGTATGTGTGAGATTACCATCGTTGTCTTCTAAGGATGGTTCAATGATTGAAATAATAATTTAGAACGATTACCCATGTCTGGAGACAACACGGTATGCATATCCAGTATGCGAACTGTATTGTGATGATTCAGGTCCGGAACTCTTGTTCGCGTACCTAGTATGTGAACGGATTTACCTTGATATTATCTAGTGTCCAAACTACCTAGGCAATAATAAATATTGAATTTTTTTTTCTTTCTTGCAAATTTATCACATGACATACGTACTTTATTTTGTAGTTGGTGTGAGGAAGCCCACTAGTAGTATTCTCGTAATACTCACTAGAGCAGAAAGCATCCTAATTAGGTGAAATCTCTTACTTGTGTTTATTTTAAAGACTTTGTTGGGATCAAGAAGCGTCTAGTAGTACCGTTGGTGAAAAAATAGAATCGTATTGTTATTATAGTTTTCGATTATTGATTTGATTGATTAACGGTATAGTTGAACCTTGATATTACCTAGTGTAGATGGGGAAAAACAATTTGCTGGTTTTTACGGAATTAAAGAGTCGACCGTGTGGAGACTCCTTGAACCGAGCGAAATGTTGAACCTCACACAGATGCACTGCAAGAAGGGAGTGCTTTAAGTTCGAGAGATCAATCTGTAAGACTCCTACTAAACCAAGAACAATGGTCTTTCCAGAGTCAATTCGGTCACAAGAGAGGATGGGTTGATCTGTAGGAGGGAAGCTGAGAAATGCGTGAGATCAATGGTGATCTAAGATTGTAGGTGTGTTGTGAATTCAACGTAAGAACGCTCTGAATGATTGAATTTTGCTCAATTGAGAGTGATTTCTCTGAGTTCGTGTAGACGAAAGATTGTCTGTATGAACTTTGGTGAGAAATTGCTTGTTTTTGGCGAATGTTCGAGTGTTCGAATCTTGTTCTTTCAATCAGGATTCAGAGAGATTTTATAATGCCGGAGTTGAAAACACCATGATCCCATGAAGTGTGACAGTTTGCTGGAATCAGAGAGTGGAGAAGTAGGAAATCGTGTTAAAACCAGTTGCTCATCGTGTGGAGACTTGGTCAATTTTCCACCCACTAATTTGCTGACTCTTCCAACTGATTGCACGACTTGCTCACATTCTCATCGTGGGTGAACACACGTGTCGTAGACCGCCAGACCAAAACCTTAGTTAATATCCCCCCATGTGACACGATTGATATCTCGTGATTGTGGAGTCAGTTGCTGACTTTGTGGGACGATGAGTCCATGTATTGTTGAATTGAACATGTTTTGAAAATATTCTGAAATTCATGAATCCAATATGTCTGCTGAGACGAGGTATTATTATGTTGATTACCTAAGACGAGCAAACTGTATTGCTGAATTATCGAATAATATTGATAGTTGAACCAATATTCTTGAATCTGAGCAAATATTGCTGGTTCGAGCAAATATTGCTAGTCTGAGGAATATTGCTAGTTTGAGTAAATATAGCCGGTTTGAGAAAATATTGCTCGTTTGATGAATTATTGATAGCAGGACCAAAATAAATATTAATTTAAGATACTGACTGCTGGGTCAAGTAAAATAAATAAAAACGTTGATCATGAAATCAACATAAAATTATCAGAGTATTTGAATCTGATCAGAATCATGTTTCTACAGAGCTCTGGATTCAAAACCCTAATTTTATCAAAATGATGATTTATTGCAAATCAATCTGCAGAGTGAAGCAGGGACCGGCTACATGGGATGACGAGTTCACCATGTACGCCCAGATGCTCGAATGAGGAAAATAGCAAAGTCTCTTAGAGGACCAGTTGGTGAAAGAATGATTAAATGCTGGTTTAATCATTTATTGAAATAATGCTCATGTGAGCGACAAATAATAAAAACCTGGTCATGAACTGAGGGACCGACTAAGAGGTCATGGGGCCGGATCTTAGTGGCCGTGGGACCAATGGATGGTCGTTCAAGCAAACTCTTAATTGTTTGGAAGAAGTTTGAACCTAATATGACCAATTGAGCAAATTAGGTTAAAATTATTAAAACATGCGGGACCGGATGTTTGCAGGCCTTAGAGCCACCCTTGGTAGGTCAAGGGGATGTGCTCGTGTCACCATAGTGTCCGTGTCTCAGTCCTAAGAGTTTCAGTATTTTCCGATGCGCATTTGAGCAACATTCTGAGAAAATATGCAGAATCCAGGGTTTTTGCTGAAACTAGGAAAAATACATGAGAATATGAGATGATGAAAAATAATAAATGAAATAGGGAATTGCAAGGTGTGGGACCGGACACATCTAGGGCATGGCCGGCCGGCTAACAAGCACGGTCCCACACTTTCCTAGTTTTATGTGATTTTATGTATTTTCTCTGATTTGAGGGAAATTCCATGAAACTGGAGAGTTTGCTGAAATTAGGGAATTTCCATGAGATGAGAGAGATAAAATAATAATAAAATAGGTAATAGTGGAGTGTGGGACCGGCAATGGCCAAGGTATGGCCGGCCGGCCAACGGGCACGGTCCCAGAGCAGAGAGATTTGTTAAAACCAAGGTATTTTGTTGAAATCAGGGAGTTTTCATGGGATCATGAAACTAAAATAACAAACAATAATAAAATAATAGGCGTGTGGGACCGACTAGGGCATGGACGGCTGGCTAGAGCCCGGTCCCACGAGTTTTCTTAATTTTATAATATTTTTCATGATTTTAGAGAAAATTCATAAAATTAGGGAATTTTCATGGTTTTAGGGAAAATTCATGAAATCAGGGAATTTTCATAATTTGAGAGAAATAATAAAACAATGGGACGTGAGGTGTGGGACCGACCACGACTAGGGCATGGCCGGCCGGCTGGTGCTCGGTCCCGCGATACCTTTCCCTAATTTTATTATTTCTTTGATAAAATCATGAGATTAGAGAATTTCCTTGAAATGAAGGAGATTTGCTCGAACGGGTGAATTTTCACGAGATCAGGGAAAAAATAATAAAATATGATAAAATATAAAATTGGGCGCGGGACTGGTCACGGCATGATCGGCCCAGCTGATGAGCCCAGTCCCCTGGCGCCTTTGCTAATATTTTATTATTATTATTATTATTCCTTCCTATTTTGCATAGGTTCATCGTTCATTCATATTTTTGAAATGCTCGTTTGCCCATTCAAATGCTGGTCTGTGCATTATTGCTAAGTACACTTGCACCATTTTAGTCAGGGCTTATACGATGCTCATATGCATGTCTTGTTGAATATTTATCACTAAACCGTGGAATTCTGTTGGGAAGAACCACGAATCGAAGTGACGAAATATAACGAAGAATCGTAGAATATTGCTGGATATTCAGGCGATTAGAGATAATTAACTGATGGCTCTATACTAGCGGGGCTTCCTATCTAGGAGCATTAATTATTCGAGGTTGAGCAATATGAACTTGCTGGAGTGTCATATTCCTCTTGTATAGTCAGGGAAAACATGGTTGCATCCTGAAGATGTTATTGCTCTATACTAGCAGACATGCTGTCTAGGAGTCATCCAATCTTGCGATTCTATACAGTATGAGATGTGTCGTGGTCTCAGCTGGGAGACTACACATCTACATCCTCTCTGAGAGACTTTCTCGATCAGAGGTTTTATGGCATGAGCTTTCACGCTTAGAGACATGAGTCTCAATACTCATCCGATTGCTGGATCCGGAGTAATTACTAAAATTGCTCAGTATTCATGAGATGTGTCGTGACCTCAGCTGAGAGACTACACATCTACACATACTCTGAGAGACAGCATTCTCAGTCAGAGATTTATGGCATGAGCTTTCATGCTTAATGAGAGACATGGGCCTCAATACTCATCCGATTGCCGAATCCGGAGTAATTACTGAAATTGCTCAGTATTCATGAGATGTGTCGTGGCCTCCGCTGGGAGACTACACATCTACCTATACTCTGAGAGACAGCCTTCTCAGTCAGAGATTTATGGCATGAGCTTTTATGCTTTAATGAGATACATGGGCCTCAATACTCATCCGATTGTCGGATTCGGGGTATAGTTTTACAATTTTACCCTTTGTTGAAAATCCACCATCTACACCTAGTTTTTTATTCTTTGATCCTTCTTTTATGATATAAGGTCACTCGAAGTAGATCAAGGATCGTCGATTTCAGATCTGATTTATTGATTCTAGATCTGAAGATAGGACTTGTGATCATCCATTGTTAACAAATGAAAATACGAGGGTACCTAAATACACCACAATCTTTTTTCAGAGGTGGTAGTGACGGAGGTGATGCAACTAGCAGAGGTGGTGATAGTGGCGGCATCTGAAGAGGAGGAGGGGATTTTTAAGATCTGAAATATTAAATGAAATAAAGATTTTTATCTTATTGATATTGAAAGGTTATTCATGGAATTAAAAAATTAAATGGATTACCTTATAAACAGGAGGGGTAATTGTTGATGTATAAGGATATTTGTGAAGTCCATGAGAAGGAGGGGTATTTATTCAATACCCACATGGGGATTTTAGGTATGGTTGTGGAGAAAGCATGAAAGATTTTATCTTCAGAACATTATTAATGACATCATGAAGATAAATATATTGTTTAGTTTCTAACCTTTCTTGTGTACTCCAATCAAGTCCATCGATAAAACGTCCGATTGTTTGATCAACCGTCTCATTCAGTTGATTCCGAGACAACAAACGAGAAAATTCAGTCACATATTCTTGTACCGAGCGGTTACCTTGGCGACAGTTTTAAAAACTGACGAGCAAGGTTTCCATGTAGCCAGGAGGAAGAAATCTCTTCTTCAACAGTTGTTTCATGGCTGGCCAGGATTGAACTTGTCACAGTCTTTGATTCACTCGTTCTAGTTGAAGATGATCCCACCATGAGGAGGCTGGTCCCGTAATCATAAAAGCAACAAGCTCTACTTGTTGAATTTCCGGTATGCGCTTATACGCAAGGAAACGATCAACTGTACACAACCAATCTAAGAAATCTTCAATGTTTAAGAGTCCATCAAACAAGGTTATATCAGCCTTGGGACGATAGGTTTGTGGATTTCTGTGTTTCTTTGATGTCACAGTGGTGGAGGATAATAATATGGCTCATAATCTTCAAAATCAATTACTTGTGGTCTTGTAGAAGATTTTTGCAAATTCTGGAGAGTAGAATAAGTGTTAAGATCTTTGGAAAATTCAAATTATGGGGTTGTATAAGGTGGACATGAAGAGTATGTTGGAGTAGTGTACAATGGATTGTAATATGACTTATGTAGGGAAGTACTATGGCTGTAAGAAGGTTAAGAAGTGGTTGGGGTTTTAAGATGATTGATGGTGTTGGGAGGGGTGGAAGTATAGGTGGTGGATCGTTTCAGGTTGGGTCTTAGGTAATTCTCCAATTATCTTCTTTCCTTCTTGTCTCATGAAGTTAGTCGACGACGAATTTTTGAAATCTTCAAAATGTTTATCTATCAATGTGGTTAACTCCACTTTTAAACTGATTCCCATTGCTTGCATATCAGTTTCCAGGTATTTCTTCAAAATGTTCTTCAATTCTTCAATCTTCTTATCACCATGTTACTGGAGGCTCTCAATCGAGGATCTGATACCACTTAACGTAGTGGAAGCGTATAACTTGGATCAAAGATCCAAAAGATAATAAAAACTAATGTGAAATCAATAGTTTCACAAAAGCATTAGCAAAACTAAATCAATAATAATTAAATAAAATATCTTTGATAACTCAAATTAGATAATAATGTTGAATGTGTAGAAATTCTACAATACTAGGCCTTGTTATATAGGCTTCATTATTTCCTAAAAGTATTATAACTAGAAAAAGGAAATTACTAGAAAAGGGAAATCAAGCTAAACTAGGAAAACAATAAGTTCTAGAATAGGGAAATCATAAATTAAGAAACAATATTAGAAACATAAAAAGGTTTGACTCTCATGTCAAACGTGGGAGACTTGGTCTAGATCTCCTACATCAACTTTGAACACTAGAATATTTACTTTTTGGTATTGTGATCTTTGTGATACTTGGTGCACACTTGATTGACTAGGATCCGACAAGCTCGCATGTTTTGATAGATCTTTATAGCTTGTTGTATAGATCGACAATCTATCACTTGGTGTTTCCCTTTAAGATCCAAATTTGATAGACTCTGAACTAAGATTTGATGATTTTGATAATCCTAATCTTGGTTGATCTAAAAAGATACGAAAGGAGTTTATTTTATTTAAATAGAAGAACCTTTGTAACTCAACTTATCTCTGATTAACTTGTTGACCTGGGAGATTCATAGAGCACTTACTGAAACACATTAGTCCTTTACGTTTTCGCGATCCGATCCAAAATGGTTGAGTGTTATAAGTCTTCACAAACAGGTGAAGCGATTTAAGATAGTGGACTCTATCTTAGGATTCGCGTGCGTAGACTAGATTGGTAGTAGACGGGGGTATACTGAAATAACTGAGTAACTTGGTGTTAGTTTACTTGGTATCAACTATACGAAGTTGGTTGTAATCTTTGTATAGCGTTAATTCTAAGTGTATTCGAAACTGAACTAGATCCCGGAGTTTTTTCTGCATTTGCAGTTTCCTCGTTAATGAAATCTTGTGTGTGCTTTTACTTTATTTTCCGTATTATAATTATGATTTTAGTTATAATAAAGTAAACGTAATAGTACTTTAATCCAACACTTGGGTTTGATCCTAATAGATTGGTCCTTGATACTTATTATATATACCCATTGTTACCTTGTTGAAAAGTAAACTTGACAGTGCTTATCTGAATTAGATTACACAAGTTGTGTCTTAAATATGTGGATATCGAAAAGATTATGGTGTACTTGGTACCATCGTCATTTCAAAAAGCCAGACCCTATAATTTGGTTAGAGAAATTTAATACCGACATGCTTATATTGGCAGGAGAACTAGTATGACAAAG
Organism: Papaver armeniacum; assembly: GCA_023531295.1. NCBI lineage: Eukaryota > Viridiplantae > Streptophyta > Magnoliopsida > Ranunculales > Papaveraceae > Papaver > Papaver armeniacum. The sequence goes on along the minus strand of JAJJWW010009642.1, from coordinate 390,215 downwards.
GAAAGAGTAGTTAATGTTGTACATAATGATCTTGAAGAGTATGGTTGAAATAATTTTTTTTTTAATAAATGCTTCTTTTGGTTACTTTTCAAGGAGATTAGGAGAAACTGCAATCCTCCTGGACATCAATGGAAACCAACTACAAGTAAAAGCCTCATCTGGCTTAACCACTAGTCCAGAAGAAGTTGAATGTCTTGTCCATAGAGACGCAATTAAATGGTCACAAGAGATTAAGGAAACATCAGACAATTTCGTTGTAGGTGTCTAAAAATATTACGAGGGAGTGTCAGACCATGTTTCATTATTTTTCGCATTACTTTTCTTTTTCTTCTAAGTAGAAACCATATTGGAATAGTTATTTTACTAGCTAAAGAGGTTGGGAAATCATGGAATACTACTAAGAATATCACACGATAACAAGGTTAAATTCTTCGAAGCATTTGTAAGCACCAATCCCCTAAGAGCTTCTCCAATGGAACGTGTGTGAGAAAAAAATGTCTTCGTACACGTAGGATACACATTCAAAATCCATAAAATCTTTCTCCAACCCTAACCTCTTTGACCCAAGTGTAGATGACATGGCATAATTTTAACTACAAAAAGTCTCGGCGGACCGAGCTAAAAATAGCAAAAAAAATCGAGAAGACACAGCCCCCTGCAAACCTTCCGAGGGGCGGGCCCACTGGGGACCACAAATTTCGGAATCATGTGAGGAGCGGTTTTTTTGTGCGGTTCGTCTAGAATCGTTGTTTTAACTAGACATCCTCTTCCTCGACCTCTTGTTCTAGAGGTTCACATAGAGGATGTCTAATGAAAAGACGAGGGTACCCAAATATACCTCAATCTAAAACTTTTCCACCTATAAGTTCTTTCTCCGAAACTGATTGTCTATGGACTGAGTCGAGACAATACAACTAATCGGTACACACTTTGTGTGATCGTCTATAGATACTAGATCGAGACAATACGACAACAAGATAACTTGCGTGATTGACTATGGATACAAGATCGAGACAATACAACAACAAAGTATGATTACTTGATAATAGGTTCGGACTTAACCAAACACAATAGGATTGCTATCAAGTAATTAGGAATTAACATTTGTGTATTTTACTTCTAATTATAATAAAAACAATTATAATTGTGGAAATAGAAAAGTAAAAGGCACAGCAAGATTTTGTTAACGAGGAAACCACAAATGCAGAAAAACCCCGGGACCTTGTCCAGAATTGAATACTCTCAGGATTAAGCCGTTATACAAAATCTAAACCAACTTTGTATAGTTGAGACCAAGCAACTAAACCTATAGTTCACCTAGTTCCGTTTGTATCCCTGCTCCACCAACTTGCAATAAGTCACGCACTTGGATCAATTCCTTTGGTTCGTATTCCAAAAAGTAAAAGAACAACAAATCTGTTCGGTAAAAACTCTTTTCAAATAACGTGATATGAATTTGAAAAAAGGCTCTTCCGTTTATCCCAATAAACTCCTTTGTCAGGTTCTTAGATCTATCTATCAATAACTACCAAAGTAATTGTTTAGACTATGCAATCAATACTTTGAATCACAAAGAATTGTATTGATGTCGATCTACTAAACTAATCAATCAAGGTTATCACAAAGATAAACCGATTATAGTTGGATCCCCATTCGATTAAGTTTTGTGCACACCAAAGATTATGAACTCAAATCATAAATCTTCTTTGTCTTCAAATCTTCTTAAATCTTCAATAAACACCTGCACACAATCAACTTGAATCTCTTGTGATTAATCACACGCAGAATAGAGTCCGTTAACAATGGATTATCACAAGACGTCTTTAGATCTACAAATAGTCTAAAGATCCCCGTCGAAATTTCGATCTAGTTTGAGTGAATCTTATATCAGAAGAGAAGATTCGCAAGCATAAACAAACTAGGTGCAATCAAAGTTCAACAACCGTTAGTCAATCAAATCAATCGAAAACTAATAATAAACTGCAATTATCTAGTTTCCCACCAACGGTACTCGTAGAGCTTCCCAATCCCAAAGAAGTCTTTAAAACGAGCGGTCGTAAGAGATTTCGCCTAATTAGGGTACTTTCCTCTCCGAATAGACGGCTTCACCAAATTCAGACACCAAGGAATAAGTTTGCTCGAAATGCAAGCTTCAATATTTATAGACCAAGGAAGTTTAGACACCAAGGAATTTCCAAAACCGAAAATATTCTCAAGATATGCAATATATTTCCAAATTCAGTTTTCAGAATTCCTGGAAATGCTCTGTCCAAATATTGACCGAAATCTCAGTAGGAAATCTCCAATTAGTAAATGCACATTACCAATTTTTATTTTGGGATATTTTGACTTTGGGTCACATTTAAGTGACCAAATTTGCATTTGGGTCGCCATAAAATTTTAATTAGAGTTTGGGTCACAGGACTGTGGTTGAATGTCTTGACCGTTATCAAAATCAGTTATATCCATAAATGACCAAATTAACCTTAACAGTAACCTAATTTTACTAATTAAACCAAACGGACGTCATCATCACAAGAACGGAGAGTCGCCGTCGTCGCCTAAATCCAACCAAACTCCAAAATTTTGTTGTTGGTAAGATGGACAAGTGCAGTGAAAAGGTAGGGTTATGAGAAATATTATAGAAACTAACAACAACAAAGAAGAGTATTTAAGTCAAGGTATGTTGTTGGTTGTCGTAAATAATGAAGAACACATGGTTGATGCCGACATGTCGTTGAATTTCCAAATTAAATCAATTAAAACAGAAGAATCGTTGAATTCCAATGGAAAAAGCACAGGCCACTTCATGAATTAGCAATAGAAATTGAAATAGGATAAAATCCCGAAAATTTCTCAAGAACCCGAATTAGAAGAAATTCCCAACTTAACATTATGAATTTGATCCATAAATCACCAGAGAATTAGGTTAACAGAAACAAATCTAGAATTTATTTTGTTACACTATAAAGATAAATTCTAACCAATGGGAGTTCATCCATTCACCCTCTTCTTCTTCTGGTTATGCTATTGATACACAAAACTTTCGTTGCTTCTTCTTGAGCTCCACTTATGTTTCCAATCGGGGTTTTCTAAAAACATTATCAAAGATTTCCACTAAATTGAATCTGGTATTAATCTAATAATGATTATAAAAATCTCAACTGATTATCATGGATTACTCCTAATGAATCATGAACAAAACATAAAAATTTAATTGAGAAATTTTTTTTACAGATGGAATGGAGAAGTGGGTCGTGAAAGAGAATGCGAATGAGAGAAAGAAAACCTTAAAAAAAAAAGAGAGAATGAGAGAGAAAGAAACAAACAAGAAGACGAGAGACTTTGTTCTCGTGGGATAATTTTCATTAGATTTTGAAGCAACACGTGTGACTCATGTGTTCACTTTCTAACGGTGGTTGACAGGTGTTAAGTAAATAAAAAGAAAAAATATAAATAAAAAAATCTTAACAGTCAAGACGTTCAACGACGAACCTGTGACCCAAACTCTAATTAAAATTTCTTCGTGGCCCAAACGCAACTCTGGTCACTTTTCTGTGACCCAAAGTCAAAATATCCCTTTTATTTTCTAAAAATATGCATTTTAATTGCTGGAAATTAAAAGCATATAAAACTAAAAACCTTAATTAAAAGATTCTCAATTTATTTCGATCTGGGATTCTCCTTTAGCTATTAAGGAATATCTTTGAACAATAAAAGATAAGAGTTACTTGATGAGGTGTCAAACTCAAAAAAAATATATTCCTTACTCTTCTTACACTAATGAATAGCACAATGATAGGCAGGTTCATTCCTAAGGGAGAGTTGAGCTAAAGTTGTAGATTTAATTTCTGAAAATAGGAATAATGCAAAAACTACAAAGTAAATATGAAAGCAAACAATGAGGATGGGAATGATTAGGGGTTCTTTCTCCACTATTGAACATGAATCTTCTTCAAAATAAGTTTATTAACAATCCTAAACAAGTTATAAGTTCAACAAGTCCATTAAACTCCAAAGCCACTTCGTAGAATAGGTTCTCTACTCGTGTCTAGTCAATCAAGCCACTTTGAATAAGCTCTCTAGTGTAACTTAACTAACCGGTATGTTCTATGAGTCGAATTGATCCTAACCACATGCTCGTAAGTTCGACATGTTAACTTAGGGTTGTCAAATACACATCAAAATCCACAACATCCCATTGCAACGTTGATGTTTCGCTACTTGTGATTATATTACCATAACAATTACGGTTTACGGTTCTAAAATCTAGCTTTAGTATTACAAACAAGCTATTTGATTGGCCAGTCAAACAACTCGCAGACAAATCATGGTCATACGCATAGTAGAAGACAAACAATAAAACAATATTGTAAAGAAAGATTAACTTGGATACAATATCAAAGACATGTCACGTAGTTTTGAAATAACCCTAACCAAATAAGAATTAGCTATTGGAGTTCATGGCAAACACAGAAAACAATATTAAAATTCAAACCAAACAGCTGAAGGAGGTGGAGTGTATGGACTGGTGGCTAAAAGATTTCAGCAACTCTTCCATACTTGACCCTTGATTTTGAGGTTGTTGTTGTTGTTTATGAAATTGTTGTCGCAGCTGGAATTGTTGTTGTTGAGGTTGAAATCTACTCGGATGGTTGAAATTGGTTGTTGAACCGCTCCTTGCTTGTTCGCATAGCTAAAATTAGGGTTATCCCTCCATCCCGGATTGTAAGTGTTTGAATATGGATCATACCGTCTTTGTTGATTTGGAAAGATCACGTTACCTTGTTTATTGGCGTCTTCATACCCTTGAGGAGAACTTGGTATCACCGCGGCTGCAACTTGTTGCATCATTGTTGTCATGTTACCCATTTGTTGACGAAGTTCCTCGACCTCGCTCACTTCACTTACTCTCCTAAGAAGCACATCCGAACCACGACTCAAGAATTATTGGGAGTCTTATGCCATGTTTTCAATCAACTCTCTAGCTTGTGCCACCATCTTGTTCACTAGTGCACCACCACCCGCAGCATCAAGAAGATTCCTATCACTTGTTTGGAGTCCTTCATAGAAGTATTGGATTATCATAGCGTCACTGAATTGGTGGTGAGGACAGCTTTCCACCAATCTCTTGTATTGTTCCAAACATTCATATAAAGATTCTCCCACATTTTGCTTCATCCCACAAATCTCCTTGCGAATTTGAGTAGCCTTTGATGCTGGAAAATATCTCTCTAAAAAGAATTTCTTCAACCCATTCCATGTTGTGACACTTCCAGAAGGCAAGTAATACAACCAATCCTTAGCACTATCCGCCAAAGAGAATCGGAAAACTTTCAACATTGCACCATCCGCATCAGTATCCGCTGGAAGCATGGCCATGACAATGGTGTGGAAGTCCATAAGATGCTTGTTTGGGTCTTCATTCACCATGCCATGGAACTTTGGTAATTCTCTAAGTAACCCCGGCTTGATCTCGAAAGTAGAGTTTGTTTGAATACACCACTGTTGTGTATCCAGCTTGTGAGAAGCCAAGTCCTTGAGGGTACGATTTGCATCACCCATTGTCGGAACCTCTTGTGCTTAAACTTCTTCTTCTTGCTGGAAAGTCTCTTCTTCTACTTCCAACTCTTGTTCTTCCGTCTCGTCAAGTCTTGCTTGAAGTATTGTTCCTTCACTAGTAGTTATCCCGTACCTTGGATAGTTCCAATTCTTGGGAGCCAGGGATTAGTACCTGAAAAACGATTCTCGAAAACAAACGAGAACAAGAGACGAGAAACAAAAAGCAAAGATATAAGCAAAAATAAAAATAAGAAACTAAAAACTTAATAACTAGCCGTATGCCTCCCCGGCAGCGGCGCCAAAATTTGATCGCAGTCGTATGCGTCAACAATAATTTCACTTTCCTAATGTATATGATAAGAAAGAGTTCGTTTCCACAGGGAGGCAACTGTAGTTATTGTGTATTCAATTTCCTAAAGTAACCAATTGGGGGGATTTCTGATTTTTATGTAAGCAATAAAAGTAAATCAAAAACAAAGTAAATTGTAGAAAGTATTCAATGAGAGAAACATATTGGTCAAGGAATTCATCTTCAATCTTAAACATGTGCTTGCATATATGATTAGAATTACAATTTAATCTCTTTATCATCAAAAGCCTAGAATATCAAGAGAGCAAGATAATCTATTAATTTCCTAAGTTCATCAACACACACATTATAGATGCGTATGTGAATTATACCTAAAGAATAACCTAACGCCTTGCGCTAATTAAGTTCAATTCCTAGGAACATTAAGTTTCAGAAATAGGCTAATCAATGTAATTGTCATACATTGCGCATAACAATTCGGAAAATGATCAAACTCTACATATGATTACGAGAGTGTATCACTACAAACCGTAAACATATCATGCTACTTGTATTTGGGGTTATCGCTCGATGAAAAACCCTAAAATAGCTATGGACAAGGATGCAAGTTCAATTAATTGGCCACTTAAAAAACCAAACATCTATGTCCTATCACAATTCATCAATCATGTGATTATTAAAAATATTAGAGATTTGAACGATAATTAAGAGAGAAAACTAATGCATTTATCAAGCCCAAGTTGTAGATATAGGACTACATCCTTAACCAATAATATAAGATTTAGCTACTCATAGCTATGGAGTTCATCAAAATCAATAATCAAATAAACAAGATGAAAGCAAAGCAAACCCTAGTAGCGTAAACAAAAGCGGCTATCTCCAAAGCTCCAAGAATAAAACGTGATACCCCCAAAAGTTGTAGAAGTTTTGTTTTTATAGCTTTTCCTCTTTCCAAAACTAGGTCTTCAAAGCCCAAAGTCCAAGTGGTCCAACAAGCCCATATGAGAGAAGTACCCATGTAGAAATTATACCAACAATATGTCGCCGGAAAACTGGTGTCACGCCGGAACTTGGCCAGAAATAGTCGGAAAATAGCTCAGGTGACCAGCAAAGTCCACTCGGTCAACTGAGTTAACTCGGGTCAAGCACCGAGTCATACCGAGTCAATTAGAGTCAGCTATTCAGGTAAGCTAACTAGGCTGACTTATCTGACTTGCCATGGCCTAAGTTCTGTTGCACAATCATTGTACTTCAGTACTGCTCTCCATCCATGATGGCTATACAACCTGCTAGTCCTGCAATCCTTAGCCATTACCAGTCCAATCTGCTTCTGTAATCTTCATTTCTTCCCTATTCCAGCTCCTTGATAGCAGCAAATTATCACTAACAACTCCAACACATTCATACTCCAATTACATCTGCATATCTTGCCATTTCATCTCAGCTTCCAATCCTTGTTAGCTGCAATACTCCCATCTGCATTTCCATTACCACCAACTCATTGCTTCCACTCAACACTTCAGCCATACTCCACTGCAAACATCCTGGCATTCCTTCCCATCTTTTTTTTTTTTCAATTCTCAGTCATGCAAAACTCAATTCATATCATCTTCTCTTCTTCATTGAAACCTCATCCAAGCTGCAGCATCTCAGTTACCACCAAATCCATCCTCTTGACAGAATCTTGCCTGCAATTTCAACTTGAGCACAATAGAAACTCCAAATGCAGAACAGAATCACCACCTGCAATCTCTTGTCACAAATAAGACCATCTACATTCCAGCCTTGCCTCATTACAGTTCAATCCCAAGACCTACAGCCATCCATCTATATTTCAGCTCATTGCATACACATAATCTCCTTGATGGGCTCAAACCTGAGCTGTAACTACCTACACCAGTTCAGCTGCATATCTAAATCTAACCAACACCTTAGTCTCAAGCCAGTCTCTGCTTTTCACTGCCACCAGTCACAACTCCTTGCATCATACTTCTCTTATTCTTCCAACAACTCATCACCACAACATCGACTTCTCAACTGCAACAGCTTATCATATTCCTTGTAATTATCCATGGCAACACTGTGAACAAAATGTCATCAGTTCCAACTGCAGCTCCTCAATAATTTCTGTAGCAGCCGCAACTTCTCTCTACAGTTCTTATCTCCAACTGCACCTGCAATTTCTATAGCCACAGCTCACCTGAATTTCATGCCTGCAATGCCTCTTACAACACAGTTCCCTCTCCGACCTAAGCCATAGTTCACTGCTTTAGCAACAACTACAACTGTAACTTAGTTTGTAGTTCAGCTCATCATAGACCCATTATCTTGCACCTGCAACATGCTCAATTCACAAGCAAACCACATTCAGTCACCACCAGTGCCTTCAATTCAGTTATCTGTAATTGTACTCAACCTCCTCAGATCAACAGCAGCTGCTCAGTTTCTAGCTTCAAGACCACCATTCTTAGGTTCTGACTCATTCACAAACTCACTTAACTGAACCGTTCTGCAACAACAGCTGTAACTGCAACCTCAGATTAGCATAAGCATCTATACCTGCAACAACAGCACCAACTCCTTGCTGCTGCAACTAAACATATACAGCTTCTCATAATCCACCTCCTAGTTCACCTGCACAGCTTGTTTTCACTGCTCTATTCTGCAACCATCCGTTTCATCATGTAGTCTCGGCTGAAAACCATTCTCGACATCAGAACTTGCACATTCCTATTCTCCACAACAGTCACCACCAACACAGTCCCTGTACTCAACACCTCAAGACAGTCCTAAGCATACATCTAATCATTTCAAGTCCTCCATTCCAATCTCACAAACAACCACAACACCATCACCTTTTGTAGATTCAGCTCAATTGTTGCGGCTCAAATCATTCATCTCCTTTTCTGTAGCTCTGCAACACATCCACACCACCACAACACAGACTTCAGCTCAACCCCCAACACCTGAATCAACAACAACAAGAACTCTAGCTTTCTGGTACCAGATCTTGAGTCTTCAAAGAAAACTTGAATTCAACCCAAACCCACTTCTGATTCTTCATAAACTCTTCAATTTATCATAACCCATCTCATTTACTGTTTCTCCTCCATTTTGTTGCCATCCCAGAGTCATTTCTTCCATCTCCCGCTTCTTCCTTCACAGCTTCAAATTAACAGCAAATTCATCTACTACCACCTTAATCATTAAACCCATCTCTGTATTTTTTGAAACCCTAACTTTTTTGTCTCTCTCAATTTCAATTTCTCCGATCTATCAATCAACAATAACTCAGACTTAGAAACCCATCTTCAATTCGAGCATCAATTTCCGACTGATTCTTCATTCAACAACAACCCAGTTATCTCGATCATCTTCTCGAATCCTCCCTGTGCTCGTCGATCTCAGATGGAGAATCTCAGACAGTCGCCTCCATTTATTTCTCTCTTTCTTAATTTCAGAAGAAACAATAATTGAGCGATTGATTATTTTAGGGTGGTGTAGTAATGGTAATTACTCAAGGCACCCTCTGCTGGATACGGCCTACCAGGTCCATACATGGCTTGTTGGTTTCAGAAAACCGAACGGCGACATCCTAATTCTCAGTTCAATTGTCAGTTCCGAGGAACCGACAGTTCATTCTTCACCTCCTTTTCGCGTGCCTTAGTCTGGTTCCAAGTATCACTCGCTAGTGAATTGATCTTTTTTCCCTTTCCGTTCCAAATGAACTTTTCATCTTCTTTTGCTCCAAATGACTCCAAATTACCTGATTAGCTCAAAAGTAATCATAAGATACATAATTTACAAGAAAACTCGCAAAGAAAGCATAAACAATAGATAAATATCACGGTGTTTACAACACCTATCAAATTCCCCCACACTTAGACTTTGCTAGTCCTTGAGCAAATCAAACAAAACAATTCTAAAACATACATACAACTCTGTGTCGTCGAGCCTACGGTCACACTTAGCATGTATAACAAGCTGTTAAACCCCTAGGTGTCCCTAGTGGACGAGTTATAGTCTCGTGAGGGTTTACTAGAGATATACCCACAAAACCTACTTTTCCAACTTACTAGTTCTCCGTAATGATAGCGTCCAACGAAGACATAGAAATTCTGCACACTAGTCATAAGAAGTTAGACACATAAATGAACACAATCTCATCCTTAAAAGTTGAGAGAGAAATAACCATCCCTTATCGAAAGAAATTCGGGTTCGAAGTGATCAAAACTCTCGACTCTGCCTCACAAGAAAGGGTTTTATGAAGTTGCTCTCAATAATGAACATCTTTTTTATGGGTCACACATGTGTTCAGGTATGAGTGAAGAGAGAATCCTGCGACACGTTGAATGGTAAGAAGGCAAAACCCTCCGAATTGTTTTGAAAACCCACATCTTTTATTCATTTTGAAAACCCTTTTTCTGACGATCTCTAAGAAAGGAAATCAACCACTTAACGAAGGTGGGAATATGCTTACTTACCTCGTTATCCATTCAACGTGCAGTTAGCACCACTCTCACAGCATCCATAGAAACGTCTTCGGTCTTCAATCCTTGTCTTCATCTTCGTCTTCGGTATTCAACTCTTGATAATAACTCTTAAACTTCGTAGAATTTTGACAATGTGATTCTTTCCTATAATTCCTTGCTGCTTGAAACTTCATTGTGGATTTTTCTTCTTTCCATTGGCTTTATTAAAAGAACAAAACTAAAACAAACCAAAAAATAATACAACACATTTTTCTTGTCTTTTTTTTTCTTTTTTTTTCTTTTTTTTTTATGAGACAAGAAAAGTAAAACAAATACAAAACGAAACAGAACAATAAAACTAGTAATGAACCTAGAGAAATTTTCTCTTGTCTCTTTTTTTTTCCTTCTCAATTTCAAATTTTTTTTTTTTTTTTGTAGACAAGAGAAAATAAAATACAAATAAAATAAAATAAAAATGTAAGTACAAAGGTGTTGATGGTGGGTTTTCATTTGAGGTTAAAATTGTAAAAACTGGAAAAAATTATGCGCTGACATCTTGTAAAAGATAAAGCCATTAATAAGTGTTGGATACTCCCTCACTTAATTCACCAAGAATGGAGCATGTGGCAACAATCCCATTCTGTGAATACATGAAATTCCTCCAGGTTGGAGCATGTGGCAACAATCCCTTCCCTGTGAATTTCATATCACCTTGTATTTCCAGTACTCATTATCGGTGTGGCATGACGACCGAGTGTTACTCTTACAGAGTAACACGAACCTCCAAGCACTATAATGAAACCATGTACGAAATACCCGTACAGTGACTCTCGGTGTGTTATACTAGCCCGATTGAGCCCCTCTCGGTGTGTTATACTAGCTCGATTGAGCATCCGGACCGACCAGTATCGGTCGGATATGATTCGATCGCAGATCATCCAACTCCATAAGCATGATTGGATGACCCCGCATCAATTCCATCACCCCCAAGCAGGTATGGAATACCCACGGCCGACCCCGCATGGTCGGTCATTGGCCTAGCTTGCCAAGAAACAGTTCATACCAAGCATTATGGACGGAAAACCCTAAATTAGGGTTTGCGGCATATTACATGTGTTGCAAAGCAGTCTCAACCATCCATCTTCGCAGGTATAGATGGAGGGTGTAGATGTAGATTCAAAGGGCCCAGAGCATGTCAACACGATCACCGTGGGCCCGCCTACACACTTGACCAATCGGTCAAAACCAACCATGTTTGGTCGTGACAAAATTGTCGCCCAAACAAGAGATGGCGCACGGCTTTGAAACCCAAAATTAGGGTTTTGAGCATCATGAGCGTCCATCTTCTCCGGCACGAATGGAGGGTCCCAGATTAGATTAAACAGGTCCGGTCATACCAGCATGACCATTGTGGGGCCATCTACCTCATCTTGTGTTCGGCCAAGGCATATCATGCCTGGTTAATCCAAAACGTGCGCCCAAACTAGCGTGGCCACGCCTCCCAAACCACAAACTGATCTCGACCGCTCAACTTCGCCGGACGATTTGGGTGGCTCGGATCACGTTTTAATGGGATATTCAGGTATAGGCGTGAACACCAGCCTACCATCTTTACGTCAAACCAATCGGCCAAGACCGACCAAGTTAGGTCGTCTTGGAACGCGCGGCCTTTTGCAGCATCAAATTCCTATTGCAAAATCGATCTCAACCACTCCTTTTTGCCGGTCAAATTGAGTGGCCTAGATCGCACCTTCATGGGACAGTGAGACATGGACGTGTACACCGCATGCTATCTACATGCACGCCCGGTCGGTCCTCTCCGAAATCCTTCCCATGCTTGGTTTCGACCAAGCTGAAGAGTGATGCTTGCGCACCTCTTCAAAACCCTAATTTCATTAACGATCGCATATGAGTGTCTCAAAGATCATCTCATCCGTCCAACTTCACCAGCCTGGTTATACAACCCTGGTCAGGAGTTAATTGGTTAGTGAGGCATCATTACCCATCACTTTACCACACCATGATGCGCAAAGACACATAAAATACACACGATACTTCACAAGTATCGACTTCCCGAATAACGCAGCTTATTCAATTCGCATTACATGCTATCTTTCGTGGATCCACAATCCACACATTCCAGATATCAATCATGTCACAAACTGGGGGATACATACTGGGGTATTGGTCTGGCGGTTTACAGCGTGCAGCGTGCAACGCGCCATCACAAGAACGTGTTAGGAAGTCATGGACGGTTAGAGATGAACATGAGAAGTGGGCAAGGCTGGTCGTGTATCACCAACGCACAACTCCACTACTCCATCACTCCACTTCCTCCACTTCCCACGAGAGACGTGAATAAGACTCAATGACTTGTATAAATAGGTTCTCCGCCCTATTTCCAAACAACGGAGAAAAACAGAGAAAAACAACAAGAAAACACCAGAGCCTGCTTACATCAATCGTAAGTTTGTTCACTTTCCTGTTACAAGTCATAATCAAGTCTACACCTTCACAATCTCAACACCTTCTTCGCTTCCCTCCCTAAGATCAACCCCATTTCCTTCACTTTGTGACCGAAACAAGTCTGGAACGGCCATTTCTTGGTTTAGGCCGGACTTGCACAGATTGATCTCTCGAATCTACAAGCACTCACCGCGCAGTGCATTTTTTTAAGGTTTAAATTAATTCCTCATCCACACCCCAAATTACCAAATTCTGCAGGGGTAGTTTCACCCATAAAAAATTGGCGACCACAGTGGGAGGTTGATCTCTCGGTTGTAAAGTAAATCTCTGCAATACCGTTCAATCAATTCTGAGATGGTTGGTCTTAGGACCGCTTCGACAGTCTCAAATCCTGATGGCTCCTCCAACGGAGATACCCCCTCTAACGGTGTATCCGACGGCATAATCAGAAGACTTCCAACATTAAGCGAACTAGCACGTGTACAGGAGATTCACACGAAGAACATGGAGCTAATCAAAGAAGTGGTAAACGGCATACTTGATCTCCTCATCAAGATGACGTCAGAAATGATCATTCAGGGGATTTCTACACCGGGGACTAATTCCCCTCAGATCAATAGTTTTAATACGAACCAGAGACCAGTGGATCAGGAAGCCGCATCTCTAGTAGAAAGCTTGTGTGAACTCTTACACCTCTCGAGGAATCAACGGGCAGATATGTTTGCTGCAATTAATAAAATAGCTCTGGATGCACACCGACTCCTTCTCGTCCGTAAGTCCTAGCTGCGTCGGAAATATCTCAAACAATGTCACATTTACGGAAGACGACATGATGGCAGAGGGAGGGTCACAACCGGTCCCTACATGTTACCGCACACATCAAGGGTTCGGAGTTCGAAGGGCCTCGTCGACACGGGAGCATCTTCGAACGTAATTACTCTCAAGACTCTCAAGACGACCAAGGTTAGCCTATGCGAGATTGTACGACAGCCCACCACGATGACGGACTTCGAAGGAAATCGACTTGCACATACGGGTATGTCAATCAACTTATCGATGGGGACCCGTTCAATCAAAAGCAAAGTTTGAGGTCATAGAAAAAGAGCCGGACTACCATATGTTACTGGGGAGACTATGTCTTCACGACAACAAGGTCATTCCCTCGACGTATCACCAGTGCCTGAAGACCATGCTAAACGAGAAAGTCATCCGCATTCCCGCATCATTGTCTCCGTATGCACCAATATGCGGAGTGGAGTTGTTCGAGCCAAAAGGTACCACACAGGGAGGATCAGACAAAGTCCTGTGCACCCCACTACCCACGTGGGATTCAATCAAGGAAGGAGACCGACTTACACCACTGGAGGCCAAACACTACAGCACACGTTCTGTAACGAGGCGTCCATCTCTATCCGGTAAGACTCCAACTCATGCTCACACCAAAAGGGGACGCACTTTCGAGGTGAAACGTGATCGAAGGGGAGAACAATATACCGGCGCCATTTGTTAGCAATTAGCGGGAGAGACCGGAACCCGGCCTCTCCGCCCAATTGAATGCTTTGCAAGAATGATGAAACACAAGATGAGGTACCGTACGCCCGCAAGAACTACAAGATGGAACCAATTCCACAACTGACGAGCTCGAGACTGTTAACATCTGGAATGAAGAATCTCCCAGGCCGGTCTCTATCAGTTCGACTCTATCCACAGAAGAACGAACGAGTCTTGTTCAACTACTCAAGGAGTACCAAGATGTGTTCGCCTGGACATACGAGGAAATGCCTGGTCTGGATGAAAAATTGGTCACCCATCACTTACATGTCATACATGGATCCAAGCCAATCAAGCAATCTCCGAGGCAATTCAGACATGAAGTAGAGGAACAAATCAAGAACGAAATTCAGAAGCTGCTAGATGTTGGCTTCATCAGGCCTATTCATCATCCAACCTGGTTAGCCAATGTGGTCCAAGTAAAGAAGAAAAACGGACAAATCCGGTGCTGCGTAGATTTCAGAGACTTGAACAAGTGCTGCCCCAAGGACGACTTTCCTCTACCTAACATCGACATGTTAGTAGACGCCACCAGCGGACACGGCATGTTCTCCTTCATGGATGGTTACAACGGATACAATCAGATAAGGATGTATGAGCACGATGCGAGTAAGACAGCTTTCCGAACCCCTCTTGGCAATTTTTACTATATTGATTATGCCATTCGGTTTAAAGAACGCCGGCGCAACGTACCAACGTGCTATGACGGCAATATTCCACGACATGATGCATAAACAAGTAGAAGACTATGTAGATGATATCGTGGTCAAGTCAAGGGCTCGAGCAGATCACACCAACGTCTTACGGCAAGTATTTGAGAGGTGTCGGGAATACAAGTTAAAGATGAATCCTTTGAAATGCGCTTTCGGTGTCTCCTTAGGTAAATTTCTAGGATTCCAAGTGACTGTGAAGGAATAAAGGTAGACCCGTCCAAGACTCAGGCTATCCTCACAATGCCGCCTCCCCGAACTGTGAAGAAGCTCCAGAGTTTCATGGGCAAGGTGAACTACATTCGACGTTTTATACCTGGTTTAGCCCAACTTACCGCCTCGTTCACCCCCTTATTGAAGAAAGGAGCCAGCTTCGTTTGGACCGCAACTCAGCAAGAAGCTTTTCGAAAGATCCAACGAATACTATCATCTCCAGCCATCATGAAGTCTCATGTACAAGGGAAGCCACTGTGTCTTTACACTGCCTTTAGTGACACTGCAGTGGGGGCTCTACTCGCTCAGGAAGACGACGAGGGAATTGAACGTCCCATATACTATTTCAGCCGAATATTGAGGGACGCTGAACTCAGATACCCCAGAGCAGAAAAGGCATGTTTAGCTTTGATCCATTCCATTCAGAAGTTTAGGCATTACCTACTGTCTAATAGGGTGATACTCGTGTCTAAATCCGATCCTGCAAAGTTTTTACTTTCAAAGCCGGTCCTGACCGGAAGGACAGGCAAATGGATTCTCCAAATGTCAGAGCTGGACATAACGTGCGCGTCACCTAGAGCTATCAAGGGTCGGGCGATTGCGGACTTTTCCGGCAAAGATTTACCTGGAGAAGGCACTACAGAACTACATGAAGACCTCCCTGGAGAATTTCCAGATGTTTCTGCTTTGGAGGAAAAAGGATGGCTCTTGTATTTTGATGGCTCTGCTACCCCTAGCAGTAATACTGGAGGAGCGGGCGTGGTGTTAGTCTCTCCAACCGGAGAAGTATTTTCACATTCTTTCAAGTTAGACTTCGAATGCACCAACAACTCAGCAGAATATGAAGCTTTCCTCATAGGGCTTTCAATAGCTAAACAAGCAGGAGTCACGCGTCTGGAGATAAGAGGTGACTCCAATCTACTGGTAAACAAGATGAATGGAGTGTACGCATTGAAGGAAGTAACACTAGATCCATACCGGTCAGAAGCACAAAAGTTATTAAACTATTTTGCCGATGCAACCATAATCCATGTTAGTCGCAGCAACAATAAACATGCGATTGTCTGGCAACATTGGCTTCCAAACTAAAGTTCGAAGGAGCGGAAGAAACCCTGACAGTGAAGAGGAGAACCATAGAGTCGACATGGCTGTCACAATACAAAGACACCAGGACTGATGATTGGCGAACTCCGATCATTCAGGAGCTCAACAACCCACTCTCCCGAGGAAAGGTCGGTCTCAAAACTCTGCAGAACTTCTTCATGCTTCATGGTATGCTGTACTATCGAAACCCGGATGGTTCTCTGTCGAGATGTCTTGGAGATGACGAATCACAGCTACAACTGAGTCATGTTCACAATAAAATTTGTGGGCAATCATTGGTGGTAACGCTAAACCGATGACTCCAGCGTCTGGGTTATTACTGGCCGGAGATGGAGACTCAATCCAGACTACTTCAGAAGTCCTGCTCAAATTGCCAAGCACCGCCACACCAATCGGAGGTTTTTAGTGTGAACGACACTGGGGACTGGAGAGAGCCATACATCAACTATCTTCGTGATGGAGCAACTTCCGCCGATCAAAGGGATGCCATCAAGATAAAGCAAAAGGCCAAGCGATTCGTATACCACGAAGGGATCCTGTACCGCAAGAGTTTTGGAGGTAATCTATTAAGATGTCTGGCTGGGTTAGAAATTCCACTCATTTTGAAGGAAACACACGAAGGGGAACATCAAGGGAAGAGGAAACTGTTCCTCCAGATACACGAGAAATATTACTGGCCGACCATGGAGGATGACGCGGCCGCTTTTGTTCAAAGCTGCCACAATTGTCAAATTCATGGAGACCTTGTTCACGCAGCTTCCACCCCTTGCACTCGATAAAAATCCGTGGCCATTCTACAGCTGGGGACTAGACATCATCGGGAAAATCAACCCGCCCTCATCGAAGCAACACGAGTACGTCATAACTGCAACGGAATACTTCACCAAATGGGTAGAAGCCATCCCACTGCGAGGAACTACAGGAGCAACCGTTGCGGCTTTCATTAAAGAACACATCATTTGTCGTTTCGGTATACCTAAGCATATTATCACCGATAACGGCACTCCCTTCGCCAATAAACAGGTACGAGAGTTACTTGAGAGGTATGGCATTAAACAGGTTTTCTCCACCATCTACTATCCTCAGGGGAATGGACAGGCTGAAAGTACCAACAAGACGCTGATCCGGATCATCAATCCGAACCAGTACATGACAATCCTAGAGAATGACATGACCAGATTACCAATGGCGTTGTGGGCATAACGTACGTCACCTAGAAGCTCCATTGGGGTCTCCCCATATTCACTTGTTTACGGAGCAGACGCAATTCTCCCAAAGCAGAAATCAAAATCCCATCGACCAGATTACAAACATGACCGGGATCCATTGGGACGAGGATGAATCCTCTAACTCTCGAATAACGGAGTTAGACACTTTGGATTCCAGGAGAAACAAAGCGGAAGAACGTACTCAGATATACAGGAACAGAATTTCCAGGGCATATAACAAGACTATGAGACCACGTATTTTCAAAGTGGGAGATTTGGTCCTAAAACGGCCAAGCATATCCAAAGAAGACATGTCTCGCACCGAAATTCTCACCAAAATGGGAAGGTCCCTACACGGTCACCAAGGCCTACAATACAGGTTACTACAAGATCATTAAGGTGGACGGAGGCAGGCTGGAAGCAGTCATCAATGGAAAGTGGCTCAAGGCATATCATGCCTGACCACTATCCGATGTGTCAACAATACGGGCATTTATTTTCATTACATGTTTGAATCCTCAATTATATTCAGAGATGTGTCAATGAAAAAACCTGTTTCACCAATCAAAAACCAATGCAATTTATTTCGCAAAGACGTTCAAAAAACTCTTGACATAAACATCATTAACAATAAGGGAATGAAGTTTAGAAGAGGCCGTCTAGAAGATTATAGTTCCTTGAGAGCATCATCTCTAGTCTAGCGTGATATCTTTCTGTTCTTTTCTTCAAGTCCTGCATGCCTGCTCTACCTTCTCCGATTCTCAGCCGAGCCTTCTCCTCTTCCAAAATAGCCTTCGCAGCGGAACAACATTTACAAGGATACCAGCTCGATCAACCTTGATGATATCAAGACGCTGCCGCAACCAGCCCACGTTGAACTCCATGGATTCACGGGTAGATACCATATTCTCCCACTTTTCGAGGCTTGATTCAAACAACGTTGCGGATAGAAATACTCTCCATCTCAAAGCAATCATGGGAAGAAGGCGGTTTATCGCGGTGACCAAAGCGGAGGAACAATGTCGGACCACGTTTCTCGGGTTGCGATATGGCCGTACTTCCTCCATAACTTTGTGTACAAAGGCACAAACTCCTTCCGCACTGAGAATCCACCGACATCTTGGTAGCTAGAGGATAAACATTTCATGCGAACATCGAATGAAAGACCTGCATTTGGATATTCATAAGATGAGATACCCAAGTCGGCGTCTTCAAGGTTCACAGGGGTGAATGTGTTTGAATTTGAAGGAAGAGGACTGGTTAAGTCATCATCATCGATAACCGTGACACATGTTCCTAAAGTAGGGTATCTCTGCAAGAATGAAGGGATTATTTACTTGATCATTACGACGAACAAGCAATGGTTCAGAAAAGGAAAAAGAGACAAACCGGTATGATCTTCTTGACTCGGAGAACACGAGAAGGGGATTGATCATGAAGCTCAGACGCAGGTCGTGCACGTTTAACGGAAGATCCTGGATGGTATGAAGAAGACGATCCACTGTTGTTCGAAATGATGAGGAAACGGAGTTTCTGTGGGAAAGCCCTATTGAAAAATCGCAAAAATGGTTCAAAACCTCTACACCTGCATATATCTTTGAGAAAACCCTAAAACGATTACGGCGCCGATATGCGAGGATTCAACACTCGACCAAGTCGGACTTTCTTTTGAACCCTAATCAAGAATCGAAGAGCATTTGGATACGAGCAATTCAACCAGCGGTGTGCAAGCACCCACGCCCAGGATCCCAAGAAAAGAAGAATCCTATTCTGACTCAAACACCTAAGGGAGAAAGTCTGGTTCATCAAAGGCCTGTGGTCACGCACGTATGGAGGATTGCCCACGGCCAGAATCCCTCCAGGTAGACTTCTTTTATTTTGTCTCCTTACGTTTGTATATGCCACCATCTCATGCCTACCACACAATAGTGTAACCATTATGTGCTAGGCAGGGGACTTAATGTTGATGGTGGGTTTTCATTTGAGGTTAAAATTGTAAAACCGGAAAAATTATGCGCTGACATCTTGTAAAAGATAAAGCCATTAATAAGTGTTGGATACTCCCTCACTTAATTCACCAAGAATGGAGCATGTGGCAACAATCCCATTCTCGTGAATACATGAAATTCCTCCGAGGTTGGAGCATGTGGCAACAATCCCTTCCCGTGAATTTCATATCACCTTGTATTTCCAGTACTCATTATCGGTGTGGCATGACGGTCGAGTGTTACTCTTACAGAGTAACACGAACCTCCAAGCACTATAATGAAACCATGTACGACATACCCGTACAGGCTGACTCTCGGTGTGTTATACTAGCCCGATTGAGCCCCTCTCGGTGTGTTATACTAGCCCGATTGAGCATCCGGACTGACCGTATCAGTCCGGATATGATCAGATCGCAGTCATCCAACTCCATAAGCATGATTGGATGACCCCGGATCAATTCCATCACCCCAAGCGGTATGGAATACCCACGCCCGACCCCCGCATGGTCGGTCATTGGCCTAGCTTGCCAAGAAACCGTTCATACCAAGCATTATGGACGGAAAACCCTAAATTAGGGTTTGCGGCATATTAGATGTGTTGCAAAGCAGTCTCAACCATCCATCTTCGCAGGTATAGATGGAGGGTGTAGATGTAGATTCAAAGGGCCCAGAGCATGTCAACACGATCACCGTGGGCCCGCCTACAAACTTGACCAATCGGTCAAAACCAACCATGTTTGGTCGTGACAAAATTGTCGCCCAAACAAGAGATGGCGCACAACTTTGAAACCCAAAATTAGGGTTTTGAGCATCATGAGCGTCCATCTTCTCCGACACGAATGGAGGGTCCCAGATTAGATTAAATAGGTCCGGTCATACCAGCATGACCACTGTGGGCCCATCTACCTCCTCATGTGTTCGGCCAAGGCATATCATGCCCGGTTAATCCAAAACGTGCGCCCAAACTAGCGTGGCCACGCCTCCCAAACCACAAACTGATCTCGACCGCTCAACTTCGCCGGACGATTTGGGTGGCTCGGATCACGTTTTAATGGGATATTCAGGTATAGGCGTGAACACCAGCCTACCATCTTCACGTCAAACCAATCGGCCAAGACCGACCAAGTTAGGTCGTCTTGGAACGCGCGCCGGAAAAGAGCATGGTGCGCGGCCTTTTGCGGCATCAAATTCCTATTGCAAAATCGATCTCAACCACTCCTCTTTGCCGGTCAAATTGAGTGGTCTAGATCGCACCTTCATGGGACAGTGAGACATGGACGTGTACACCGGCATGCTATCTACATGCACGCCCGGTCGGTTCTCTCCGAAATCCTTCCCATGCTTGGTTTCGACCAAGCTGAAGAGAGATGCTTGCGCGCCTCTTCAAAACCCTAATTTCATTAACGATCGCGAGATGAGTGTCTCAAAGATCATCTCATCCGTCCAACTTCACCACTGGTTATACAACCCCGTCGGGAGTTAATTGGTCGGTGAGGCGTCATTACCCATCAATTTACCACACCATGATGCGATGCACTGATAAAATACACACGATACTTCACAAGTATCGACTTCTGAATAACGCAGTTATTCAATTCAAAGATTACATGCTATCTTTCGTGGATCCACAATCCACACATTCCAGTATCAATCATGTCACAAACTCGGGGATACATACTGGGGTATTGGTCTCAGCGGTTTACGGCGTGCGGCGTGCAACGCGCCATCACAAGAACGTGTTAGGAAGTCATGGACGGTTAGAGATGAACAGGAGAAGTGGGCAAGGCTGGTCGTGTATCACCAACGCACAACTCCACTACTCCATCACTCCACTTCCTCCACTTCCCACGAGAGACGTGAATAAGACTCAATGACTTGTATAAATAGGTTCTCCGCCCTATTTCCAAACAATGGGAGAAAAACAGAGAAAAACAACAAGAAAACACTAGAGCCTGCTTACACCAATCGTAAGTTTGTTCACTTTCCTGTTACAAGTCATAAGAAAGTCTACACCTTCACAATCTCAACACCTTCTTCGCTTCCCTCCCTAAGATCAACCCCATTTCCTTCACTTTGTGACCGAAACAAGTCTGGAACGGCCATTTCTTGGTTTAGGCCGGACTTGCACAGATTGATCTCTCGAATCTACAAGCACTCACCGCGCAGTGCATTTGTTTAAGGTTTAAATTCATTCTTCATCCACACCCCAAATTACCAAATTCTGCAGGAGTAGTTTTCACCCATAAACAAAAGGCCATGGTGTAAGTATTTTACCGCTTGATTCTTCACAACTTGTATGTCTTGATATCATAAACTTCTCGAACTCTCATCTTGATAATCTTCGCTCTTATACAATAGTCTTCAACTTGTAAATATTCTGATCATTGTCTTGTTGATATACTTGAATATGAAATCTGCTCATTTCTGTACTGTTGCTCGTAAACCTTGAACGTCTTCAACTTCCTTCGAATTTGTGATGCTCCTCTTGTTGATGATGATGGTGTTTCTATGGACCTGTTGGTGTAGAGAGAGATAAAGTGGATGGTGCTAAATGCGAACAAGATTACAAGTGGTATGTAAGTTAGCAATTCGATGTCACCATCATGATTGACAAAATAGCACTCAAGAGATCAAAATAGTGCTTCTATTAGTGGGAGGTTGGGTAGCTCACCATTCTACCCGGAATTAACGTACGGTGACACATACTCTAAAAGCACAAATTTTTGAAGGTCGATGCCTCACATGATGTAACATGGGTAGTCTCCACTATAGGGGACCACAACTCTAATACTGAATTCATTCTGTACCTTATTTGCCACTGGCATGGTTAAATCCAACTTTAACTCTCATACAAGTAAGAAACCCGATCATGTTCGTTGTCGTCTCTAAGTTTAGTCACTCTTATGAGAATATCGATGTAATCTTAGCGACATGTATACTATGTGACTCTAAACTAACTACACTCTAAACTAACTACAAAAAACAAGACAAGAAAAAAGTAAAATCTCGTGTAATTATGTTAAGAATATCTAGGGTAAATATCGTTTATTCTTTGGGATGTTGGAGTTTTTTCATGTACTAATTCACAGTCAAGATAATTTATTGTATTTATTCTTTCTTTCTTCTCTTTTGTTTGATTAGAAATTTTATTTTCTCGTGCTTATTATGGTAAATTATGTTTGATGTCGTTTTCTTCCTTGCTTTTGTCAAGGCACATCACAAGATTTTATAAGAAAAAGAATCTAATTATAATTGTTCTCGAAGTTAAATTAAAATCCATTAGTTAGCCTTAAAAAGAAATAAAAAGACATATCGTCTATATTTTTAGGCGTCGGTAATCAACTTTGTAAAATAAGTTTGATTCTCCTTTCTTCTCTAATCTTTTACATAGAGAAAGAAAAAATAAAATCCATTTACAGTTTCTATACCCCTAATGAAATTGTAATCACCAAAATATTTTTTTGGTAATATCGCAGTTTGATTGCCTTCACGGTAATTATTCACATGCATGGTTGAAAAACCTACGTCCAATTTAATTGGTATCTTCGTCCATTATACGAAGATCATGTGATTAATGGTTTCTATTTTTCTTTTTTGTAAGAAACCATCCATCAGCTGATTATGCGATATTGAAAACGGCAATATTTTTTAATTTGTCGATACAATTTTGTTAATTGTAAAAACCAATTGATGTGGTATTTCCCCGTCAATTCTCCTTAATGAGATGTAAAAATTGGCATTCTAAAAACTTCTAGCCAACTTTGGTTATTGATTTCTATTCCCTCAAAGAAATCTTTATCACCAAAAAAAAAGCAACCAAAAGTAGATTTTTCTCTCTACAAACAATAGCGATAATGATTTCTTTATTTTTCTCAAAAGAATCATTTAAACTAACCTGGATTTGATTTTATCAAAGGTTGAAAATTTATGAAAAATTTACAATGCAATTGATTAACCACTCCCCCACACTTAAACTTTACATTATCCTCAATGTAAATTGAATCGTCCAAAGAAAGTCAAGGTGGGAAATCTTCTAATGATATGCGACAAGAAATCAAGTCGTCAATGTATTTAAAGAAGCAAAAGTAAAAACAAGACAAGAAAAAGTAAAATCAAGACAAGAAATACTCATCCTATGGGTTGCCTCCCATTTAGCGCTTGTTTAAAGTCGGGTAAATATCACCCACTATCTCCTTGCTTTCTCTACGACTTCTCCTTTCTCCATTTAGGAAAATCAAGAGCACTTCCATAAGGTTAACTCCTTCCACGACATCCGAAGAGAAGTTCTCATAATATGGTTTCAACCGGTGCCCATTTACTTTAAGTTCATTTCATGTAGCTAAACTACGAATTTCCACTGCACCATGAGAAAACACATTAGTCACAATAAAAGGTCCAATCCAACGTGACCTTAATTTACCCGGAAATAATTGCAAGCGAGAATTAAACAAAAGCACTTTCTGCCCAATGCAAAATTGTTTCTTTGTAATCATACTATCATGAAATGCTTTCGTCTTTTCCTTGTAAATTCGTGAGCTTTCAAATGCATAATTGCGAATCTCCTCTAACTCTTGGAGTTGTAACTTCCTTTGCCTTCCAGCACCATCCAACTCCATATTGCATTGCTTAATTGCCCGAAACGCCTTATGCTCAATTTCAACAGGTAAGTGACAAGGTTTACCATAAACAAGCCTAAAGGGAGACATACCGATAGGTATCTTGTATGCGGTTCTATAGGCCCACAAGGAATCATTGAGTCGCGAACTCCAATCCTTCCTTGTTGGATTCACCGTCTTCTCTAGAATGTATTTCACCTCTCGGTTGGAAACCTCGGCTTGTCCATTTGTTTGTGTATGGTAAGGTGTTGCAATCCTATGCGACACATTTTACTTCCTCAACAAGCTTTGCAAGAACCTGTTTTTGAAGTGTGAACCTCCATCGCTAATTATAGCCCTTGGAATGCCAAACCTTGCAAATATATTAGCTTGCACAAAATCTGAAACAAGTTTAGAATCATTAGTTGGGGTGGCCTTAGCTTCCACCCATTTCGAGACATAATCCACAGCAAGCAAGATATAATAATTCCCACTAGAATTTACAAAAGGGCCCATAAAATCAATTCCCCATACATCAAAAAACTCAACAAATTGAATCATAGTTTGTGGCATTTTCGAGCACCTAGATTGTCTGTTCTTTGGAACCTATCACATGTGATACAAAATGCATGTGCATCCTTAAACAAAGTTGGCCAAAAGAAACCACATTCTAGTACCTTGAGGGCGGTTCTCTTGCTTCCAAAGTGTCCTCCACAATCATATGAGTGGCAAAAAGACAAGATATGATTAAATTCTGACTCGGGAACACACCTTCGTATTACTTGGTTACTACAATGTTTTTATAGGTATGGATCATCCCATATTTATTGGTTTCCTAACTTATTAAGTTTGTTCCTCTCAGCACGAGACAAGTTCTTTGGATTTGTTTAGAAACTAAGTAATTAACAATATCAGCATACCATGGTTCTCCAAAGGCAATTGAGAATAGTTGCTCATCCGGGAAACTTTCATGCAACGGGATAGTTTTATTGTCCACAGCAAGACGACTCAAGTTATCCGCAACGGTGTTCTCAATTCCTTTCTTGTCTTTGATCTCTATATCAAATTCTTGCAAGAGTAAAATCCATCGTATGAGCCTCGGTTTCACCTCTTTATTTGTAAGCAAGTACCTAAGTGCTGCATGATCAGAAAAGACAACAAATTTTGTACCAATTAGATAAGAGCGAAACTTTTCCAAAGCAAAAACAATGGCTAATAACTCTTTTTCAGTGGTTGTGTAGTTTTGTTGGGCTTCATTGAGTGTCCTAGAAGCATAATAAATGGCATGAGGTATCTTCCCCACACGCTGCCCAAGCACCGCACCAACCGCATAATCACTAGCATCACACATAAGCTCAAAAGGCTTGCTCCAATCCGGTGGTTTAATGATAGGGGCTGATATCAAAAGTTCTTTCAAACGATTGAATGCCGCCACACACTTTTCATCAAAGTTAAAAACCACATCTTTTTGCAATAAGTTACAAAGTGGTGATGCTATCTTGGATAAGTCCTTGATGAATCTACGATAAAAATCTGGATGACCAAGAAAAGAACGTATCTCCCTCACCGTAGTGGGAGGGGTTAAAGCATGAATAAGGTCTATCTTAGATTTATCGACTTACGAGCCTTTAGAAGATATTATATGGCCTAAAACTATGCCATGACTTACCATGAAATGGCACTTCTCCAAATTCAGCACAAGGTTTGTTTCAACACATCGTTCAAGGATTAGAGACAAGATATTCAAGCAATGGTCAAATGAATCACCAAAGACACTAAAATCGTCCATGAACACTTCGATTATGTTTTCAACGTATTCTGAAAAGATACTTACCATACACCTTTGAAAGGTATCTGGAGCATTGCACAAGCCAAAAGGCATCCTTCTATAAGCAAAAGTACCGAATGGACAAGTAAAAGTGGTTTTCTCTTGATCCTCCGGCGCTATCACAATCTGATTGTAACCTGAATAACCATCAAGGAAGCAATAGTAAGAGTGTCCAGCTAAACGTTCAAGAATTTGATCAATAAATGGTAAAGGAAAGTGATCTTTTCTAGTAGTAGCATTCAATTTTCTATAATCAATACAAACCCTCCAACCGGTTTGCACACGAGTTGGGACAAGTTCGTTCTCATCATTTTCCACCACCGTCACACCTGATTTCTTTAGTACTACTTGTATCGGTCTTACCCACTTGCTATCGGATATGGGGTATATAACACCCACGTCCAAAATCTTGAGTATCTCCTTTTTCACAACTTCCATCATGGGAGGGTGATCGAATTTTAGATAGTGATAAGTAGAGTTGTCGTTCACTCGGACTCGTTGAAATCGATTCTAGGATTTAATAAAGAAAAATAATAAAAACAGAGAATATATACAGTTTATGTCACAAGATGAAGAGAGTTACTGGGACTCGGGATTCCACCAATTCTCACATTCATGCGGTTCATCTATTAATTCCGGACAATTAAAGCTCATAAAATAACAAACATCGACAATAATTCTTTGCCAAGGTAGATTTTATAAAGAATTATATGTAATTCACAAGCATGACGCATCTAAAGTACCTAAGACTAAGCATGCGACATCTAACGAATTCATAAATAATCAAGAAAAATCATAAATCAATTATAATAGTGCAAATAGTCATAAAGGAATTAAATAGAATTACCACACAGGTGCAAAACAACTTCCTCCATCGTCCCAGTGATGGGTTCTAGCTCCTCGTGGTGAAAACACTCTCAAAGGATTTTTTTCATTGCTCAAAAAGGTGTTTACAAAGATGAAAAGGGAGAAGAAATTATAAAACCGGGTTTGTAACAGTTTTATTTGTTACAAACTGAACTGTTATAGAGAACGATAGAAATTAACTGTTGTAGTCGTTGTAGCATATAAGACTGTCTCCTAAACTACGACCCTCAGTGGTTTGTTTTTACTGTAGCATTTACGACTGTCCTACGTGCGTCATATGTTCTTCGTGTTCTTCAGCAGCAGCAGTAGAGAAATATTCTCTGCAACTCGATCAAACCTCTCTGTTGTTGCTCTAAACTGTCCCAAACTCTCCCCAAACTCTCCCCCATCTCTCCATGACCTTATATAGCCTCTCATGCACAAGAAATATCTTCCATAACTCCATATAATTCTCCATTAATGACCTTTATTCTCCACGGAAGTTTATAGGGAATAGTTACCATTCTTAACTCCTTCACGCGTCTGCACGTACTCTTCATACTCTCAACAGACTCATACACATTCCATAAGAAGATTGGCACGCTGGAAACACACAAACCTTCCCAAAATATCTCAGTAATTTTCCTTGCGAGATTATCCAAAGCCATATTTAACTAATTCCAAATCCCATACCATCCTGAGCTTGCCCTGTTTTTGCTTCACTCGCGAGAATATGAGCTGTATGTGAGCTGTCATCCACTATGTAAACACTATATAAAGAGGAGAGCAGGAGAGAGAAAGGGGGGGATAATTTGGGAGAGATATTTTTAGAGAGAGAGAGTATTTTTTATTTATCATCTTCTTCCCCAAATAATTAGATCTAGAGCTCTACAAATTATCCATTAATGGAGATTGTAAATGTAATTCTTATGTATGGATTATCCAATTGGATCTATAAACTTTAAGAGAAATTTCCATGAAAAGTAGTTCATATTTAACTAATTCCAAATCCCATACCATCCCACAATTGGTATGGTGCGAGAATATGCAAGAGGCAGGTCAAGTTTAGTTGTATTGAGCTCGTACCAACAAAAATCGGAAATGAGTTATACAATCAAAACAAAGAAAAATGATGAATCTCATGAAAAGGCCTTCAAATCTCGAACAAAGAAAAGATTACTACAACAACAGTGAGAACTAAGTTTTCCGCACAAAACTGATTTTTGAAATGGAGAAGAAGGTTTCCTTATCCAACAGGGGGTGCGAATATCAAAGAGCTCGTATGAGGCTGGGTGCCCCTTAGTAATTGGGTTACCCCTTATCCAAAGTGGGAGTCCGAATAGCAAATGTCCTCATCAATCATAGGTGCTCCGCATAATTTTTGTGTCGAGCACTTCTATTTGAATTTTCCAAAAATGTTTATTCCCCAAAAATACCTACACACACATAAAACACCATAACAAGTACAAAATCGAGTGCCAACAATATATAGTATTGAGATCAAATCAGACACAAAAATATGTCTATCAGAGGGTTCAAACGACGTTGCGCTTCCCTTGTAGGCTTTGCATCATCTTCCAAATGGATCTTGTGCATACAAGCGGCCGGGCTTATACCCTTGATGTCGGCGATTGTCCATCCTATGGCCATCTTGTACGTCCTTAGCACCCTTAGAAGTTTTTGCTCCTGTAATTCACTAAGCTCATTAGAAACAATCACGGGTAATTCTTCCTTGTCACCCAAGTACAAGTACTTTAAGTGACTTGGAAGAGGTTTCAATTCCAACTTTAGATATTTAACAATAGAAGGCACAAGTTTTTCATCACTGCAAGGTAAAGAAGCATATGAAATATTTTTAAATGCAGATTTTTCCGGTAATGAGTCAAGAGAACCAATGGTTTCTTTAATCTCATCACTATACTCCAAACCATTATCAATATGTGTAGTGAGCATGGTTTCCAAAGTATCAACACCATTCAACTCAAAAATTTGTTGCGCCAATGTGTCCATCACATCAATGGAGAAACAAGAGTGGACATCACTAGGATATCTCATTGTCTCGAAAATGTTGAAGCGTATTATTTCTCCATCAAACTCCATAGTCAGCATTCCCTTGTCAACATCAATAATGGTTTTTGTCGTTTTCATGAAGGGACGCCCATGTAGCAATGGAAGAGACGAGTCCGGTGAACCTTCATCCATCTCTAACACGCAAAAGTCAGATGGAAATACTAATTGATTAACTTGCACAAGAACATCCTCAACAATACCCATTGGGTAGACATTAGAACGATCGGCTAATTGCAACACAATTTCAGCCTTTTTAAGAGGACCAAGATCGAGTGAGTTATACATAGATGCAGGCATAACATTAACGGATGCACCTAAGTCCAACATAGCTTTGTTAAATTTGATGTTACCAATTGTGACTGGAATGTCAAAGCTACCGGGATCCTTGCATTTCAGTGGGAGTTTGTGTTGTAAGATTGTTGAAGCATTCTCCCCCACACTTAGCACTTCATTACCTTTGAGCCTTTGTTTATTGGTACCAAGTCCTTCAACACCTTTGCATACTTTGGAACTTGCTTGATAGCATCTATGAGTGGTATGTTCACATGGATCTTCTTGAGAATGTCTAAAATCTCCTTTTCTAGTTCCGCCTTCTTGGAATTTACAAATCTGCGAGGGAAAGGTAAAGGAGGAACATAAGTAGATACCTGAGTTTTAGAGTTAGAAATAGTTACCTCAGAAGTTTGGGGAGAATCCTCATTCTTCTCCTCCAAAACAGGTTCCTTTGGAGCTTCCTCTTTGCCCGAATCAGTAACTTCGGGTTGCACAAGTTGTGTACCACTTCTCAACGTAATTGCATTGACACCCTCTTTTGGGTTGATAGGTTGAGAAGGGAGTTTCCAACCATTTTGTGCCTTCAACTGGTTCAACTCAATAGCCATAGAACCAACTTGGGTTTTCAACTCCTTAACCGTACTCTCCGTTCTTTGCATAAAAGATTTCAGCAACTCTTCCATACTTGACCCCTGATTTTGAGGTTGTTGTTGTTGTTGATGAAATTATTGTCGCAGCTGGAATTTTTGTTGTTGAGGTTGAAATCCACTCGGATGGTTGAAATTAGGTTGTTGAACCGCTCCTTGCTTGTTCGCATAGCTAAAATTAGGGTGATCTCTCCATCCCGGATTGTAAGTGTTTGAATATGGATCATACCGTCTTTGCTGATTTGGAAAGATCACGTTAGCTTGTTCATTGGCGTATTCATACCCTTGAGGAGAACTTGGTATCACTGCGGCTGCAACTTGTTGCATCATTGCTGTCATGTTACCCATTTGTTGACGAAGTTCCTCGACCTCGCTCACTTCACTTACTCTCCTAATAAGCACATCCGAACCACGACTCAAGAATTGTTGGGAGTTTGCTGCCATATTTTCAATCAACTCTCTAGCTTGTGCCACCGTCTTGTTCACTAGTGCACCACCACCTGCAGCATCAAGAAGATTCATATCACTTGTTTGGAGTCCTTCATAGAAGTATTCGATTATCATAGCATCACTGAATTAGTGGTGAGGACAGCTTGCCACCAATCTCTTGTATCGTTCCCAACATTCATATAAAGATTCTCCCACATTTTGCTTCATCCCACAAATCTCCTTGCGAATTTGAGTAGCCTTTGATGCTGGAAAATATCTCTCTAAAAAGAGTTTCTTTAACCCATTCCATGTTGTGACACTTCCGGAAGGCAAGTAATACAAGCAATCCTTAGCACTATCCGCCAAAGAGAATCGGAAAACTTTCAACATTGCACCATCCGCATCAGTATCCGCTGGAATCATGGCCATGACAATGATGTGGAAGTCCATAAGATGCTTGTTTGGGTCTTCATTCACCATGCCATAGAACTTTGGTAATTCTCTAAGCAACCCCGACTTGATCTCTAAAGTAGAGTTTGTTTGAATACACCACTTTTGTGTATCCAGCTTGTGAGAAGCCAAGTCCTTGAGGGTACGATTTGCATCACCCATTGCCGGAACCTCTTGTTCTAAAACTTCTTCTTCTTGCTGGAAAGTATCTTCTTCTACTTCCAACTCTTGTTCTTCCGTCTCGTCAAGTCTTGCTTGAAGTATTGTTCCTTCACGAGTAGTTATCCCGCACCTTGGATAGTTCAAATTCTTGGGAGCCAGGGATTAGTACCTGAAAAACGATTCTCGAAAACAAGTGAGAACAAGAGACAAGAAACAAAAATCAAAGATATAAGCAAAAATAAAAATAAGAAACTAAAAACTTAATATCCTAAGTTCATCAACACACACATTAGAGATGCGTATGTGAATTCTACCTAAAGAATAACCTAACGCCTTGCGCTAATTAAGTTCAATTCCTAGGAACATTAAGTTTCAGAAATAAGCTAATCAATGCAATTGTCATACATTGCGCATAACAATTCGGAAAATGATCAAACTCTACATATGATTACGAGAGTGTATCACTACAAACCGTAAACATATCATGCTACTTGTATTTGGGGTTATCGCTCGATGAAACACCCTAAAATAACTATGGACAAGGATGCAAGTTCAATTAATTGGCCACTTAACAAACCAAACATCTAAGTCCTATCACAATTCATCAATCATGTGATTATTAAAAATATTAGATATTTGAACGATAATTAGGAGAGAAAACTAATGCATTAATCAAGCACAAGTTGTAGATATAGGACTACATCCTTAACCAATAATATAAGTGTTGATGGTGGATTTTCATTTGAGGTTAAAATTGTAAAAACCAGAAAAAATTATGCGCTGACATCTTGTAAAAGATAAAGCCATTAATAAGTGTTGGATACTCCCTCACTTAATTCACCAAGAATGGAGCATGTGGCAACAATCACATTCTGTGAATACATGAAATTCCTCCAGGTTGGAGCATGTGGCAACAATCCCATCCTGTGAATTTCTAATCAGCCTTGTATTTCCAGTACTCATTATCGGTGTGGAATGACGATCGAGTGTTACTCTTACAGAGTAACACGAACCTCCAAGCACTATAATGAAACCATGTACGAAATACCCGTACAGGCTGACTCTCGGTGTGTTATACTAGCCCGATTGAGCCCCTCTCGATGTGTTATACTAGCCCGATTGAGCATCCGGATTGACCGTATCAGTCCGGATATGATCGCAGTCATCCAACTCCATAAGCATGATTGGATGACCCAGATCAATTCCATCACCCCCAAGCAGGTATGGAATATCCACTGCCGAACCAATGCGGAACCCGCACGGTCGGCCATTGGCCTAGCTTGCCAAAAAACGTTCATACCAAGCATTATGGACGGAAAACCCTAAAATAGGGTTTGCGGCATATTACATGTGTCGCAAAACAGTCTCAACCATCCATCTTCGCAGGTATAGATGGAGGGTGTAGATGTAGATTCAAAGGGCCCAGAGCATGTCAACACGATCACCGTGGGCCCGCCTACACACTTGACCAATCGGTCAAGACCAACCATGTTTGGTCGTGACAAAATCGTCGCCCAAACAAGAGATGACGCACGGCTTTGAAACCCAAAATTAGGGTTTTGAGCATCACGAGCGTCCATCTTCTCCTGCATGAATGGAGGGTCCAGGATTAGATTAAGCGTCCCGGTCATACCAAAGCATGACCACCGTGGACCCATCTATTCCCTAACCCGATCGGCCAAGGCATATCATGCCTGGATAATCCAAAACGCACGCTCAAACTAGCGTGGTCACACCTCCCAAACCGCAAACTGATCTCGACCACTCAACTTTGCCGGACGATTTGGATGGCTCAGATCACGTTTTCATGGGATATTCAGGTATAGGCGTAAACACCAGCCTATCACCCTCACACCAGGCCAATCGGCCAAGACCGACCAAGATTGGTCGTCTTGGAACGTGCGCCCAAGAGGGCGTGACGTGCGGCCCTTGCGGCACTAGTTTTTTGTCGCAAATCGATCTCGACCACTCGATTTCACCGGATGAATTGAGTGACCCAGATCATACTTTCATGAGGTAATGGGGTATATGCGCCTACACCATCATGCCATCTACACGTATGTATGGTCGGTTAGGCCAAAGTTGTATCCCATGCTTGGTTTCGACCAAGCTGAAGAGTGATGCCTGCGCACCTCTTCAAAACCCTGATTCCATCAACGGTCGCAGATGAGTGTCTCAAAGATCATCTCATCCGTCCAACTTCACCAGCTTGGTTATACAGCCCTGGTCGGGAGTTAATTGGTTAGTAAGGTGTCATTACCCATCACTTTACCACACCATGATGCAGTACCTGAATAAAATACACACGATACTTCACAAGTATCGACTTCCTGAACAACGCAGTTATTCAATTCAGCATTACATGCTATCATTCGTGGATCCACGATCCACACATTCCAGACATCAATCATGTCACAAATTGGGGGATACATACTGGGGTATTGGTCTGGTGGTTTAAAGCGTGCAGCGTGCAACGCGCCATCACAAGAACGTGTTAGAAAGTCATGGACGGTTGGAGATGAACAAGAGAAGTGGGCAAGGCTGGTCGTGTATCACCAATGCACAACTCCACTACTCCATCACTCCACTTCCTCCACTTCCCACGAGAGACGTGAATAAGACTCAATGACTTGTATAAATAGGTTCTCCGCCCTATTTCCAAAAGACAGAGAAAAACAACAAGAAAACACCCAGAGCCTGCTTACACCAATCGTAAGCTTGTTCACTTTCCTATTACAAGTCATAAGCAAGTCTACACCTTCACAATCTCAAACACCTTCTTCGCTTCCCTCCCTAAGATCAACCCCATCTCCTTCACTTTGTGACCGAAACAAGTCTGGAACGGCCATTTCTTGGTTTAGGCCGGACTTGCACGTATTGATCTCTCGAATCTACAAGCACTCACCGTGCAGTGCATTTGTTTAAGGTTTAAATTCATTCCTCATCCACACCACAAATTACCAAATTCTGCAGGAGTAGTTTTCACCCATAAACAATTGGCGACCACAGTGGGAGGTTAATCTCTCGGTTGTAAAGTCAATTTCTTCCAAATCCGATTCAATTTTATCAATTTCAAAAAGGGTAGATCTTAGAATCAATTCAATCAACAATTCATTTCAAGATGGTGGAATTAAGTTCTGGATCAACAATCAATTCTGATGGAGCTAGTGTGGATAACAATCCTGGTGTCGAAGTACCTGTCAGTGGAGCTACCGTGGTCAATACATCTCGTGGAGCCGTCACTTCTACCATTAGCACCAGTGGAGCAGGAGACATCCCAAAGAGGTGTAACGCCTCCCATCACTGTGAGCCGGAGCGACGCAAATCCCGGCATCTCCTCAAGTGTAACGCCTCCAGTGGTCACCCCGAGCAACAACTTTCACTCCCTCATCAAGACGAGGAGCCGGAGGCACAAGAGGAGGACCAACGTCTATTATCATTGCAGATTTGATGGAGAAACAGGAAGTTCTTGCTAAGACTCAAACAGATATGGCCGCAACTCAGAAGGAGGTACTCACTTTCCTCAAGACCTTGATCAACGATTGCCGCAAGATTCACGTCAATCTTTGGAGCCAACAAGAAATGCCTTCAATTCACCCGGAGTAGGCGTTTCCACTCGGACCCACATGAGTGAAGAAGCTCGTGTTGCTCCTGAATGTTCAAGAGAAAGGGACCAGCCACCCAACTTCATCACATGTGAGGATCTAGAACGACTCCTTCAAAGCCGAGTCAAAGGAAATCTGACGGATGCACACCAACACCAACCTCCATACCCTCAAGATATGCAACGAATCCCTCTTCCAAGAGGATACACCTCTCCCCAGTTCTCCCTCTACGACGGTACTGGTAATGCTCGTGAACATGTTTCTCGATTCTTGGAATCCTTGGGGGAACATGAATACAATCATATTCTACGCCTCAAAGAATTCTCGAAGTCACTTACGGGGAGGGCATACACCTGGTATAACAACATCGCGCCTAACATCATATCCAATTGGAACGAAATGGTCGGTGCTTGCTACAGAAAGTATTTCTTCGTGTCTGAACAGATCACCTTTTCGGACACTGGGAGAATTCTTCACGGAACAACGAACATCCCAACGATTTCGTTAAAAGGTTCGAGAACCCAGCGCTAGATTGTCATGACCGGACGTCACCGAACGACAATTGGTGGAATTGTGCATCAATGGGATGATACCCATATACCGCGCTCTGTTAGAGAATCTGGGCTTTCAAACGTTCTCCGAACTCCACGAAGCCGCAAAACGTTCGGAACAATCGCACCAAGCACTACTAGAAAGAACCAGAGTTGTTCGAAGTGAAGATTTGCGTGAAAGTCGAGGAAGCAGGCGTCTCACGAACAAACAATACAACATTGGTCCTTCTGTGAGTGTAGTAGGCGGAGGAGAAAAAAGGAAAGCTTCAATAACGGAACAACAAACCAAGCGGGCATCCCCGGCACACAAGACTGTGTCTCGAAAAGGAACAGACAAAACTCCTGCACTAAACACTAAAGACACGGGTTTTCCTTTTCCCATGAATGAAGTGATAGAGCTCTTGGAAGCGTGGATCCAAGACGACGCCGTAAAGCTGCCCCCTGTAGGATCAGAATATCGCGACATCAATACTTCGCGAGATTAATAAATAACGATATCGCGAGGGAGTCACGGAGAAGTAAAATAAATGACGCAATGAATGACGACAGCCAGAACATGAGAAGAATGTGAAGACTCAAATGAGATTTAGGAGTGTCGCGAGAATTGGTATATGTACACTTGCGATATTTCGCAAGACATTCCCGAAAATAAAGGACAAACTTAGTCATCATCCACTTTATGTACTACCCTATATAAAGGGTTGAGTCAGTCTGTTGTGAGGGGGGTTCTTTTTGAATTGTGAAGCAAGTCATTAGGAGAGAGAAAATTAAGAGTGATTGTAATTTCTTTTGCTTTGTTCTACCTTCCTCTGTAAACATTTTAAGAAAATAATCAATAAAATTTATAGTTATTCATCTTCAAATGGATTAATTGAGTAAATTCTAGTGAGGGGTGTAGTGTGGGATTTCCTGCAACTACATATGCGCTAGAAACATGGACTGAGTAGAGATCAACCTTGTGAATTGAAAGAATCAGGAGTAACAAGAAAGAAATTTCGTATAATTTTCAACAATTTACTAAAATTGAGAAATGGCTAGAAGAAGGAATGCATCAGAACAACCAACAATTGTAAGGAGAAGCGGGAGATTAGTTGGAGAAAGAAGAAATGAAGTAGGTGAACCATCAAGAATAAACGCAAGAGATAGAGAAGAAGGTCAAATTCAACCACCAATTCAACCAGCACCGAATAGAGTAATAGATCATGATAGGGTGAGTGTGCGACATGGAGATCGGATTCTATGGAAGAAAGAGAGGAAGTGCAATAATTGATAAATAATGGACAATAGGAGAGAAATCAAGAAGAGATGGGAAAAACAGCTCATAGAAATGAAGAAGTCGCAGCATTAGAAACGTTGAGGCAAACAATACATGAAGAAAGGCGATTAGAAGCGGAAGAACGCGCAAATTTAACAAGGCAAAACCATGAGCTAAGAATGGAAAATATGAGATTGCAGAATAGGAGGTCGAGAAGTAATACCAGATCAAGATCAGGATCGGTTAGAGATGATATGAGGAGAATACTACCTGTAGAAAATGTTAATGAAGAAAATCTAGAAAGAGAGCCAAATCTCGATGAAGGATGCTGCGAAAGAAGGGAAATAGTGTGTATTCCACGTCCCGAGATTTTACGAATGTCCAAAATAACGGAAATCAAGGAAATAGGCAGCAGAATGGTCCAATTGATGAAGAAAATCAGGAAGAAGGAAGAAGAATATTACATGGGAGAGAAACACAGAGGAAACAAAAGGAGATTGAAGATGACATCGAAAAGCATTATATTGAACAAGCGCGTCTAGCTTGCGAAAGGGAAAGATTAAGAGTAGAAATGGAAGAACGGAATTGGAGGAAGCAATTCGGCGAACAATCATGACAATCGAGAAAGAAGGCGCGAGCAAAATCGCAACAATGGAAATATCAATGAAGAATATGAAAGAATACAAAGGAGAGCTGATAGACAACCAAGAAGAGAAAATGATAGATACAATGGTGTGCGAATTCGTGAACGAGATGAAGGAGAAAGTCGCAGAGAAATAAGAGAAGAAAATGCTGAACAAGAAAATCAAGGTAGATATGAACGCAGAAGGAGAGAGGCGAGCTAAAAAGACCAATAAATTCGAACCACGATGTAAATGAACAAATCTTAAGAGAGTTGGCGAGAGATGAGAGGAATGTTGAACAATAGAAGAGGAGGAGGAAGAAGACAATTGGATGAGGCCATCGAAGAAGCTGCGAAAACCCCCTTTACACTAGAGGTTCAGTTAGGAGGAATACCCCCAAAGTGCAATTTACCCGCATTAACCAGCATTTTTGATGGAACAACTTGTGCAATACAACACATCAAAGCGTATGTGAGATGTATGCTGCAATGGGAAAAATCATGATGTCATATTATGTAAATATTTTGCATCAAGTTTAACAGGAGAGGCGCTGAAATGGTTTGAGGGATTACCAAGAAACACAATCACGTCATTCAATCATTTACAAGCTATATTCTTAGGGGCATATATAAGTAATAACTCCTCGCGACCAGGAATTGAAGACGTATTTGGACTGAAACAAAGAGTTGGCAAAAGTTTGAGGCACTTAACCTGTGAGGTGGAAGACAATGTGTAGCGAAATGGATGGGACGAGTGGATGAAAGATATCTTATTCTATCATTCATAAACGCTATGTTCGCAACCAATTTGTTATATATTCAAGTTTTTAGAGTCAAGAATACAATTACAATGACTAAGTTGCGAGAACTTCAGGAGGAATATATTACTCTAGAAGAAAGACAAAATGAGATGGAATCATACCCAGTAGCGAATACAAATCCAAATGCTGCGAATGCAAGCTTATTACCCAAATTGATAAATACAGTAGCGAGCACTTCGCAAGGGCAACAAGAAAAGATAATAGATGATGGATAGCCAAAGATAGTAGCTATGGGAAGTCGTGATCAGGAAGAATATGAAAGAGAAAGGAACTATTACAACCGTGGCGGCAATAACAAAATTCAAAGACTTGATCATTCGCAAGAAACTTATGGAGGTCGAAAAGAGAGAGGAATAATTTTGAGAGGACACTTTTAGGAGGAGAGAGATATTTTTAGAGAGAGATTTATTTTCTTTATCAACTCCTTCCCCAAATAATTAGATCTAGAGTTCTACAAAATATCCATTAATGGAGATTGTAAATCTAATTCTTATGTAACCTCAAAATCATAGTGAAGAATCGTGGATGTAGATCACATTGATCGAACCACGTAAAAAATCTTATGTGTCTATTTATATTTCTAGCACTTATATTTTGAGATTTAGGTGATTAATAAGTTGAGATCTAGAAATTATTATCAAAATATAGTGAGGGGTGTAGTGTGGGAAAACCTGCTACTACATATGCGCTAGAAACAGGGACCTAATCTTGTTGGTTCAAGAAAATTTAGAAAAATCGGCCACTGTTGGTGATGAATTCAATTGGATCTATAAGCTTTAAGGGAGAAAAGAGAAGGAAAAGCAACAGACAAAGAAAACAACGAAAAGGGACTGCTAATTGTTAGATTAAAGAAGATTCGAAGAAATTAGTTATTGTAGGAGATGGATTTCACTAGATCTAAAAGCTTCAAGATCAAATATGGAAACTACACCAAATGCTTATGACCGCACAGGAAACAAAACGAAGGAGATTCAAAGGAATCGGCTACTGTGTATACGGATCTACAAAATTTGGGGACGAGGACGGAAATTCCAGCATAGAATTTTCATCTTCAAACAACAAATAACATCAATAGTTCATGTTTTTTTTGCAGACGTTGTAGCCGTATCAAAAGTTATAGACGAAGAGGAGGGAACTACACATCCAGCAGCATGGAAAAGAAAAGACGCAAAATGAATCTCGCACGCAAAATTTGAATCACGAAGTTGAGAAAGGCAAAATTTGGAGGAGTTGTAAACGAGAAAGAAGTGAGAGGAAAATCTCATCACAGCGTTATGAGGATGAAAGGGAAAATAGTATGCGAAATAAACATTTCCAGACCTGTTACTTCGCAGCAAAAGTCGATGGCGAAGAGCTCTCCATACAGTGAAGTCGTATCATCAGCAAATTAAAGGGAGGAATTACTTTGCAGCGAATTAAGGAGATATGTCGAGAGGAAGATGAAGAAAAAATCAGCTAAATTATGCCTATGAATCGTCAAAAACATATATAACTGTAGCATCCAAGGGTAATGAAGCAGAAGTTTTTAGCTTCGCAGAGTACGCGAAGATGAAGGGGAACAAAGCCGCATGCTAGGAGCGAAAGAATAAAGCTAAGCGAAACAAACGCAAAGGAAATAAAGAGTTAAAAGAAGGAGCAAAGCCCCAGTAGCTAATCATGAACCAAACTAATACACAGAGAATGAAATCAAAGCCAACAGGACCTAAACGAGCAAGAAATGATTAATCAAAATTGACAAACAGACGACGTCGATGCCACAAAACTGGACTTCTAGCGAAGCAAAGAATCCAAATAGGCATGCAGATAAATACAAAACAACTAAAAAAGTGATGCTGCTCGCCAAGATGTATACAAGATGACATTCAAACGTCAAACCCATCAACAGTAGCAGAAAAGCACTTGACAACAAAAGAGAACATAACAGAGAAGAGAGGAGTCGACGTAAGCTCATTAACGGAGTCGACGTAAGCTCGCAATGATCAGCTCGCAGAGAGGAGCATAATAATGAGAACATAACAGAGAAGAGAGCAGCTCGCAATAATCATCTGTGGTTGAGCTTATCAATGACAAGGCGAGGTCAGAGATCATTGCCATTTGCGAAGAAAGAAGGAGTTTCCCAGAGTATTGATGATAGTTCCGGCAAAGGTTAGTTAAAGAAAAAGAGAGACAACGTCTACTTCCTAAACAGTTCCAGCGAAGACAAACAAAGACAAATGAAGATAGACGATGGAGGCAAGGAGATGCAGCTACTATCAGCCAACGGTGTGAAGAGAAACCCAGCTATTAAAGAGTGGCAAGTTAGATAATCGCGTAGAGCAGAAACTATAGACGACGCCAACAGCTTACATGCAGATACATCCTCAGGTGAAGACAAGCTACCAGCGAAGTAAGGAAATGGTTGAGTACAACTCCAACAAAAACAGCAACAAAAAGCTGCAAAGAAGGAAAGCAAGGAGCTAAAAAGGAAATGGATGAGGAACGATGGTTCAATTACTTTGTGAATCTTCAAAGGCAAAGGGAAAAGAAAAACTTAACATAGCAGGCGAAGACAGAATTCGTTATTCTCGCGGTATGAACAAGCACAGGCAAAAAATAGATGAAGTAAAAATAACACAAGCAAGGGTTAAGATCAGGATGTTAGTTGAAATATGCCCATTGATGAACTATTGGGTGCGATGACCTCGCTAAAAGATGGAAAGCATGAGTTACAATTTGCACTAAAAACGTAGAAAATACACCACAATCAAGTGGAGATGGACTAAAAGATCCCCGCACATGCAAAGACAATAGTCACGCGAAGAGAATGATCACTGGAGCTTTGCGAAGAACAATGGGATTATCCAGAGCAAGTAATCACACAGCCGCATCACCAGCGAAGCCCAGGGTAAAAAAAAAAAAAAAAAAAAAAAAAAAAAAAAAATGAAAAAGATGAGAATCGAACTCGCGGCATCGATTTTCTTAACTTCTCCCTCAACCATCCGTGCAAGCTTCTGTTCATGTTGTTGTGGTAAGGTTCGCACAATTTGCCCTTCGCAGAGGATGTCCCTTCGCAGATGTTAAATTCGCGAAGTCTTTGGTTCTTTCGCAAGAGAGGATTAGAACAGTTGGTATGGCGCAACATTATACAAGAAGCAGATCAAGAGTTAATTTTGCAAGACTTCATTTCTCATTTCTTCTCAATTTTCAAGCAAATCATATACTTCGCAAGAGACAACAACAGCAAACCACAAAAGTCAAATATGAGAATGAAAGAATGAATGGAAGAATGAAAACATGCGAAAATATCGCACACAAAAGATGACAAGAGATTATCAAAGATCAGCGAAATTACAAAAGAGCTTATATGCAGAAGAATCAACAAAATAATCAGATAGAGGCAAACCTACTATGACGAAATCAAAATTTCGCAAGAGGCAAAAGTACCTAAAGTGCGTCGTAGTAGGGGGTACCTATTGCATATGAAGAAGAATCAATAAAATAACCGAAATGGGACGAACCTTTATGGCGTACACCCTAGTTCGCGAATTATATTTCGTAAGAGGCAAATGTAAGACCTAAAGTGCGTCATATAAGGGGTATCTCTTAACATGGCTCGGGTGGAAGGTTACACCGCTCCCGAAACCTCAGGTCATGCAGATTTGGGGCCCATGAAAGCCTATCCGGAGGAGGTACCTTGGATTCCCAACTATATATGTAGGTTATACCCTGGTTGGGCGGCCAGGGTCTCTTTCAAGGAGTCGGTGTATGCTCAAGGCGCCGGGTACACGGTTGAGCGAGTGCCCGGATGGATGAACCTACCCCAGCCATTCTTGGCAAGTCTTGGCATATGTTGCACTCGCTCAAGAAAACTCCACTTAGGGTGCGATCTCGTAACCATAAACCATATAGGTATAAGGGATAAGAGGCTGCGAAAACAATCAAGTTGTTGTTAAGACCTGGATGGGAGGAGCTAGTCTTGTATGGCCGATGTTTAGCCTCCTTGAAGGGGCAACTCGGGAGATGATAAGGGCGACGCTCTCCATTAGGGGGTGTCAAAACAGACGCAAATGTCATGAGGCTTTGTTTTCGCAAGGAGACTTAGGCTTGTCATATTTGTGCAATGATCCTGCAGAGGCAATAATACTAACGCGAGGGTAAGGCGAGATCAATGGGTCTTTACACGAAAGTGTACGGACGTCTGCGATTTCGTCGCACGACGATCAATGTAATGGGGCTTTATGTTCGCAAGGATATATAGGCCTGTCATATTGTCGCAACTAAAACATCCTGCAGAGGCAAAAATACTTGGAAAATGATAAGACAAGATCAATGGGTCTTTACATGCAAGTGTAAGGACGTCCTGCGATTTTGTCGCCATAAAAGGTGGCGGGGAGGACCTCTAATTAGGGAGGTCTAACTCGGGAAGACCACACAAAATTGATAAGGCAAGGTCAATGAGCCATTGCATGAAAATGTAAAGGCGATCTGACCTTGTCGCCACAAGAAGAGATAAAATAAAGACTACCGAAATGATAAGGCGAGAAAAGTAGATTTCTCCATTCATGGAGATACCTGCGACCTCGTCGCAATGATAAAATTCAACGTAAAGCAATGAAGAGATTATACTATTGCATGAGCACAACGCAGAGATAGAGGAAAGATAAGAATGAAGAAATAACTCATTCATTCAACACTTTTTCAACGATTCTACCTTCGTAGATAAAGAATAAGAGGCAACAATGGAATACCGAAAAAACATCATATGTTCTTTATTTTCTCGGCAAGAATCATTTCCAAAGAAGATGTTTATCAATGAACAACAAGAATCCTCACCAAAAAGGGAATAATGACTTCGCATGAACAGAGGCAATACTTCTTATACTTCAAGGATTAATATTTTTTATCCACTTCGCAAAGTTTCGAACTTCGAAAGAACAGAAGCATAGCATGAGGCAAAGAACATGGAGCGAGAGTTTCGCATGATGGATTCACAATACTTCTTATATTTAGAAGATTAAGTACTTCTTATACTTCTCAAAGGATACTTCATACTTCTTATATATTTCGAGGATTGAGTACTTCTTATACTTCTTCAAGGATAATTCATACTTCGCGTACTTCAAATAGATGATACTTCTAGTTACTTCTTAATATTTGAACTTCGCAAAGAATAGAGGCAAGTACGTACTTTTCAAGTCCAAAGTATTCTTCCGCTCGTTCCTTCATCAACGAAGACCAAAGATTACTACAACAACAGATTTTTCCTTAAAGATCGCTCTTCAAGCAATATTCAAGGAAAAAGAGGCAAGATGTAGGACTCAAATATCGCACAACATATTTTCTTAGTGTGCGAGATTCAATTATTTCCTTAACTCGCGAGAAGAGCTTGCGAGATAGCAAGACTCGAGAGAATGTCTCGAGAGGAGGTAGCGAGAGCCTGCGAAATCATTAAAGGGCTCGAGAGAATGTCTCGAGAGGAGGTAGCGAGAGCCTGCGAGATCATTAAAGGGCTCGAGAGAATGTCTCGAGAGGAGGTAGCGAGAGCCTGCGAGACTATCAAAGAGCTCTCGAGAGTATGAGCTGTATGTGAGCTGTCATCCACTATGTAAACACTATATAAAGAGGAGAGCAGGAGAGAGAAAAGAGAGAGGAATAATTTTGAGAGGACACTTTTAGGAGGAGAGAGATATTTTTAGAGAGAGATTTATTTTCTTTATCAACTCCTTCCCCAAATAATTAGATCTAGAGTTCTACAAAATATCCATTAATGGAGATTGTAAATCTAATTCTTATGTAACCTCAAAAATCATAGTGAAGAATCGTGGATGTAGATCACATTGATCGAACCACGTAAAAAATCTTATGTGTCTAT
Source organism: Papaver armeniacum (assembly GCA_023531295.1). NCBI lineage: Eukaryota > Viridiplantae > Streptophyta > Magnoliopsida > Ranunculales > Papaveraceae > Papaver > Papaver armeniacum. Next base: position 346,626 of record JAJJWW010009642.1, on the reverse strand, counting down.
TTATATTTCTAGCACTTATATTTTGAGATTTAGGTGATTAATAAGTTGAGATCTAGAAATTATTATCAAAATATAGTGAGGGGTGTAGTGTGGGAAAACCTGCTACTACAAGGTCGAAGGCAGAATTATCATGGAGGGCAGCGAAGTCACAGAGTAGTATGGGAGGAAATCAAAATGCCACCACTAAATACTAGCGTGGAAAAAATATGGGAAGCTATACTCTTGATGGAAAACATACCTGCACCATGGAATATGGGGAATGAGCCACCACCAAGTGATAGAAGTCACGAAATCTGTTCTTACCACCGCTTTCATGGACACCTAACAAATGACTGCAGAAATATAAAAAGAATCATCCTCGAATGATTGATCAAGGAAAGTCAATCATTTTCTAAAAAGTGAAGAGAAGGTTCAACCGTTACCACCACCACCGAAATGCACATGACAAATTCAAGCAAAGGGGAAAGAAACATTCGTAATAGAAGTTGGAACGAAAGCCAAAAATTTGTTTTGCAACTCTATTATACATTCATACCGAGCAATTGAAGATTTTCATGATAATGTTCTCGGTAGGGTCTTTGCGAGGGATGCGATGATAGAGAAGTGATGAACATCGCGAAGGCGTCGCAGATTAAAAGAATGGCAAATGAAAATTATTTCTTTCACTACGTAAGAGATTCTGAAGGCGAGAGAGGCACATGATAACCCATTGGTCGTAAAATTGGAAATTAATCCAAAACCCGTAGATGGCGAATATGATGAAGTAGAAAATTCTGGGCGATCAATAGAATATTAATTGATACGGGGAGCTCAAGAAACATTCTTTTTACCATACTTACAAGACTATGGGTGGGAAGGATGAAGAATTGATACCTTCGACATACAAAATATACGGTTTCAATGGCACAACGAATAAGCCTAAAGGAGAAGTTCATATGAGAATACCCTTGCAAGGATTATCAACTGAAATTTTGTTCTGTGTAGTCGATGTGGAGTCCCCTTATAATGCATTGATCGGAAGGCCATTGTTGCACGAAATTCTGGGTGTAGCGTCGACTTATCATCAATGTATAAAGTTTCCTCATCCTAGCGGTGTTGGAGTTATAAAGGGAGATTGGATGGAAGGACAAAAATGCTATGAGATTGATGTGGAGAGTTGCGAGGAAAGAGCTACAAAAAGAAAGGGCTGGAAGCAAAATATAAAAGATGAACAAAGAAGAGAAAGGTTGATGGTGGATACCATAGATACAAGAGGTGAAGATACATCGCGACGCAAGTACATGAAAACAGTGGAAAATTATGATGGAAAGGAATCGTTAAAAGGTTTGAATGGTGCAGAGGCAGAGAGCAGCAGGAGCAAAAAGTGTAAGAAATGAATAATCATCAAAAAGCAATGACAAAAGCGTATTAAGGGTAAGAGGAAGAAAAAATAATTGAAGAAGAAATACGCGAGAATCTCGCCATCAAGAATGTATGACAATTTGATTGAAGAATTGAAAAACAAAAATGAATAAACAATGAAAGATTGTGCGATAGCTTCGCAAACAAAATGAATGATTGAATGAATTAACAAAAATGAAAGAGTGAGTGAATGGGACGAAACTTTATGGCGTACACCCTAGTTCGCGAATGATATTTCGCAAGAGGCAAATGTAAGACCTAAAGTGCGTCATATAAGGGGGTATCTCTTGACATGGCTCAGTGAAAAGGTTACACCGCTCCTGGAACCTGAGTCATGGAAATTTGGGGCCCATGAAAGCCTATCCTGGAGAGATACCTTGGATTTCCAACTATATATATATGGTTATACCTTGGTTGGACACCCGAGGGTCTCTTCCAAGGAGTCGATGTATGCTCAAGGCGCCGGGGTACACGGTTGAGCCAAGAGTGCCTGGGGCATTTGAAGTGTCTCGGCCATTCTTGGCAAGTCTTGGTATATCTTTGCACTCGGCCGAAGAAAACTCCACTTAGGGTGCGGTCTCGTAACCATAAACCATATAGGTATAAGGGATAAGAGGTCTGAAAAAAGCTTGTTGTTAAGACCGGATGGGAGGAGCTAGTCTTGTATGGCCGATGTACGCCTCCTTGAAAGGGCAACCAGGGAGAAGATAAGGGCGGCACCCTCCATTAGGGAGCTGATAAGTGTCAAAAGACGCAAATGTCATGAGGCTTTATTTTCGCAAGGAAATTTAGGCTTGTCATATTTGTGCGATGATCCTGTAGAGGCAATAATACTAACGCAAGGATAAGACGAGATCAATGGGTTTTTGCATGAAAATGTAAAGACATCCTGCGATTTCGTCGCGAAGACGGCAATGTCATGGGATTTTACATTCGCAAGAGTATTTAAGCCTATCATATTGTCGCAAATAAAATATCTTGCAGAGGCAAAAATACTTAAGAAATGATAAGACAAGGTCAATGGGTCATTACATGAAAATGTAAAGACGTCTTGCGATTTTGTCGCAACGAGGGGTGGCGAAATAAGAACTTTAATTAGGAAGGCAAAATAAGACCACACAAGAAATGATAAGGCAAGATCAATAGATTTCTTCATTTGTGAAGACGTCCTGCGATCTTGTCGCAATGATGAACTTCAACATAAATAAAGATATAGCCATACAAAAAATTGAGGAAGCAAATAAGCTTGCAAAACGATTATATTTCTTCATAAAGTTACCAACAATAAGGGCAAAATTCGAGAGATTTCATTACTCGAAATAATTGATCAAATATCTCATTTGAAAATAAATAACGAGAGGCAAGTATGGGAATGAATAGGATAAAATCTTGTTATTCATTTCCACATGATAGATTTATGTATTCATAATGTTTGGTCGGTTGTATTACAAAGAAGAATTGCTTGATTAATATGCGCAAGTAAAGAAAACAAAGATTGAATTCATATTTAGTAATCCAAGAAATTTACAATGAGGGGTTATAGAAATGGAAGATTAAAAGGGTATATATACAGATATTACAAGAAGCGAAAGAAGAAAAAGAAGTTATTTCTTTGAGGATTCTTCTTCTTTGTCAGATTCTTCAATTCCATCATTCTTTTCGCCAGATTCTTCTTCTTCGCTAGCTTCACTATCAGAGACATCCGAGAAAGGCATATCTTTAGGAATATCATCAAGAAGACAAGGATATTAACTAAGAGGAATGCGGTGATCATTGCAAACTGTTTCAATAGTTTGATTGCGAAAACGAACAACATCGTTATTAAAATTCGCTACTGTAGCTTGCAGTTGTTTCTTCAACTTGGAATACTTGATGTCACGAAAAGAGAGGTCCTTTGCGAGTTGTTCTTTTTTAGATTCAAGTTCTTCAATCCTTGTCTGAAATCTCTTCTCGGCTTCTGCAAACAAGTGACAATAAGTTAATAGCAATACTACAGAAAAAAGGAGTAATAAAGTAAAAAGGAATAACAAACAACCTTCTCTGTCAGATATCATATCTTTAACCAAGGCAGTATGCTCGGCATGAAGGCTAACATCAACACCTAAGTTATTCCTGGCAATATCTAGAACCTTCGCAGCCCAAGCGAATTCATCATCATTATTTATAACGAGAAGCGAACGAATTTGATCTTCTCGCTCATTAAGTATGGCATTCTGACGAAGAGATACATCTCGTTGAATTTGTACTTCGAGAAGAGATTTTTGAAATTTTGCTAATGCCTGTGCACCTTTATTAGCAATGCGGTCTTTGTCATCTATAAGGCCACTAATTTTCTTCCTTAAAGTTTTGGTTTTCTTATGAGAATCAAGATACATTTGTTTAAATCGGTTGGCTAAACCTAAACTAAATCTATGCTCAATCTCTAAGAGACGATATTTGGCTTGAAGTTCATTTAATGGAAAGGAATCAACTTTGTTTGGCGAACTACTTAAAGATTCGTTGAGATGAGTGAGAAGAACATCATTATCCATAGGCTCGGGAAATGAATGGAGAAGAATGGATTCTTCAGAAAGATTATATATGCCTGCGAAAATAATAAATCAGGCAAAGAAAAGCAGATGACAAAATAAAGACGACTTGAAGAGTAAAAAATTTATACCATAAAGTTGTTGATTTGCACTTTGAAGAGTAGATATTTTATCCTTCTGAGAAGTAGACTCAACTTCCAACTGTTGAATTTTTTCATCTTTCTTGCGAGACGTCGCAACTTCAGTTTCTAGTTCTTGGATCTTCTCTTTGAGTTGGAGATTTTTCTTTTCAAGGTTGTCGCGTCTTTTCTCGAGATCTGAGGCAACAACAAAGGAAGCTCTCCCAGATTATAAAGGAAAGTAAAGAAATTGTTAAGATAAAGCTTATAATCGAATTACATAGAAGCAAAGGAATATGAACATACCAAAGCATTGAGAGCATTTAAGAAACTGGAAGTCAATGTTCGGGAAACTCCGCGAAAAGAATCATTGTCCACTAGCAAGGGGGCATCGCAAATTTTAGCGAGAGCTTCGCAAGTAGCAGATAAATGATCATCTCCCAATCCTTGCATAGAATCGGAGAAGACACTAGACAATTGCATCATTACAGAAGTAATCGAGTGATTCTCCTTCGCAGAGGAAGTACCAACCTCATTTTCATCCTCATCAGAGCTCTCGCTGGTTTGAGAACTAGAACGAGAAGAGGGATGGGTTTTCCGTTTTTTAGAAGATGGAGCAGAAGACTTATCCTTGAGAAGAGTGATTTTATTCTTGCCCTTAACCTTCGCAGCTTCGGGAATGTCTATTTCTTCAATAACCTTTGCACACGAATGAAGATAAGAAACATAGGCAACAATATTGTTAAAAATAACAAAAGAAAATTATTTCTTACTTCATCCGTGATCGATCGAGTATCTCCGTGAGTACTCGCCTTTGGACGTCTTTCATAACTCCTTTTCAATTTGTCAATCTGAAAATTTTACAAGTCTAGTAAATATAAGAAGAAGGAAATATCATACATCAAGCCTGAAATAGGAAATATACCTCTTTTGCCTTCTCGGGCCACTTAAATTCCCAAGGATGATAGTCCATGCGAGATGCGCAGGGGAGTGTATGAGAACCCGCAATATAAGGTCCACTCAAAAACAGAGGAACAACCCACCACTTTTCATCCTTGGAGTACCGAGGAACATTATTTTTGCCCGAGTGCCGCCACAATATCTTGCATAAGCAGCTTATCATTGGAAATATTATCTTTTCTCTTTAATCGAGCACCCCAAATGAGATTTATCATTTCTCATATTTATTACTTCATAATTTTCAAAAAAGTTTTCCACGGTATATTTCTCAGCGTCTATTTCTAAATCCGCGAATCTAGGATCTTTGACATCATCAGGATATAAAGATCCCTTACCAGCACCACGGTTGGCGAATTCAAGCATTAGATGAATACAATCGCCACTTAATTGATAAATAGCTCGCGAGAATTTCTCATGAGCAAGAATTTCATAGAGTAAAGGTATCTCGGGATTGTAAAGAGGAATGGGAAGGCCTTCGAGGATTTGACCTAGCGAGACTATGATCTTCTGATCATTACATTGATGATCAGAAAACAACTTTGCAGAAAGTATAGATGAAGACTCTTGATCAGGAATGGTCGATAAGATGAAACCCTTCTCTTGAAAATTCTTTTGAGTTTCCTCAAAAAGGGGTTTATATGTAAGACCAAGTGAAGCCATTATTAGAGTATGGGAATGAATAGAGAATTGAAGATCAATAGAAAGAAAAAAAAGGGAAGGTTTACAGTAGCAGAAGCGCAAATTGCGGAGGAAAAAAGTAGAAGGAAAGTTGCAGAGGGAAAATAAAAGAGAAGAAGAGAAGGGTAAGAAAACTATATATAGAGAGGAGAATCCTCGAGAAAACAAATGCATTTAATGCGAGATGGGACGTGAATGGTCAAAATAAACGGTTGAAAGAGACGTGTCAAGAAAAGAGTGGAAGAAGAAACACTTGTAATAAATTATGTACATGAATAAAACAGATAAAAATGAACAATTGCGAGATAAAGATGAGCAATTGCGGCATTTTAAAATATTGATTCTCATGACATTTTCTCCTTCGCAGAAAAGACATGAGAAGAGGCAAGATGTAGGATCAGAATATCGCGACATCAATACTTCGCGAGATTAATAAATAACGATATCGCGAGGGAGTCACAAGAAGTAAAATAAATGACGCAATGAATGACGACAGCCAGAACATGAGAAGAATGTGAAGACTCAGCGAGATTTAGAAGTGTCGCGAGAATTGCTATATGTACACTTGCGATATTTCGCAAGACATTCCCGAAAATAAAGGACAGCTTAGCTGTCATCCACTGTGTACTACCCTATATAAAGGGTTGAGTCAGTCTGTTGTGAGGGGGGTTCTTTTTGAATTGTGAAGCAAGTCATTAGGAGAGAGAAAATTAAGAGTGATTGTAATTTCTTTTGCTTTGTTCTACCTTCCTCTCCTCTAAACATTTTAAGAAAATAATCAATAAAATTTATAGTTATTCATCTTCAAATGGATTAATTGAGTAAATTCTAGTGAGGGGTGTAGTGTGGGATTTCCTGCAACTACACCCCCTATCAGACGTCCTCCAACCGAGGAAGAAATGGCAGATCCCAGATATTGTTGCTACCACAGGTTCGTCCATCATCCAACCAAAGATTGTAACAGGTTGAAACAAATATTCAGGGAACAGGTAGAGACAGGGGAATCCAGCTTGGAAACGAAGGTGTTCATAGAGACCCTCTACCTATCAGGAACTGCATGATTTCTGGGGGTTCTGTTCGCAAGACCGTACAATATATGATGGAGCACATATGTGAAATCCTGTACTTCTCCAAAGGACAGCGTCAAGACATATTTACGGCCCTCAACCACGTTGTGTCAGGTAGGCGTTTGCATCCAGTAGCAGTCCAGGAACCCCAGTCTTTCCTGAAGGACGTGAGCAATGGAAATTGGGGACTCCTAACTGTCACTCGTTTGAGAGACGTTGAGTTCGATAGCACGTTGATTGATACGGCTTCCGAATTTAACATCATTACTGTCAAGACCTTGAGAGCGGCAAAGATTTCGAAGCAGGAAGCTACTCGTCACCCAATTGTGGTTAAAGATTCAGAAGGAGAGCTCAGAGATACATACGGATATATTGATCTGGAATTCAAATTGGGTGATGCCTCGACACAAGCAAAGTTCTACATAGTCAAAGATCACCCCAACTACGACATGATCCTGGGACGCCCTTGGATGCACGAGAACAAAGCAATACTAGAAAGATGTCCTCTACTGGTTTCGATACTCGAAAGAATCTCCAACACGCCTTCGGACCTCGATGGGTCTGCAGTACCGCACCAAAGAACTTGCCAACGTGACACAACTTCCCGGAGAGAGCTTGTCAGCATACATTGAAAGATTCCGATCTCAAGTAAGTCTCATCGCGCAACTCTCTTTGCAACCTACCGCCCCTCATTCTGACAAGTCCTGGGGACTGGCTCCAACCAACAAACCAACCCCTGCTAAGAGATGTGAATGGGAAGCTGGCCCTTTGAAACGTTTTATCAAGAGCATAGAGGCTGTCTTGGTCAAAGACGATAAGGCCAAGGTCCAAGTATCTGCACGCCCAAACCCATTTGGAATTGGAGACCTGGTGACGAAGATGACTACATTCAAGGTTGGGAGCATGACGGTGAAAATGATCACTCCACCTGACTCACCCATCGAAAGAGAAGAGGAACCGTACCTGGTAGCAGATGTTATCCTAGGCGGTTACTGCAAGCTCATCAACGCTGATAAGCTAGAAGGCATAACGATTCACTCATAATGGCTCAAACCCTACCGAACTTAAGACGCTATGCTACCACTTTCCAGCGTCCTCCACCCTTTAAAACGCTGTGCTATTTCTTTTTCCAGCGTGTTTCCTTTTACAATTTCATGTCATATTTGTAATTCCCCCAAAAAATGATTGCAATACTTGCATTCATAATTGGGGTTTTCAATTTTTCAATTTTCAATTTAGTTGAAGCACTATTTCCATCTAAGAACCTCTCTACCCCTAAAAACAAAGTCCTGAGTCAGCCTAAATCAACCCACTGGAGCAAGAAAGGAAAACCTAAGCAAACATCTCATGGGAAGAAGAAAATAGAACGCGTGCACAAAAGGAAAGTGATTTGAGCCATATGCCCCAGCAAGGCCAGGAAGATCTTGCATCAGGAACACAGGTCTGTAAGTATTCCATTATGGCATTACTTCTTTTATCACAAGGAATTACGTGTGAAGGCACACCCTTGCGCCTGAGAAGATTCAGTTGCAGTCTTGGCAAAGGGTTATAAAAAAAAAAACTTTCAAATGGAAGAAAAACCTTGAACCCGGCCGCCACTGAGTACAAGGAAGATGTTCGAGTGTACAAAATATACTTGGAAAGAAGAAAAAAAGAAAAGAGGTTTTAGTCGCCAAGAGGGTCGGCCTCGCCTGCACCACCGTTGGGTTCTTCTCCATCACCTGTTGGTGCTCCCCTCTCCGGATCTCCCTCAGCTTCTGCATCAGGCATCTCCGCAGCATCGCGCTCCATCCCAACATCATCAGCGGGAGTATCAAAAGGCACATCAATATTAGGGGCCACGCAGATTGCTTTCAAATGTTCAGGTTCGTCTGTATCGGAATCAAGAATTATCACGCCATCCTGGATCGGGCAATCACACTTGCCTTCATTCAGAGGTCGTTTATGCTCAACTCTCCGCCTCTTCAACCGCGCTGCAAATATCTCTGCCCTTGCGCTTACTAGTGTCTGCAGCGTTTCCTCGCGCCTCCACCGCTCCTCCATGTCAATCGCAGCTGAAAGTGCACAGATACGTCCCCTAGTAATACGAAGGTGTGAGATAGACATCCCCTGTATAGCACGACCGACTTCGCGGAGTGGAAGATCGATCTTAGCCATTACTTCTTCATGTGCATGGTTTTCGGGCTTATCGACTTCAAAACTTCTTTCTGGGGAAGCAACAGAATGATCGTCCGCTACTTCCATGATAAACTGCAAAGGAGAGGAGGTTATGAGTGCACACACAAAAAAAAAAAAAAAAAATCAAATCAATCGATCAGTAAATCAGAAGATCAGAGCAATACCTGATATGTAGAATAAACGACCGCGAGAGATGATTCTTTATAATCTTGCAAGTCGACAGAATCCCAGGAGGAAAAGAAGTCTTTACTTGCCACCTATGAAGGCTGCTAATTCGGGATAACAATCAACGAGGCTTATCGGATATACCCGAGGGAAGCCGTGTATGATGAAAGAAGTACACATGAAGAAGGGGCCGAGCTCGAGATATATACAAGAGAAACCAAAGCGACTCACCGGATCAAGTCTTGTTTCCTTCGCATCCTTAATCGTAACCAACCAGTTCCTGGCAACGCCGACAATGTGAAAATATCCTAGTAAATATGTTTTCACATTAGCTTGGTCATTTTAGTATATAAATATGTCACCATCTCATGCCTACCCCACAATAGTGTAACCATTATGTGCTAGGCAGGGGACTTAATGTTGATGGTGGATTTTCATTTGAGGTTAAAATTATAAAAACCAGAAAAAATTATGCGCTGACATCTTGTAAAAGATAAAGCCATTAATAAGTGTTGGATACTCCCTCACTTAATTCACCAAGAATGGAGCATGTGGCAACAATCCCATTTTGTGAATACATGAAATTCCTCCGTTGGAGCATGTGGCAACAATCCCATCCTGTGAATTTCTAATCAGCCTTGTATTTCCAAATACTCATTATCGGTGTGGCATGACGGTAGTGTTACTCTTACGAGTAACACGAACCTCCAAGCACTATAATGAAACCATGTACGAAATACCCGTACAGCCGACTCTCGGTGTGTTATACTAGCCCGATTGAGCCCCTCTCGGTGTGTTATACTAGCCCGATTCAAAGATCCGGATTGATCAGTATCGGTCCGGATATGATCGCAGATCATCCAACTCCATAAGCATGATTGGATGACCCGGATCAAATCCATCACCCCCAAGCGGTATGGAATATCCACCGCCGAACCAATGCGGAACCCGCACGGTCGGCCATTGGCCTAGCTTGCCAAAAAAACGTTCATACCAAGCATTATGGACTAAAACCTAAAATAGGGTTTGCGGCATATTACATGTGTCGCAAAATGCAGTCTCAACCATCCATCTTCGCAGTATAGATGGAGGGTGTAGATGTAGATTCAAAGGGCCTGAACATGTCAACACGATCACCGTGGGCCCGTCTACACACTTGACCAATCGGTCAAGACCAACCATGTTTGGTCGTGACAAAATCGTCGCCCAAACAAGAGATGACGCACGGCTTTGAAACCCAAAATTAGGGTTTTGAGCATCACGAGTGTCCATCTTCTCCGGCATGAATGGAGGGTCCAGGATTAGATTAAGCGGAGTCCTGGTCATACCAAAGATGACCACGGTGGACCCATCTATTCCCTAACCCGATCGGCCAAGGCATATCATGCCCGGCTAATCCAAAACGCACGCTCAAACTAGCGTGGTCACACCTCCCAAACCGCAACCGATCTCGACCACTCAACTTCGCCTGGACGATTTGGATGGCTCGGATCACGTTTTCATGGGATATTCGGTATAGGCGTAAACACCAGCCTATCACCCTCACATCAGGCCAATCGGCCAAGACCGACCAAGATTGGTCGTCTTGGAACGTGCGCCCGAAGAGGGCGTGACGTGCGGCCCTTGCGGCACTAGTTTTTTGTCGCAAATCGATCTCGACCACTCGATTTCACCGGATGAATTGAGTGACCCGCATCATACTTTCATGAGGTAATGGGGTATAGGCGCCTACACCATCATGCCATCTACACGCATGTATGGTCGGTTAGGCCAAAGTTGTATCCCATGCTTGGTTTCGACCAAGTCAAGAGTGATGCCTGCGCACCTCTTCAAAACCCCGATTCCATCAACGGTCCGCAGATGAGTGTCTCAAAGATCATCTCATCCGTCCAACTTCACCACCTTGGTTATACGACCACAGTCGGGAGTTAATTGGTTAGTAAGGTGTCATTACCCATCACTTTACCACACCATGATGCGAAGACTGCATAAAATACACACGATACTTCACAAGTATCGACTTCCTGAACAACTCAGTTATTCAATTCGGATTAGATGCTATCTTTCGTGGATCCACGATCCACACATTCCAGACATCAATCATGTCACAAACTGGGGGATACATACTAGGGTATTGGTCTGACGGTTTACAGCGTGCAGCGTGCAACGCGCCATCACAAGAACGTGTTAGGAAGTCATGGATGGTTGGAGATGAACAGGAGAAGTGGGCAAGGCTGGTCGTGTATCACCAACGCACAACTCCACTACTCCATCACTCCACTTCCTCCACTTCCCACGAGAGACGTGAATAAGACTCAATGACTTGTATAAATAGGTTTTCCGCCCTATTTCCAAAAGACAAAGAAAAACAACAAGAAAACACCCAGAGCTCGCTTTACACCAATCGTAAGCTTGTTCACTTTCCTGTTACAAGTCATAAGCAAGTCTACACCTTCACAATCTCAAACACCTTCTTCGCTTCCCTCCCTAAGATCAACCCCATCTCCTTCACTTTGTGACCGAAACAAGTCTGGAACGGCCATTTCTTGGTTTAGGCCGGACTTGCACAGATTGATCTCTCGAATCTACAAGCACTCACCGCGCAGTGCATTTGTTTAAGGTTTAAATTCATTCCTCATCCACACCACAAATTACCAAATTCTGCAGGAGTAGTTTTCACCCATAAACAATAAGGTTTAGCTACTCATAGCTATGGATTTCATCAAATCAATAATCAAATAAACAAGATGAAAGCAAAGCAAATCCTAGTAGCATAAACAAAAGCGGCTATCTCCAAAGCTCCAAGAATAAAACGTGATACCCCCAAAAGTTGTTGAAGTCTTCTTTTTATAGCTTTTCCTCTTTCCAAAACTAGGTCTTCAAAGCCCAAAGTCCAAGTGGTCCAACAAGCCCATATGAGAGAAGTACCCATGTAGAAATTATACCAACAATATGTCGCCGGAAAACTGGTGTCACGCCGGAACTTGGCCGGAAATAGTCGGAAAATAGCTCAGGTGACCAGCAAAGTCCACCCGGTAAACTGAGTTAACTCGGGTCAAGCACCGAGTCATACCGAGTCAATTCAGAGTCAGCTATTCAGGTAAGCCAACTAGGCTGACTTATCTGACTTGTCATGGCCTAAGTTTTGTTGCACAATCATTGTGCTTCAGTACTGCTCTCCAGCCATGATGGCTATACACCATGCAAGTCCTACAATCCTTAGCCATTACTAGTCCAATCTGGTGCTGTAATCTTCATTTCTTCCCTATTCCAGCTCCTTGACAGCAGCAACTTATCACTAACAACTCCAACACATTCATACTCTAATTGGAGCTGCATATCTTGCCATTTCATTTCAGCTTCCGATGCTTGTTAGCTGCAATACTCCCAACTGCATTTCCAGTACCACCAACTCATTGCTTCCACTCAACACTTCAGCCATACTCCACTGCAAACATCCTGGCATTCATTCCCATCTTTTTTTTCAGTTCTCAGTCATGCAAAACTCAATTCATCTCAGCTGCTCTTCTTCATTTAAACCTCATCCAAGCTACATCATCTCAGTCACCACCAAATTCATCCTCTTGACAGAATCTTGCCTGCAATTTCAACTTGAGCACGACAGCAACTCCAACTGCAGAACAGAATCACCACCTGCAATCTCTTGTCACAAACAAGACCATCTGCATTCCATCCTTGCCTCATTACAGTTCAATCCCAAGACCTACAGCCATCCATCTGTATTTCAGCTCATTGCATACACATAATCTCCTTGATGAGCTCAAACCTGAGCTGTAACTACCTACACCAGTTCAGCTGCATCTCTAACTCTAACCAACACCTCAGTCTCAAGCAAGTCTCTGCTTTTCACTGCCACCAGTCACAACTCCTTGCATCATACTTCTCTTATTCTTCCAACAGCTCATCACCACAACATCGACTTCTCAACTACAACAGCTTCTCATATTCCTTGTATTTATCCATGGCAACATTGTGAATAAAATGGCATCAGTTCCAACTGCAGCTCCTCAATTATTTTTGTAGCAGCTGCAACTTCTCTCTACAGTTCTTATCTCCAACTGCACCTGCAATTTCTGTAGCCACATCTCACCTGAATTTCATGCCTGCAATTCCTCTTACAACACAGTTCCCTCTCTGACCTAAGCCATAGTTCACTGCTTTAGCAACAGCTACAACTGCAACTTAGTTTGTAGCTCAGCTCATCATAGACCCATTATCTTGCACCTGCAACATGCTCAATTCATAAGAAAACCACATTCAGTCACCACCAGTGCCTTCAATTTAGTTTTTTGTAATTGTACTCAACCTCCTCAGATCAACAACAGTTGCTCAGTTTCTAGCTTCAAGACCACCATTCTTAGAATCTGACTCTTTCACAAACTCACTTAACTGAACCATTCTGCAACAGAAGTTGTAACTGCAACCTCAGATTAGCATAAGCATCTATACCTGCAACAACAGCACCAACTCCTTGTTGCTGCAACTAAACATATACAGCTTCTCATAATCTACCTCCTAGTTCACCTGCACAGCTTGTTTTCACTGCTCCATTCTGCAACCATCAGTTTCATCATGTAGTCTCGGCTGCAAACCATTCTCGACATCAGAACTTGCACATTCCTATTCTCCACATCAGTCACCACCAACACAGTCCCTGTAATCAACACCTCAAGACAGTCCTAAGCATACATCTAAGCATTTTAAGTCCTTCATTCCAATCTCACAAACAACCACAACAACATCACCTTTTGTAGCTTCAGCTCAATTGATGCGGCTCAAATCATTCATCTCCTTTGATGTAGCTCTGCAACACAGCCACACCACCATAACACATACTTCAGCTCAACCCCCAACACCTAAATCAACAACAAAAAGAACCTTAACTTTCTGGTACCAGATCTTGAGTTTCTTCAAAGAAAACTTGAATTCAACCCAAACCCACTTTTGATTCTTCATAAACTCTTCAATTTATCATAACCCATCTCATTTACTGTTTCTCCTCCATTTTGTTGCCATCCCAGAGTCATTTCTTCCATCTCTGGCTTCTTCCTTCACAGCTTCAAATTAACAGCAAATTCATCTCCTACCACCTCAATCATCAAACCCATCTTTGTATTCTTTGAAACCCTAACTTTTCTGTCTCTCTCTATTTCAATTTCTTCGATCTATCAATCAACAATAACTCGGACTCAAATTCCCATCTTCAATTCGAGCATCAATTTCCGACTGATTCTTCATTCAACAACAACCCAGTTATCTCGATCATCTTCTCGAATCCTCCATGTGCTCGTCGATCTCAAATAGAGAATCTTAGACAGTCACCTCTATTAACTCCTCTCTTTCTCAATTTCAGAAGAAACAATAATTGAGTGATTGATTATTTTATGGTGGTGTAGTAATGGGAATTACTCAAGGCACCCTCTGCTGGATACGGCCTACCAGGTCCATACATGACTTGTTGGTTTCAGAAAACCGAACCGACAAAGCGATGACCTAATTCTCGATTCAATTGTTCAGAGGCCGAGGAACCGACAGTTCATTCTTCACCTCCTTTTTGCGTACCTTAGTCTGGTTCCAAGTATCACTCGCTAGTGAATTGATCTTTTTGCCCTTTCCGCTCCAATGGACTTTTCATCTTCTTTTGCTCCAAATGACTCCAAAGTACATGATTAGCTCAAAAGTAATAATAAGATACATAATTTACAATAAAACTCGCAAAGAAAGCATAAACAATAGATAAATATCACGGTGTTTACAACACCTATCATAGGTGGAGATGCAGGTGATATGAATGGAAACTACGTCAAAGACGGAACTCACTGGTGGTGTTTTGATGGACCTGCAAACTGATATGCACTGGATGTGGAGATGATATGGTTATGCAGATGGTGGTAGTGATGATTGGAGAGGAGCAAAGAGCTCCTCTCTGTTGTGGTGAACGGCAGTTGTGAAGGATGGGGTATGTGATATTCTTTCTGGAGACCTAAGTCTCTCTTTTATAGCTCCATTTTCTTAACCTGCAAACTCGCAATAGAGACCCAACTCCTAATACTTATCGACTTCTAAAAATAGGTCACAATCTACACCATTTATCAATTTCAAACAACGGCAGCAACTTCATTATGTTCCGACAAAGCTATATCCTCTTGAGCTGATTTTTCTCGCACAAAACTCTTACCCAATCTTCATTTCTTCTTGACTTCGAGCTCCTATCAACATGCCTTATTTCCCTGCCATGGCTAGCTAACACAAACAATTATGTTTCCTGTTGGATCCTAAATCAAGCCTTAAATCTTCTAATCAGTCCCACCGAGTCCATGATACAGCGACCCACTTCTTCTGTATTCTCGGCCTAAATTCAGTACAAATCCTCCTATAGGTCGAACCCCACAATGCATTTCTATCTTGTCTTTGATTACCCTTCTTAATCCCTTTGGTAACACTCGTATGACCCATGGCTAGAGCAGCTGCACAGCTTGGCAAAACTGGTCGTGGCTGAACTTGGAGCTGTGAAATAGTCATCCAGGCCTTTTAACGAACACCGTGTGTGCATTTAGCAAACTGGTGAAGGTTGTCTACCGGATGTATGTTGGAGGTTTCACAACACCTTCCCTGCAAGCAATTGAGAATTCAACACAAACTCATTCTCATAATCATTCACAAACTCTCAATGACACGGTAATTTGATAAATTAAATACCCAAACAAATGGCAGTAAGCTTGTTTTTTCCCTGTAGTAAACTCTGCCAGAATAACTTCAGTGCTAATATGATTCCTGACCCAAGTACGTACCACATTGCTCTTGACTTCGAAAATCTGCCTTTAACCCTTATCAATATCCTCCATTACTCACCCAAAATCGATGGCAAAACACCATTTCCTCCACTGGTTTCTCAGTTTGAAACCCAAGCTTCCCTGTTCGTACCACTTTCTCCGTGATGTTCTCACTTCTGAGTTCTGTTGCTAGCCAATCTTCTTAACTCGTTCACACCCACGACTTGAGCTAGCCGGCGTCGACCCTTATTGCAGTTATGATAGAAAGAAATAGGTGCAGAGGAAAGCTATAGACGTAATAAAATACGAAGGCAGTCTTGTATGTAATGAATAAGGTGGCCCTTAACGAACGGTAGTCTGTCTTTAGCGAACCTGTCAGATGGTTGCCCCTTATCCTCAGCTGGGCTCCAAATAACACTTGCCTATGAAATGACAATTTTGCTCCTTTTGCACCTGTTTCTTCTTCTTTTACTCCAATGACTCCAAAATGCCTATAAAACTCAAACAAAGCATAATATACGAAAAATACCAGAGAAATAGCTAAGAATAACATACGAAATTGATATTCAAACGATGTAAATTAGGCTCCTATCAAATTCCCCCACACTTAATCTTTGCTAGTCCTCGAACAAACAAAACAAAACTAGAATACAACAACTCCATGTCGTCGAGGATACAGTTACTTTTAGCGAAAATGTAACAAGCCTTTCAACCTTTAGGTATCCCTAGTGGACGAGTTATAGTCTCGTAAGGGTTTACTAGATATATACCCACAAAACCTTACTCCAACTCATAGCTACTTTTGAAAGATAAAGGATAAACACTAAACAAGCTATTTAATTGGAATTTAACCCCAACTCAGCTGAAATATACCTCATTGTTGAAAAGAAAAATTCCATCTACTTAAAAAGGCTAGTGTTTATTCTAAATTGTTCAAAAATCTCTAAAAGTTCGAGTTTTGTATACGTCAATATTTTTTATGGAACCCTACCCCCATACTTAAATCAAACATTGTCCTCAATGTTTCAAACCAATGCAAAAAGAATAAGAGGAATACTTGAAAAAGACAAGGAAGTAAGAATTGCAATTGTTCACCTGATTGACACATACGAGTAATGTTCAAAATAGATTCCCCATATATCAACAATCTAAAAATTTGGGGATCCACCCATAAAACAATCTGCATATAGTTCATTAGCTTCACAAGAATATTAGCATATGGAATGAATGAAACCATCGTCTCAAAAGAGTTACCCCCACACTCGGAAGTGTATACAAAACATAAGTGGAATGAACTTCCATTGACTCCTCTTGGCTAACCTTCATGGTGTTAGACTCAAACACATATGGTGGATACTTAGAAGCAAGAAATTCGGATAATATTTTTGAAGCACACAATTCTAGTCCTAAATGAGGTATTTTCCTAAAAGATGGATTACCAACTCTATGAGAAGCTACTTCAAGTTTGGGAGGATCATCATTAGATATACATTCATGTAAAGGGTTAGACAAACCTTGCAAAACCTCATGTATTACCGGATCCTTGGTACCGCTGGGTAATTCCGTTCCCACATCATAAGTATCATTATTCTCATTCAACTGTTCTTCATCGGTTTCTTCTGTATCTATGACTTGCAAATCTTCATCATCAGAATCGAAATCTGCTCCAAGTAAGTCATCGTAATCCTTACGGTCTTCATCACAAGTTTATTTCTCATTCAAAGTATTCACAATCTATGAACTAGGGGTGTTATTCACAAAGAAGTCATAATCATCATCGCTCTCATACACAACATAAGTCTAACCATTAAGAACTTTAGTATTTCTAGACTCAACTTCTTCCTTTTGAATAGGCGAATGATCATTATCACGATCAAGAGTTGAGCTAGTTACACCATCATTATCTTCGTCTTCTTCGTCTTCATCATATTTTGAATAGAATGAGTTTGAACCTCTTCCTTGTTCCGCTCTTCTTGAATTTGATTCATGCCATTTCTGATGTTATCTATATTCCGTTGAAGTTCTTGGAGTGATTCATTGTAACTCAGCTGAAATTCACAAAATTGTTTTGTTGTTTAAAGCATCTGTTGCATCACGGGAATAACAGATTCAACAAAACTATCAAATTTCTGATTTGAAGATTGCTCCGTCAAACTTGGATA
Source organism: Papaver armeniacum (assembly GCA_023531295.1). Classification (NCBI taxonomy): domain Eukaryota; kingdom Viridiplantae; phylum Streptophyta; class Magnoliopsida; order Ranunculales; family Papaveraceae; genus Papaver; species Papaver armeniacum. The sequence goes on along the minus strand of JAJJWW010009642.1, from coordinate 328,574 downwards.
AACACCACTTTCATTGAATACATAGTTTCCAGCCCAAGTCTCATCCCATTGAATAGGTGAATGATCATAAAAACGATCAGGAGTTGGGCTAGACTCATTGTAGCCAAGTTCGGTTGGTTGTCTACCAAGTTGTTCCACTACCTTTAGCTCATAAAGAATATTATCGAGCATCTACACATGTCTAGAATTAAACTGATTAAAAGTACAACTATCCTCCCATCCTTGTGATTGTTCATCATAGATAAAAGATTGGTTTTGATTATATCCCAAGTATGGTTGGAAGTCATAAGAATGAGGTTGAGAGTTAAATTGATCACCATAATATGCATGGTTTTGTGAACCATATGCATTACTCTCAAAAAGATTCATCTTGAAAAATACTTATGCACACAACTAGTTTAGAGACTTACTTCTTGTTCCAATTGTGCACACGCAAAACGAGTGATTTTTTTTGTACCTGAAAATAAAATTCTCAGCAAACAAATTAGTAAAAGCTTATAATGAAAAATAAATGCAAAATCAGAAAATTAAATAACAACTAGAACTATCGACTGCTCCCCGGCAGCGGCGCCAATTTTGATAAGGTGTCAAACTCACAAAAAATATATTCCTTACTCTTCTTACACTAATGAATAGCACAATGATAAGCAGGTTCGTTCCTAAGGGAGAGTTGAGCTAAAGTTGTAGATTTAATTTCTGAAAATATGAATAATGCAAAAACTACAAAGCAAATATGAAAGCAAACAATGAGGATGGGAATGATTAGGGGTTCTTTCTCCACTAGTGAACATGAATCTTCTTCAAAATAAGTTTATTAACAATCCTAAACAAGTTATAAGTTCAACAAGTCCATTAAACTCCAAAGCCACTTCGTAGAATAAGTTCTCTACTCGTGTCTAGTCAATCAAGCCACTTTAAATAAGCTCTCTAGTGTAACTTAACTAACCGGTATGTTCTATGAGTCGAATTGATCCTAACCACATGCTCGTAAGTTCGACATGTTAACTTAGGGTTGTCAAATACACATCAAAATCCACAACATCCTATTGCAACGTTGATGTTTCGCTAGTTGTGATTATATTACCATAACAATTACGAATTACGGTTCTAAAATCTAGCTTTAGTATTGCAAACGAGCTATTTGATTGGCCACTCAAACAACTCGCAGACAACTCATGGTCATATGCATAGTAGAAGACAAACAATAAAAAAATATTGTAAAGAAAGATTAACTTGGATAAAATATCAAAGACATGTCACGTAATTTTGAAATAACCCTAACCAAACAAGAATTAGCTACTGGAGTTCATGGCAACACAGAAAACAATACTAAAATTCAAACCAAACAGCTGCAGGAGGTGGAGTGTATGGACTGGTAGCTATTGTCTTGCGACTGAAGTCGACTGCGGAGATGGATGGTGGAGCTCTTGTGCTGTTGGTCATGAATCCAGGAAGTTTGTTGTAGCTCAGAACTGGTGATAGATGGAAGATGTGGAACTGCAGGTGGTATGGACAGTGAGTTCTTCTTGCTGCAGGTGCGGTGAAAATGATGATTGTATGGACTGAAATGAGGATATAGGTGGAGATGCAGGTGATATGAATGGAAACTACGGCAAAGACAGAACTCACTGGTGGTGTTTTGATGGACCTGCAAACTGATATACACTAGATGTGGAGATGATATGGTGATGCAGATGGTGGTAGTGATGATTGCAGAGGAGCAAAGATCTCCTCTCTGTTGTGGTGAACGGAAGTTGTGAAGGATGGGGTATGGGATATTCTTTATGGAGACCTAAGTCTCTCTTTTATAGCTCCATTTTCTTGACCTGCAAACTCGCAATAGAGACCCAACTCCTGATACTTATCGCATCAAAAAACAGGTCACAATCTACACCGTTTATCAATTTCAAACAACGGCAGCATTTTCATTATGTGCCGGCAAAGATATATCCTTTTGAGCTGATTTTTCTCGCACAAAACTCTTACCCAATCTTCAGTTCTTCTTGACTTCGAGCTCCTATCAACATGCCTTATTTCCCTGCCATTCGAACCATGGCTAGCTAGCACAAACAATTCCGTTTCCTGTTGGATCCTAAATCAAGCCTTAAATCTTTTAATCAGTCCCACAGAGTCCATGATACATCGACCCACTTCTTCTGTATTCTCGGCCTAAATTCAGTCCAAATCCTCATATAGGTCGAACCCCACAATTCATTTCTATCTTATCTTTGATTACCTTTCTTAATCCCTTTGGTAACACTCGTATGACCCATGCATAGAACAGCTGCACATCTTGGAAAAACTGGTCGTGGCTGAACTTGGAGCTGTGAAATAGTCATCCAGGCCTTTTAACGAACACCGTGTGTGCATTTAAAAAACTGGTGAAGGTTGTCTACTGGATGTATCTTAGAGGTTTCACAACACCTTCCCTGCAAGCAATTGAGAATTCAACACAAACCCATTCTCATAATCACTCACAAACTCTCAATGACATGGTAATTTGATCAATTCAACACCCAAACAAATGGCAGTAAGCTTGTTCTTTCCCTGTAGTAAACTCTACCAGAATAACTTCAGTGCTAATATGATTCCTGATCCAAGTACGTACCATGTTGCTCTTGACTTCGAAAATATGCCTTTAACCCTTATCAATCTCCTCTATTACTCACCCAAAATCGATGGCAAAACACAATTTCCTCCACTGGTTTCTCAGTTTGAAACCCAAGCTTCCCTATTCGTACCACTTTCTCCATGATGTTCTCGCTTCTGAGTTCTGTTGCCAGCCAATCTTTTTAACTCGTTCACACCCACAACTTGAGCTTGCCGGCGTCGACCCTTGTTGTAGTTATGAGGGAAAGAAATAGGTGCAGAGGAAAGCTATAGACGTAACAAAACACCAAGGCAATCTTGTATGTAATGAATAGGGTGGCCCTTAACGAACGGTAGTCTGTCTTTAGCGAACCTGTCAGATGGTTGCCCATTATCCTCAGCTCGGCTCCAAATAAAACTTGCCTATGAAATGAAAATTTTGCTCCTTTTGCACCTGTTTCTTCTTCTTTTACTTCAATGACTCCAAAATGCCTATAAAACTCAAACAAAGCATAATATATGAAAAATACTAGAGAAATATCTAAGAATAGCATACAAAATTGATATTCAAACGATGTAAATTAGGCTCCTATCATTACTGCACATGTTTAAAGTATGTCGACATCTTTAGTTTGTAAATCCTTTTTCATATTTACAATCTTGGAACCGATTTGCCACACTTCCAAACAAGTTTAGAATTGGTTCATCTGACTTCCAAGAAATATGTGATTTATTATCCTATCAAATCACCATTAATGGGTTTCACGGTTCTACCAAATCAAGTTTCGGTTCTACCTCCATGTGGGTACTAGGATCAGTCACACTAGCTTTCCAAAATTTGGTTGACTAGGTACTAGGATCGGTTACCACACATTTATGGTATTTAACTTGCAATCGGATGCACGAGTCATAGGATCAGTTACCAATAACTAAGATTTGTTGCACCTCTTACAAGGATCGATTCCACACACTTGTGATCGGTTGCACCTATTACTAGGATCGGTTCCCCAATGTCTAGAGTTGGTCATACCAATTACAACATATCGATCATACCATCTCAGGTGATTACTTAAGATCGGTTCCACTAATAAAAGTCATACCAATACAAAAGTCAGGCCTTGTGAATAGTTGTACCAAGATACATAAACAAGTTATGAGCGGTTATACTAAACACACATATTGGTAATCCAAAGATTGGCAATGAATAACAATACCAATAAGCCTAGCGATTTCCCTTTCGATTCACAAAACAAGTTTATGAATTGTACTTCCTTTAAACAAATGTAAAACATTGTTTCCTAGGTGTTTATGGGTGAAAACTATTTCTTCCGGTTTTAGTAATTTGGGGTGTGTGGATGAGAAATGAATCTAAACCCTAAACAAATGCACTGCACGGGAGTGCTTGTGATTCGAGAAATCAATCTGTACAACTCTGGCCTAAACCAAGAAATGGCCTTTCCAGACTTGTTTCGGTCACAAAGTGAAGGAGATGTGGTTGATCTTAGGGAGGGAAGCGAAGAAGGTGTTGAGATTGTGAAGGTGTTGGGTAGGTATGACTTGTATCGAGAAAAGTCAACCGGCTTGCAGGATGTAAGCTATCGATTCGGTGTTTGAATACGATTGTATCAACACTTGCCTCTGTTGTCTTGTCTTGTTCCTATTCCTGTTTGGAAAATAGGGAGGAGAACCTATTTATACAAGTCTTTAAGCCTAACCCTCGTATCTCGTGGGAAGTGGAGAAAGTGGAGTGATGGATTAGGGGAATCGTGTGTTAGTGTCACACGACCAGTCTTGCCCACTTCTCCCATCATCACTAACCGTCCATGACTTCCTGACCCGTTCTTTTGATGGCGCGTTGCACGCTGTAAACCGCAAGACCAATCCCCCAGTTTGTGACATGATTGATGTCTCGAGTGTGTGGATCGTGGGACCCACAGAAAGTAGCATGTAATGCTAGATTAAATAACTAAGTTATTTAGGAAGTCGATACTTGTGAAGTATCGTGTGTATTCTATTCTACTTGCATCGAGTATATTCAGCATGTATGAAGCATCGCTGTTTGAGCGTCTCAAAATAGCCTCATGTCCAGCCTACTTCATGTGATGGTTTGGAGGTTGCGCAAGAAAGTCCTCCCTTGGCCGACCACATGGTGTGGTAGAGTGATGGGTGGTGATCACCATGACGCCTCACTGACCAATTAACTTCTGACCAAGACTGTATAACCAAGCCGGTGAAGTTGGACGGACGAGATGATCTTTGAGACACTCATCTGCGACCATTAGTGGAATTAGGGTTTTAGAAGAGGTGCGCAAGCACCACTTTTCAGCTTGGTCGAATTCAAGCTTGGGACACGATTTTGGCATGGCCGATCGGGCATGCGTGTAGACGGCATGCTGGTATACATGCCCATACCTCATTGTCCCGTGAAAGTGTGATCTGGACCGCTCAATTTGTCTGGCAAAGAGGGGCAGTCAGGATTGATTTACAACAGAAGTTTGGTGCCGCAAATGCCGCGCGTCATGCCTTCTTCAGGCGCGCGTTTCGGGACGACCAAGCTTGGTCGGTCCTGGCCAATTTTTTCGGCGTGTAGGTGGCAGGCTGGTGTACATGCCTATACCTTACTTTCCCATAAGAATGTGATCTAAGCCACTCAATCGTCCGACGAAGTTGAGTGGTCGAGATCAGTTTGCGATTGGAAAGTGTGACCACGCTAGTTTGGGCGTGCGAATTGGAACGACCAGGCATGGTATGCCTTGGATGATCGGGTGTGGAGATAGATGGGTCCACGTTGATCATGTTGATGCTCACCGGACCTGCTCAGTCGACTCCTAAACCCTCCATTCGATCAGGAGAAAACGGACGTTTGCGATTAATGCAAACCCTAATTAGGGTTTTGCTGGCCGTGCGGCATGCCCACTTTGGGCGCACGATCTGGAATGACCATCCATGGTTGGTCCTGACCGATCAGTCATGTGTGGAGGGCTTACAGTGAGCGTGTTGACATGCTCTAGGCCCTTTGAATCTACATCTACACCCTCCATCTATGCCTGCGAAGATGGATGGTTGAAACTGTTTTGCGACACATGTAATGTGCGGAAACCCTAATTTAGGTTTTTCGTCCATCTTGCTTTGGCTTGGACGGTTTGGCAAGCTATGCCACCCTTTTTTGGGAGGCCAACCATGCGGGGCCCGCGTTGGGTCGGTAGTGAATATTCCAATACCTTCTTGGGGTCATGGATTCAATCTAAGCCATCCAATCATCTTTGGTGAAGTTGGATGGCCGTGATCGTTTCTGAGACTGATATGGACAGTCCAGATTCAAATATGCTCAATCGGGCTAGTATAACACATCGAGAGATGTATGCTCAATCGGGCTAGTATAACACACCGAGAGTTGTAGCATGTACGGGTATTTCGTATATGCTTCATTATTAATGCTTGGAGGTTCGTGTTGCTCTGCTTTGAGAACAACACTCGGTCGTCATGCCGCACCCGTAATGAGTACAGAAATACAAGGATGGTCATGCATTAATTAATAATGTCAAATTCATAGGGTATATGGGATTGTTGCTACATGCTCCAACCCGGATGAATTTCGTGTATTTAATTCACGAGAATCGGGGATTGTTTCCACATGCTCCATTCTAGGTGAATTAGTAAAGTGAAGAAGTATTCATCACTTTATCAGTGAATATCCTTTGCAGGATGTCAGCGCATAAATTTGGTTTCACAATTTTAGCCCTGAACTAAAATCCACCATCAACATTAAGTCCCCTGCATAGCACATAATGGTTACACTATTGTGGGGTAGGCATTATATGGTGACATATACAGATAAAACTTATGAGACAAAGTTAGATGTTACCAGGAGAGACGAGTCGTCATGTCCTTGGAGCATGTCACGTTCAAGAGGCGTTCAGGCGAGCATTCCCCTAGCATGATGTCGGTCTTGCCTGCTTCGATCGACCTTGCTATGCCTGCTTCGGTCGAGAGCCTTCTTCGTGATTGTTCCGCTTGAGCGTGAGGCTGATGTGCCTGCTCAACGGTCTGTTGCGCCTGCTTCGCTCGATCGTGGGACTCATCATGCGCCTGCTTGATCGAACGTGGGCTTGTTATGCCTGCCTTGATCGAACGTGGGACCCACCGCGTGCCTGCTTTGCTTGGGGCCGGCTATGCCTTCTTCGACCAATTTGGGGCTGGATATGCCTGATTAAGTGGGAGCTGTCGCGTGCCTGCTTTGCTTGGGGCCCGATGTGCCTGCTTTGACCAATTTGGGGCTGGATATGCCTGATCAAGTGGGAGCTGCCGCGTGCCTGCTTTGCTTGGGGCCGGCTGTGCCTGCTTCGACCAATTACCAAACCTGTTGCCTCACCCCAACACCAGTCTTTCCCCTTGACCAACACCGGCCTTGCTGATTTGACGAACCCTAACGGACATCGCTGCTTCAACTGATACTGGTCTTGTTTGCTAACATGGCCCAATACCAGCCTTGTTCGCTGACGTAGCACAATACCATTCTTGTGACGTTGATCGGCCTTGACCAATACCGGCCTGACGTGACCCAATACCGTCCTACTTGCATGACGTGATATCAGTCTTGCTTGCGTGATGGGATGTTAGCCTTGCGATCTCGACCAACACCGGCTTTGCGGACTTGACTAACACCGGCCTCGTTTGCTGGCCCAATACCAGCCTCGTGACCTGAGCAGTACCGGCCTTGTGACTTGATCAACACCGACCTTGCTTTCTTTGCCCATACAGTTTATGTGCTTGCTCGAGTGTCATCCTTGCTACTTCGACCAACACCGGTCTTGCCTTGACGAACACCGGTCTTCCCTTTGCTCGAACGTGGGATCTAGGCGTGCTTGTTTTTCCCAAACTGAACCTTGTATGTTCTAACGTGGTGTGGGTCCCGCTGAGAGCGTTGAAGCATCTTCTGGAGCAAGCAGGTCCCGGAGAGCGCTGAAGCAACTTCTAGTGGGTGGAGCGTTGAAGCGGCTTATGCTGGAGAGAGTGTTGAAGAAGTTATTGACTGACGGTAAAGGAATTTCATGCTGAACCTCAGTCCCCAAGCGTGGTCTACGTGGCTCTATCTTGTATGCCCGATGGGTCTTTTGTACGTAGTGGTCGTTGATATGGTGAAGCTCTTGATGGTATTAATCGACGAGCAACAACAGTTCCTGGCAGCAGCTGTGATTAGAAGAGACTGGCAGGGAGAGGCATGATAGCTACGAGCACGAACTTGGCAGTCTTCATATAGTGGTAGAGCTCGTCTCATTGTTATAGGGGAACCGATGGCTTTCTTGACGTTTCTTCATGAAATAGAGAAGAGGGAGACAATCCCCTGCCCAAGAGTATCCAGAGCTTTGGACTTGATAGATGTTGTCATGCCAGGTTCATGAGGCTGTCTTTGAGATAGGCAGTGTTAATCAGTCCCAGTCATACTCCTTTGGTAACGCAACTAAATCTTCTGCGGTAGACAAATTCTGAAAGCGTCTCTCATTGATGTAGTTACCATCGATCCAGATATGGAATATCTTGGACGTTGTTTCACCATTACGGCAGTCGTGCGTATGGTGCTGGAGTTGGAGTTGGCGATTTTGGACGCGCAGGATGTTGTATCTCGGTGGCTTTCCTCTTGCTGCTTCAGCGAAACTGCTTATGGGAGGCTGAAGGTTGTATTGCCTGTTGGTGGGATGTATGCTTCCACGATCATCATGAGGCTCTTCATTACTAGAAGGCCTGGTTCTTTCCAGCAGGGTAGATGTTGTTGTAGATGAGCGTTCAACAGGTTCACGAAGTCCAGAGGATGACCAAAAGTGCAGATTCTCCAACATAACACGGTAGACATGCACCATCCTCTGATAGAGTGTGATTCGCCCGGATTCTTTCTCGACATGACACGCGGACATCGTTGTCTTCTTGAGGCTGCTCCCTTGAGGTGTAGGCTTTAGTGGATCTGAAGATGTCCCATGCTCGCTCTTGTCTGGGCTGACATAATAGGCTAACCCTTTGTGATGATTCAGAGATGACAATATTTGTTGAATCCTCTGAAATGCTTCATGTTGTAGTGTGATCCAGAGATCCTTTCTTCAGCAGGGGGTGAATGAAGCAAAATTTCACCTTGCCCATGAAGTTTTGGAGCTCCTTCACAGTTCACGGCAGCGACATTGTGAGGATAGCTTGAGTCTTGGATTTGACTACTATATCATCCACGTAGTCTTCGACTTGCTTATGCATCATGTCGTGGAAGATTGTCGTCATAGCACGTTGATACGTTGCGCCGGCGTTCTTTAAACCGAATGGCATAACAGTATAGTAAAAATTGCCAAGAGGGGTTCGGAAGGCTGTCTTAATTGCATCGTGCTCATACATCCTTATCTGACTGGAGCCGCTGTAACCATCCATGAAGGAGAACATGCCATGTCCGCTGGTGGCGTCTACTAACATGTCGATGTTAGGCAGAGGAAAGTCGTCCTTGGGGCAGCACTTGTTCAAGTCTCTGAAATCCACGCAGCACCGAATCTATCCGTTTTTTTTCTTTACTGGGACCACATTAGCTAACCAGGTCGGATGATGAATAGGTCTGATGAAGCCAACAGCTAGCAACTTCTGAATTTCGTTATTGATTTGTTCTTCCACTTCGTGTCTGAATTGCCTCGGAGATTGCTTGATTGGCTTGGATCCAGGTATGACATGTAGGTGATGGGTGACCAATTTTTCATCTAGACCAGGCATTTCCTCGTATGTTCAGGCAAACACATCTTGGTACTCCTTGAGTAGTTGGACAAGACTCACACGTTCGTCCACGGACGTAGTCGAACTGATAGAGACATGCCTGAGAGATTCTTCATTCCCGATGTTAACAGTCTCGAGCTCGTCAGTTGTGGAGTTGATGCCATCTTGTAGCTGTCGCGGAGCGTCCAATACCTGCTCTTGTGTTTCGTCGTTCTTGCAGCATTCAACTAGGCGGAGAGATTGGGTGCCAGTCTCTCCTGCTAATTGCTAACATCGGCGCCGGTATATTGTCTTCCCCTTCTGATCACGGTTTGCCTCGAAAGTGCATTCCCTTTTGGTGTGAGCATGGGTTGAAGCTTCACCGGATAAAGATGGACGCCTCGTCAGAAAAGGCGTGTCGTGGTGCTTAGCCCCCAGTGATGCAAGTCGATCTTCTTCCTGGATTGAAGCCCACGTGGGTAGTGGGGTGCACAGGACTTTGTCTGACCTTCCCTGCGGAGTTTCTTTTGGATCGAACAGTTCCACTCCGCATATTGGTGCGTACGGAGACAATGATGCAGGAATACGGATGACTTCCTCATTTAGCATGGTGTTTATGGGTGAAAACTATTCCTGTCGGATTTGGTAATTTGGGGTGTGTGGATGAGGAATGAATCTAAACCCTAAACAAATGCACTGCGCGGTGAGTGCTTGTGATTCGAGAAATCAATCTTGTCTGAACTCGGCCTAAACCAAGAAATGGCCGTTCCCGGACTTGCTTCATCATAAAGTGAAGGAGATGGGGTTGATCTTAGGGAGGGAAGCGAAGAAGGTGTTGAGATTGTGAAGGTGTTGGCTATGTATGACTTGTATCAGAAAGCTGAACTGGCTTGCAGGATGTAAGCTATCAGTTCCGGTGTTTGAATACGATGGTATCAACACTTGCCTCTGTTGTCTGGACTTGTTCTTATTTTTTGGAAATAAGAAGGAGAACCTATTTATACAAGTCATTTGAGCCTTATTCACGTCTCTCGTGGGAAGTGGAGTGATGGAGTAGTGGAGTTGTGTGTTGGTGTTACATGACCAGTCTTGCCCACTTCTCCTGTCATCTCTAACCGTCCATGACTTCTTGACACGTTCTTGTAATGGCGCGTTGCACGCTGCACGCTGTAAACCGCCAGACCAATACCCCAGTATACCCAGTTTGTGACATGATTGATGTCTCGAGTGTGTGGATCGTGGGACCCACAGAAAGTAGCATGTAATGCTAGACTAAATAACTAAATTATTTAGGAAGGCGATACTTGTGAAGTATCGTGTGTATTCTACGTGTCTTGCATCGAGTATATTCGGCATGTATGAAGCATTGTTGTTTTTAAGGCTTAGGAGTAAGTCACGAATTTAAGCGTCTTAAAATAGCATCATGTCCAGCCATCTTCGAGTGATCGTTTGGAGGCTATACAGGTAAGCCTTGACTTGACCGATCACTCCATGTGGAAGAGTGGTGGACGGTGATTGTGGTGACGCCTCATTGATAGCCTAACTCATGTCTTAGGCTGTCCGTCCAAGCTGGTAAAGTTGGACGGACGAGATGACTTGCAACCCTCATCTGCGACCGTCGGATTGGGGTTTAAGAGGTACGCAAGTTCCTTCTTTCAGCTTGGTCGAATCCAAGCATGGGAAGTGTTTTATAGAGGACCGATCATGCATGTGTGTAGACGACATGCTGGTGTCCATGTTTATACTTCACTATCCCACGAAGATGCGATCTAGGCCACTCAAGTTTACCGGTAAAGAAGAGCGGTTGAGATCGATTTGCAACAGAAATCTGGTGCCGCAAAAGCCGCGCATCATGCCCACTTCGGGCGCGCGTTTTAAGACGACCAAGCCCGGTCGGTCCGACCGATTGATTCGGCGTGTGGGTGGTAGGCTGGTGTTCACGCTGTACTTCATTGCCTCATAGAAACGTGATCTAAGCCACTCAATTTGTCCTATAGAAGTTGAGTGGTCGAGATCAGTTTACAATTAGGAGGTGCGACCACGCCTGGTTTGGGCGTGCGAATCGAGGTGTACAACCAAGTTTGGTCTTGGCCGATCGGGTGTGGAGATAGGTGGGCCCTTAGTGATCATGTTGATACTTACCGGACCTGCTTAGTCTATTACTGGACCCTTCATCCGAGCAGGAGAAAAGGGACGCTCGTGATCGCGACATAAACCCTAATCATGTTTTGTCGGCCGTGTGTCATACCCAGTTTGGGATGCACGAATCAAGAAGACCAACCATAGTTGGTCCTGACCGATCAGTCAGGTATGTAGGCGGGCCCACGGTGTTTGTGTTGACATGCTCTGGGCCCTTTGAATCTACATCTACACCCTCCATCTATGCCTGCGAAGATGGACGGTTGAGACTGTTTTGCGATACATGTAATGTGCCGCAAACCCTAATTTAGGGTTTTTCATCCATCTTTGCTTTGGTTTGGACGGTTTGGCAAGCTATGCCACCCTTCCGGGGAGATCGACCATGCGGGGGCCGCGTTGGGTCGGTGGTGAATATTCCAATACCTGCTTGGGGTCATGGATTTAATCTAAGCCATCCAATCATGCTGGTGAGGTTGGATGGTCGTGATTGTTTCGAGACCGATATGGTCGAGTTCGAGGTTCAAACATGCTCAATCGGTCTAGTATAACACACCGAGAGTTGTAGCATGTATGGGTATTTCGTACATGTTTTATTATTAATGCTTGGAGATTCGTGTTGCTCTGCTGAGAACAACACTCAGTCGTCATCTTTGCACCGTAATGAGTACGGAAATACGAGGCTAGTCATGCATTAATTAATAATGTTGTAAATTCACGGGGTATATGGGATTGTTGCTACATGCTCCAACCTGGATGAATTTTGTGTATTTAATTCACGAGAATCTTTGATTGTTTCCACATGCTCTATTCTAGGTGAATTAGTAAAGTGAAGAAGTATTCATCACTTATTAATGGCTTTATCTTTTGCAAGATGTTAGCGCATAATTTTGGCTTTTACAATTTCATACCTAAATGAAAATCCACCATCAACATTAAGTCCCCTGCCTAGCGCATAATGGTTACACTATTGTAGGGTAGGCATGAGATGGTGACATGCATATGTGAGAAAGACAGGATAAAGAAAGTTTACCCGGAAGAGTATTGACCGACCGCTAGTTGTCCATGCCGTTGTGCTTGTATGGAATCCTTTGGTGGGACCGGTTTCCTTCTTTGGGTATTTGAATCAAAAGAGGAATCCAAACAAAAGAGGAATCCTTGTTCTATTGGGATTTTTCTAATTTTTGTCTATAAAATAGACCAACCCCTTTTCTTTTTCTCACGAATTTTTTTTTGTTTGTTTGGCAGCTCCCGTCCGCGACTACCACTGTTGCTCCTGCCGACGCCGTCGCTGTTGCTGCCGCCGGAGTTGCTGTCGTCGCCCGCTGACATCCGTCCGCGCCAAGGTAAGTTTCGGTTTCTCTCTTCTTCTTTTTTTTTTTTTTAGGAAAAACCCTAATTTCTTAGGTAAAAACGTTTTGTAAGATACATCATGCTTAGCTTTCCCATCAAGATTGATAGTAAAAAACGCCCATATTTGCTAGGATGGTTTAGTTCCGTGACTCCGTGAATATGTCGTTTTTGCTTCTTCTACCGTTGTTGCATGCAAAACTAGCTTCTTAGGTTATAGCTTGGAAGGAGACTTTGGCTTAAATTTCGTAAACACAATTCTCATGACCATAAGAAAAACCATGTTATAATACGTGCGTATGAATGCGGTCCCACCATGTGCGTTTGATCCGAACGTGGGTCCCACCCACATATGCTTGACTGAAAGTCGACCTTATACTAGCCTTGTGCCCTGAACCAACACCGGACTTGAAATTTGAGTAATACCAGACTTGAAACCAATACCGGACTTGAAACCAATACTGGACTTGAAACTTGAGCCGGTGTTTGGACCCAATCCCAGCTTTGTGCATTCCAACGTGAATGCAGTTCATACACGTATCGTGTGTTTTTTATATAGGTACTGACTCCTGTCTTTATTATAGAATGAAGAAAAGAACTCCTGTTGATATGTCTTCTGGAGATAATGCTGGTGCCAAGTCGGGAAGTGCTGACAGACTTCAAAGATATGCCGAACATTGCTGATGAGTTGTTCACCTTGTCTTTTCCAAACATTAGGAAACATCCCTCTCACAGATAGTCCCCGCTTTCCGATTCGAGAAAATATGGAAGTCGGTCCATCTTCTTCTTCTTGACGGCTTCAAAGATATGCCGAACATTGCTGATGAGTTGTTCACCTTGTCTTTTCCAAACATTAGGAAACATCCCTCTCACGGGATAGTCACCTTTTAGATTCAGAAAATATAGAAGGCTGGTCCATCTTCTTCTTCGGCACTTGTGATGAGGTTCTGTCTTGAAGAAATGAATATCCGCCTTTCTCTATCGACTTCAAGACTTGTCATACTCCGGCTTCTTATGAAGGATGGATGATACGCATGTTGAATAATAAGGACGTTAAAGCCAATTTGACCAAAGCGCAAATCCTCAATGCAGTCATGGCATATATTACTCTTGAAATTAAGAAAGATGATGCAGGCTTGATTGCTTTCATTTCGGAACAACGTGATTATGACACTATACTCCAAAAGGTGGAAGAATTCGACGATATGGACAAGGAGGAGAAAAAGATACAAGATGCTTTTACACTGGTGGGTATCGGAGTGGTCTCCTGTAGACCCAGAGCCGGATCAGGAGTTGGAAAACGAGCTCATCGTGATTGCATTCCTGTCTTTGTGGCTATCCAGAGATATATATGACGACGATTCTGGAAAGAAAACCATAAGGGGTGTTCTGGTTAAGATTGCTATAAAGCTAGCAAAAGGCGAAGTTCTTCCCTTAGGTGCCTTGTTCCTTGGATCGCTGTATTCTCATCTGGATGCCTTAACAATGGATATGCATGTTTCCAACGGGTAAAAGAAGGTGGAGTCGTATGTCCACTTCGCTTTTCTTCAGGCATTCTTGTGGGAACATTTCAAAAGTTATGCTCCTGTTCCTGCAACTTCACTCGGCAATTTGTATGGTGGCTTGAGAATACTTTGTTGGCAGATGAGGCGTCCCAGAACCGGTGCGAAACTCGTGGATATCTTTGATAATGTGTCTTCTGTAAATTTCCGTCCATGGGGGCCGATCCACTCTTCCATTGCTCAACCGATGACTTTTGCTATTGCTTCTGACAGTCCTGATGTTGCGTTGCGTACCGATGCCAACACTATGAAATTTGGATAACTTATTTATCTGCATAGCTGCATTCCGGGATATATCCCGTCTTTATTCAACGAAGCTCTTACTGTGACTCCGTACAACATTGACAGGGCTGCTCGCCAAATGGGATTTGACCAGGGTGTTCCATTTATCCGTTCGTCGGAGGCTCCGAAAGAACTCCTCCCGGGTATCTTTGATGCTGACGTGTTCTTGGCATCGCAGAGTCTTCCCTTCTGGCCTATTGGGAGAAACTCAGTGGTAACCGACAAGTATAATGAATTTTGGAGGAAGCAACTGTTGGATTTCCAAGAATTCTCGGAGGATGTTGTGACAGATTCCCATGGTGAGCCATCTTCTGACGTCCTGAAGAAGCATTTCTGGTTGAAGCCACTTCCAGCCAAACGGACCAGAGCTGAGGATTGCGGTCCCCAAGCAGGATAGAGATCTAAGAGACAGGCATGTGGTTCGGTGATCCTCAATTCCTCCAATATGCAGGTATTTAAATCTCTTTCTGTTGATTCCTTCATTTCTATAGAGTAAATTCTTCTAAGAGTGATCCTTGCTTGAAATCAGGGAATTCCTAAAGAGAATGTCTTCACAAGGTTGGCTCGCATTCAGAACGAGAATTCTGGTAACGTTGGCCTTCATGTTGAGAAGTCTAGCGGTACTGATCCTCAGAAGTCTGGTAACACTGATCTTTATGCTGAGAAGTCTGGCAAAACCGCTCCTTTTCCAGACCATGACAGAGATGATGCCAGCTCGGTTGGACAAGGTGCCTTCCTAAGTGATCTTGTTGATGGGGCCATGATGGAAATTAGCACCCATAGCGAAGTAGATATCGGGAGGAATGTAAGAGAGGCAACATCCGCTATTGTTGAGGTGGCT
This sequence comes from Papaver armeniacum, assembly GCA_023531295.1. Lineage (NCBI taxonomy): Eukaryota > Viridiplantae > Streptophyta > Magnoliopsida > Ranunculales > Papaveraceae > Papaver > Papaver armeniacum. Next base: position 313,097 of record JAJJWW010009642.1, on the reverse strand, counting down.
CCCCTTGAAGAACGTTCTGAGCAGGATCCAATCAATAAAGCTATAGTGGTGACTTCTTCTGAAAGGCCTCCTGCAACTAACAAGGCTCCTGTGACTGGTGAAGTATTGGTAGCGCAGCCTGGAGCTTTGTTCGATCCTCCTTTCATTGTCCCTTATCCAGGTCATGTGTTGGTTGGAGGATTCAGTGTGCCAGCTCAGTTCGAAAGGTTGTACACGGCGATATGGGAGAAGCACGGCCACATTGCTACCACTACGAAGCTCAAAAGTTGTCTTGCATTGGTCAACCGCGTTCAGGAAGCTTTATTTTCTATCCATGGGATGAGCGTCACGACTGGTCGAACAGTTTCTGAAGAGATGATTGAAGACTGGAAGTGCCATCGAGATGTGTTTGTGCAGTATGACTTCAATGCTCCTTGGTTCTTCAAAGGGTTCTCCGAGATTAAGGAGTTACAGAAATTACAAGATGAAGTCCCTTCTGCAGATTGTGTTACTCGCCAGGAAGAAGAGGTTGAAAAGTTGTCTAAGGAGTTGAAGCTGAAGCAGGCTGTACTTCAAAGGATGAAATTCGCTCTTGCCCAGAAGGACTTTCCTTGAAGGATTTGTGTCATATACTTGTCTCTTCTTTTAGATATTTTTCTTTTTGAGTGATAGTGAGGATTTCCTTTCATAATTTGACTTCCGGTTTTGAATTAATAGGTAATTGAAATAGTTTTGTGAATAACTTTCTGAAAGATGTTATTTTAAATCGAATTTGCATCTTGGTCATGAATGATTGCACATATCATATGAAATTCCAAATGTCGCATAAAAGGGAAGTATGAATGGAAACAAACATGGTATTTGATCATTGAGTTTCTTTCTCTATGTGCGGGATACCAAGTCCCCAGTGAATTCTAAAACTATCTTTCTTGTAAAATTGTTGAATAGAACTTACTTGCTTTTGAAGCCTCACTTGTATCAAACCGAAGTAGCCTCTCTAAGGAAATCGTCCGCATTAATCTCCCAGATAGGGACATCTATTTCTCTGAATTAAGCTTCTTCTGAACAATGCGTTTCAAAGCGTTGCATTCACTGGTAGGGTGGTGAAGGAACCGGTGGAAATGACAATACCTCGGGTCCATTACTTCTTGATCAGTTGGTGGACGCCATACAGGAGGTAGCTCCACCTCTCTGTTTCGTACCCACGCCTCCAGCAACTCCCAAATCTTTTCCATTGGGAACGGAAAGTGTAGGTACTTCGAGTCTAGCTCTTCCTGCGTTCGTGGGCGTTGTGGTGTCTCTACATGGTTTCGATGTGGAGCATGTTTCGGAGATGAAGTTGGAAGACTTGTGAGTGCCATCATATCCACGGATCGCTTGCCCTGGTGACGGGGTGTGAAAGGTATCGTAATATCACTGCGGATTGATCGAATTGAACGCTCCCATCCTCTGTACTCACGTGTTCCTTGATTGATCTCTCCTTCCTCAAGCATTTCTTCACTTAGTTGAGAGGTCGATGCGGATTGAACAGTCTTAGGGTTTCGACAAGGGTCTTGAGATATAAATCTTCTAGCGAGGGATCCGTAAGCTGCATGCTCCCTTTCTTCATCCGGAGACGTTGTGGTACCCCTTGACAAGTCTTTTCCTCTGTGGAGTTGCCTCGAGTCTTCGTTGTCGGCTAGACCATGTTGTTCGTTTGTCCTGAGTCCCCTGTGATTACGCGCTCTTTCTGCATCTCCACTGGTAAAAGTGTGACTCCTGACTAAGGATCCAGCGTTTCTTGCACTGTCTGAGTAGATGCCTGTCGACCCTTCTTGTAATTGTGTTGTTATATCATTCAAAAGTCGGAATGTTTCGCTCTGTCTTCTAGCGATACCGGCTTGATTTGCCAAGACATCCTCCAGCATTCTAGCTACACTTCCCATGATATCTGAACCACCCGTGGTCTCTGGTGAGGATACATCGCGAGATGAAAACTGAAGAATTGAGAATTCAATTTTTTGCAACCGAGAGATCAACCTCCCGCTGTGGTCGCCAATTGTTTATGGGTGAAAACTATTCCTGTCGGATTTGGTAATTTGGGGTGTGTGGATGAGGAATGAATCTAAACCTTAAACAAATTCAATGCGCGGTGAGTGCTTGTGATTCGAGAAATCAATCTGTATAACTCTGGCCTAAACCAAGAAATGGACGTTCCAGACTTGCTTCGGTCACAAAGTGAAGGAGATGGGGTTGATCTTAGGGAGCGAAGGGAAGAAGGTGTTGAGATTGTGAAGGTGTTGGCTATGTATGACTTGTATCGAAAAGGTGAACCGGCTTGCAGGATGTAAGCTATCGATTCGGTGTTTGAATACGATGGTATCAACACTTGCCTCTGTTGTCTGGACTTGTTCTTGTTTTTTGGAAATAGGGAGGAGAACCTATTTATACAAGTCATTTGAGCATTATTCACGTCTCTCGTGGGAAGTGGAGTGATGGAGTAGTGGAGTTGTGTGTTGGTGTTACACGACCAGTCTTGCCCACTTCTCCTGTCATCTCTAACCGTCCATGACTTCCTGACACGTTCTTGTGATGGCGCATTGCACGCTGCACGCTGTAAAACCGCTAGACCAATACCCCAAGTATGCCCGATTTGTGACATGATTGATGTCTCGAGTGTGTGGATCGTGGGACCCACAGAAAGTAGCATGTAATGCTAGACTAAATAACTAAATTATTTAGGAAGTCGATACTTGTGAAGTATCGTGTGTATTCTACGTAGGTACTTCATCGAGTATATTCAGCATGTATGAAGCATTGTTGTTTTTAAGGCTTACTGGAGTAAGTCACGAATTTAAGCGTCTTAAAATAGCATCATGTCGAGCCATCTTCGAGTGATCGTGTGGAGGCTATACAGGTAAGCCTTGACTTGACCGATCACTCCATGTGGAAGAGTGGTGGACGATGATTGTGGTGACGCCTCATTGATAGCCTAACTCATGTCTTAGGCTGTCCGTCCAAGCTGGTAAAGTTGGACGGACGAGATGACTTGCAACCCTCATCTGCGACCGTCGGATTGGGGTTTAAGAGGTACGCAAGTTCCTTCTTTCGGCTTTGGTCGAATCCAAGCATGGGAAGTGTTTTATAGAGGACCGATCATGCATGTGTGTAGACGACATGCTGGTGTCCATGTTTATACTTCACTATCCCACGAAGATGCGATCTAGGCCACTCAAGTTTACCGGTAAAGAAGAGCGGTTGAGATCGATTTGCAACAGAAATCTGGTGCCGCAAAAGCCGCGCATCATGCCCACTTCGGGCGCGCGTTTCAAGACGACCAAGCCTGGTCGGTCCCGGCCGATTGATTCGGCGTGTGGGTAGTAGGCTGGTGTTCACGCATGTACTTCATTGCCTCATAGAAACGTGATCTAAGCCACTCAATTTTGCCGGAGGTGCGACCACGCCTGGTTTGGGCGTGCGAATCGAGGTGTACTGCCAAGTTTGGTCTTGGCCGATCGGGTGTGGAGATAGGTGGGCCCGCAGTGATCATGTTGATGCTTACCGGACCTGCTTAGTCTATTCCTGGACCCTTCATCCGAGCAGGAGAAAAGGGACGCTCGTGATCGCGACATAAACCCTAATCAGGTTTTGTCGGCCGTGTGTCATACCCAGTTTGGGATGCACGAATCAAGACGACCAACCATAGTTGGTCCTGACCGATCAGTCAGGTATGTAGGTGGGCCCACGGTGTTTGTGTTGACATGCTCTGGGCCCTTTGAATCTACATCTACACCCTCCATCTATGCCTGCGAAGATGGACGGTTGAAACTGTTTTGCGATACATGTAATGTGCCGCAAACCCTAATTTAGGGTTTTTCGTCCATACTGCTTTGGTTTGGACGGTTTGGAAAGCTATGCCACCCTTCCGGGGAGACCGACCATGCGGGGGCCGCGTTGGGTCGGTGGTGAATATTCCAATACCTGCTTGGGGTCATGGATTTAATCTAAGCCATCCAATCATCTTTGGTGAGGTTGGATGGTCGTGATTGTTTACGAGACCGATATGGTCGGTTCGAGGTTCAAACATGTTCAATCGGGCTAGTATAACACACCGAGAGTTGTAGCATGTATGGGTATTTCGTACATGTTTTATTATTAATGCTTGGAGATTCGTGTTGCTCTGCTGAGAACAACACTCATTCGTCATGCCGCACCGGAATGAGTACGAAATACGAGGTCGGTCATGCATTAATTAATAATGTCAGTAAATTCACAGGGTATATGGGTTTGTTGCTACATGCTCCAACCTGGATGAATTTTGTGTATTTAATTCACAGAATACTGGGATTTTTGCCACATGCTCTATTCTAGGTGAATTAGTAAAGTGAAGAAGTATTCATCACTTATTAATGGCTTTATCTTTTGCAAGATGTTAGCGCATAATTTTGGATTTTACAATTTCAGCCCTTAAATGAAAATCCACCATCAACACATGGTCTTCAGGCACTGGTGATACGTTGAAGGGATGACTTTATTGTCATGAAGCCACGGTATCCCTAGTATCATATGGTAGTCCGGCTCCTTTTCTATGACTTCAAATTTCACTTTTGACTGAACGGGTCCTACTGAAAAATTCAGATTGACATACCCGTATGTGCTGGTCTGGTTTCCTTCGTAGTCCGTCATTGTGGTGGGCTACCGTACAATCTTGCATGGGCTAACCTTGGTTGTCTTGAGGGTCTTGAGAGTAATCACATTCGAAGATGCCACTGTGTCGACGAGGGCCCTCCTGAACTCTGAACCCTTGATGCGTGCGGTAACATGTAGGGCCCGGTTGTGACCTTCCTCTGCCATCATGTCGTCTTCTGTAAATGTAACATTATTTACAGATGTTTCCGATGCAGTTAGGACTTCTGGACGTGAAGGAGTCAGGTGTACGTCCAGAGCTATTTTATTAATTGCAGCAAATGTCTCTGCCCGTTGATTCTTCGAGAGGTGCAAGAGTTCACACAAGCTTTCCACTAGAGATTTCGCTTCCTGATCCACTGGCCTCTGGTTCGTATTGAAGCTGTTGATCTGAGGGGAACTAGTCCCCGGTGTAGAGGTCTCCGGAACGCTCATCTCTGATGTCATCTTAATGAGGAGATCAAGTATGTTGTTTACCGCTTCTTTGATTAGCTCCATGTTCTTCGTGTGAATCTCCTGTACCCGTGCTAGTTCGTTTAATGTTGGAAATCTCCTGATCATGCCGTCAGATACGCAGTTAGGAGGAGGGGTATCTCCATTGGAGGAACCATCAGGATTTGAGACTGTCGAGGTGGTCCTAAGACCAACCATCTCGAAATTGATTGAATGGTATTGAAGAAATTGACTTTACAACCGAGAGATTAACCTCCCACTGTGGTCGCCAATTGTTTATGGGTGAAAACTATTTCTGCCGGTTTTAGTAATTTGGGGTGTGTGGATGGGAAATGAATCTAAACCCTAAACAAATGCACTGCACAAGAGTGCTTGTGATTCGAGAAATCAATCTGTACAACTCTGGCCTACACCAAGAAATGGCCGTTCCAAACTTGTTTCGGTCACAAAGTGAAGGAGATGGGGTTGATCTTAGGGAGGGAAGCGAAGAAGGTGTTGAGATTGTGAAGGTGTTGGCTATGTATGACTTGTATCAGAAAGCTGAACTGGCTTGCAGGATGTAAGCTATCAGTTCCGGTGTTTGAATAAGATTGTATCAACACTTGCCTCTGTTGTCTTGTCTTGTTCCTATTTGGAAAATAGGGAGGAGAACCTATTTATACAAGTCTTTAAGCCTAACCCTCGTATCTCGTGGGAAGTGGAGAAAGTGAAGTGATGGAGTAGTGGAGTCGTGTGTTAGTGTCACACGACCAGTCTTGCCCACTTCTCCCATCATCACTAACCGTCCATGACTTCCTGACACGTTCTTGTGATGGCGCGTTGCACACTGTAAACCGCCAGACCAATACCCCAGTATGTATCCCCCAGTTTGTGACATGATTGATGTCTCGAGTGTGTGGATTGTGGGACCCACAGAATGTAGCATGTAATGCTAGATGAAATAACTAAGTTATTTAGGAAGTCGATACTTGTGAAGTATCGTGTGTATTCTATGCAGGTACTACTGCATCGAGTATATTCAGCATGTATGAAGCATCGCTATTTGAGCGTCTCGAAATAGCCTCATGTCCAGCCTACTTCATGTGATGGTTTGGAGGTTGCGCAAGCAAGTCCTCCATTGGCCGACCACATGGTGTGGTAGAGTGACGGGTGGTGATCACCATGATGCCTCATTGACCAATTAACTCCTGACCAGGGTTGTATAACCAAGACGGTGAAGTTGGACGGACGAGATGATCTTTGAGACACTCATTTGTGACCGTTGGTGGAATTAGGGTTTTAGAAGAGGTGCGCAAGCACCACTTTTCAGATTGGTCGAATTCAAGCTTGGGACACGATTTTGGCATGGCCGATCGGGCATGCCTGTAGACGGCATGTCGGTATACATGCCCATACCTCATTGTCCCGTGAAAGTGTGATCTAGACCGCTCAATTTGTCCGGCAAAGAGGAGCGGTCAGGATTGATTTACAACAGAAGTTTGGTACCGCAAATGCCACGCGTCATGCCTTATTCAGGCGCGCGTGTCGGGACGACCAAGCTTGGTCGGTCCCGGCCGATTGGTTCGGCGTGTAGGTGGCAGGCTGGTGTACATGCCTATACCTTACTTTCCTATAAGAACGTGATCTAAGCCACTCAATTCGTCTGACGAAGTTGAGTGGTCGAGATCAGTTTGCGATTGGGAAGTGTGACCACGCTAGTTTGGGCGTGCGAATTGGAACGACCAGGCATGGTATGCCTTGGCCGATCGGGTGTGGAGATAGATGGGTCCACGTTAATCATGTTGATGCTCACTGGACCTGCTAAGTCGACTCCTAAACCCTCCATTCGATCAGGAGAAAACGTAAGTTTACGATCAATGCAAACCCTAATTAGGGTTTTGCCGGCCGTGCGGAATGCCCACTTTGGGCGCACGATCTGGAACTACCAGCCATGGTTGGTCCTGACCGATCGGTCATGTATGTAGGCGGGCTTACAGTGAGCGTGTTGACATGCTCTAGGCCCTTTGAATCTACATCTACACCCTCCATCTATGCCTGCGAAGATGGATGGTTGAGACTGTTTTGCGACACATGTAATGTGCCGCAAACCCTAATTTAGGGTTTTTCATCCATACTGCTTTGGCTTGGACGGTTTGGCAAGCTATGCCACCCTTTTGGGGAGGCCGACCATGCGGGGGCCGCGTTGGGTCGGTAGTGAATATTCCAATACCTGCTTGGGGTCATGGATTCAATCTAAGCCATCCAATCATGCTGGTGAAGTTGGATGGTCGTGATCGTTTCTGAGACTGATATGGACAGTCCATATTCAAATATGCTCAATCGGGCTAGGCTAGTATAACATACCGAGAGTTGTAGCATGTATGGGTATTTCGTACATACTTCATTATTAATGCTTGGAGGTTCGTGTTGCTCTGCTGAGAACAACACTCAGTCATCATGCTTTGCACCGTGAATGAGTACAGAAATACAAGGCTAGTCATGCATTAATTAATAATGTTGTAAATTCACGGGTATATGGGATTGTTGCTACATGCTCTAACCTGGATGAATTTCGTGTATTTAATTCACGAGAATCATCGGGATTGTTGCCACATGCTCCATTCTAGGTGAATTAGTAAAGTGAAGAAGTATTCATCACTTTATCAGTGGCTATCCTTTGCAGGATGTCAGCGCATAAATTTGGTTTCACAATTTTAGCCGTGAACTAAAATCCACCATCAACACTAGGACGAAATCTTCACCCATACCTATACACATAATCACAATAGCATTCGTACGATTATGTTGATGTCTTATATACGAAGTTCAAAAGATAGACGTTATACTTCGTATTGTAATTCCTTAATACTATGTCTAACTAGAGTATAATCATTCATAGCTTCGCAGTTATGTTTTCAATATGCACGACTTGAAAGATACGTTAGGAATGAAATAGTTCAAGTCAAATATTACTAACCTCAAGAGGAAGGATGAAGTCGTCGATGTAGCTCTTTACTTCTTCACATTCTTCAAGTCTTCACATAATACTTGTAAGTCTCATATCCTAATAACTTTCTAGTAAACCTATACGAAGTTGACTCTAGTAAATAATCAAGTCACTCTTTAAATGAGTTTTGGTTCACTAAAATATGACAACCAAACTTGACATACCAAAGCTTGGTGGGTTCAACCGAGCTATGCTCTAACAATCTTCCCCTTTGTCAATTTTAGTGACAAAACTCTTATATCATATGGATAAACAAATTACAAGAATTCATTATACATACGCTTGATTCCCAAATTCAACAGCACAATAACCTGTATACATTCAATCCACAAATGCCGATGTTGACATTATAATAACAAAGCTAATACTTCCCTAGATATAACGTTTAAGCACCATTGTCCTTTCCTTAGTGATCACAAATCACTTATTTACTCCATATATATCTCCCCCTTTTTGTCACAAAATGACAAAGGTACGAGCAAATAAAAGACAAACCGAAAGGATTTTACAAATCTCAAAAGACTTGCAACCTATAAGAGTTAAAAACGAGGGTTCCACACACCATTTTAGATAACCAATATCAAAACCGAAACTACAAAGTAATTTTGTTTTGATATGTTACCAAGGAAACAATTTCCCGAAAAAAAATTCCCTAATAGTTTAGCAAATCAAAAATTGACTAAGCACCTTAGTTCCTTTGCTAAACCAATTGTACAAATACAATCGCTTGTTCGATAAGACCAAAATAAATATCAGAATTAACTTTATTTTTCTCATCGGGTTCTAATTATTCAAATAATAACTTAGACCTTTCACTTTTAAACAAGACAAGTACTAGTTTAGTTAACTAGCATTTCTTGTTAAGGCATTCAATTAGACTTGAATAACCGAAACCTCCACTTTGATAAGTCTAACTAAGATCAGAATTAACTTAGTTTCTCTTATCCGGAATCGAATTGGACTAAACAATTCATCCCGAAAACCTTTTTTTTAAGCCATAAACAATTCATACAAACCAAATAAATTAACTTGCATAATTATTTATCTCAACCGGAAGCAATTGAAACAACATAGACATTAAAGCACCGCAATTGCACCGTAATTTCGCAAGCCTAAACAATTGATACCAAACAATAAAGCAAGATGGCAATAGTTTTTCTTAACCAGAAACAATTGAATCACACACAATCCATACACAAATAATGGAATAAACATCAATTGTACCAAAATTTTGTTAAGCAAAAGCAATAAATATATGCAATAAAATCAAGCTTTTCTTAAACAGGAAAACGATTAACTAACAAATTCGTTACCTCAAATTCCGCATCCTCTTATCCCCTTAAGATATGTCATTAAGCGCCAGTTCAAGATAGAACTCTCCCCCATTAATGTTGTCATCCTCTCGCAAGACAAACGAACAACAACAAGGACCAACCTTTACCAGAGAAAGGTTGAAAACCGGTTTTAACTAATGCAATGCAAAAGTTGAAAACCCGAAACACATATGATTTTATGCTAAACCAAACGATTCAGCATATTGTGACTTTTTCACACATGAGTTTCAATCGGAACCCCTTATGATCCTTTGATAAAGCCTACCAACATGGGCTAGAAGTTAATACCGCTAAACCAAAAAGTCACCCAAACCATAAGGGTTCACACCATATGAGATCGAATATTAAGGTTATGAAAACCGAAATCAAACATACCATAAACACATAGCAATAATATAAAGCATTCAAGCACATTCTATGTAATCGAAAAACTATCAAGCATTATCCATAAGGAAGTGAGCCAATATATGAGACCGAAACACAATGGTTATCTCATAAAGTTAATGCAATACACCATAAGTATTCAATAAGAAAATCAAGTATTGCAATTACCTCAATATTGTAGAAAATTAAATTGTGAAACCAACGCAAAAAGAATGAGGTCATTCTGAGTTCAGACGAAGAAGTTATGGGAAAAACAGTTTTACACTCCTTTGTATGGACCAATCACTAGGATCTGTTACAAAAGTCACTAGTAGCCACTAGGATCGGTTACAAAAGTCACTAGTATCCACTAGGATCGGTTACGGTATTTACTAGTGAAGGGTCACAATACTAGACTATTTTTGGCATAACTTTTGCAAATGATGTCCGAATTCAGTGATTTTTGGCTTGTTTTAACTGTATAAACAAGAGCTACACATATATGATCAGTAGACATTAACATCATAAACTCAAAATTACCGTTTCTATCAAAAGCTTAAATATAGATAGAGAAAGTATGAGTATAAAAGAAATCTCCCAAAAGATGTTAATTAGTCATATAATAACCGAGAGATCATGTGCTCAGTTTCATGTGCCTCCCCACCCTTCATAAGATTGAGCACAAAGGTGAACATGCACATTCTAACACAACTAGGTTGTGTTGAGTTGATCCTTGTCTTGTTCGTCACGAGTGACTAAGACAAAATCCTCATTCTTGACCTCTTGCTTGGTTTGTTTTCTCTTGTTCCATCTCTTGTTTTTCTTCTTTGACTTGTGATGAAGAGTGTCATTATCACAACGTTCACTAGTACAAGATATTCCAGACATGATGTCTTTCTTTAGTCTTTCAAGAAAACTCTTGTAATTATTGTCACCAACAATTAACAGCTGAGAGTCATTCTTGTGACTACCCATTGCATCTTACGAACTTTGAAGCCCCATTGCAAATGCCCTTTATTACCACAATAATAACAATGCTTAGTAACATACGAAGACTGAGTTTTAATGTTAACTTTTTGTGGATCTTTTTGCATTGGAGCTCGACGAGTTTTCTTCTTCTTCTTGTTGTTCAACGTTGTTGCTTTCTTGACGTTAGCAGAAATGCCTTCTTTGATTACTGCTGGTTGAACACTATTCTTAGGCTTGACAGAATTTTCTTATTTACTAGAAATATGAGCATCTTTGTCATCAGTGGAAGCCTCTGGTTGAGAAGAATTTGTAGCTTTAACAAATTTTATCTCATTGTTATCGTTGGAAGCATCTGATTCCTTAAATCCTAATCCCCGTGTATCACCATGATATCTTCCTGCTTCTAACAATGAGGATAAATTTTTTGTGCTATCATTGGATTTTATTAAGTACAAATTTTCTTCTTCCAACATCTTGATTTTATCAAGACCACCATCTAGATAAGCCTCAAGGTGTTTTTCTCGTGAGAGATATACACCTTCTTTCTCTTCAAAACTCTTTTGTTGAGAGTTAATCCTTGCATCAGATTCAAAGAGTTTCTCTTTTCTCTAACAATTTTGTTTGAGAGAGACTAGCAGTTGCTTTTTCTTCAAGACCCTGCATTTGTCGAGAATTAAACATTGCTTCCGATTCAGCATGTTTCTTTTCCGACAAAAACAGTTCTCTTCGAAGATTTTCACATTCTAATTTCTTAGAATTTAGATAATTTGTACGATCTTTAAGAAGATATTCAGCAGTGCGAGAACCACAATATTGTCCTTGAAAAACTTTTCTCAACTTCTTGTTCTGTCGACATAGAGGAGTTAAGATATCAATGACATCAGAAGTTTTGAGTTTACTCTTTCCCATAGGCTTCAGTATCTTGGAGTATTTTGAGATATCATCATCCACATCTCGATCAATATCTGAGTCACCTTCATCGGATATTTCATCCAACTGATTTTCTAGTCATGATTTCCAGTTATCACCAGTTTCTACATCATTAACAAGATGAACTTGTCTAGTAGATTCCCTTTCATGAAGGTCTTCAGATATTGAATCGTAGATGCCATCATCAAGTGTTAATTCAAAACTCTTGATGTCTTGCTTTACGTTAACTGAATCATTATCAGGTTCTATAAAAACCACTTTTAGATTCCAGTCTTATAGGTTGGATCGCACCAAACACAGATTGTTTGATCTTTTCGTGTTTGCTCGCTCTGATACCAATTGAAAAGACGAGGGTACCCAAATATACCTCAATCTAAAACTTTTCCACCTATAAGTCCTTTCTCCGAAAGTGATTGTCTATGGACTGAGTCGAGACAATACAACGGTACACACTTTGTGTGATCGTCTATGGATACTAGATCGAGACAATACGACAACAAGATAACTTGCGTGATTGACTATGGATACAAGATCGAGACAATACAACAACGAAGTATGATTACTTGATAATAGGTTCGTACTTAGCCAAACACAATAGGATTGCTATCAAGTAATTAGGAATCAACGTTTGTGTATTTTATTTCTAATTATAATAAAAATAATTATAATTGCAGAAATAGAAAAGTAAAAGACACAGCAAGATTTTGTTAACGAGGAAACCGCAAATGCAGAAAAACCCCGGGACCTTGTCCAGAATTGAATACTCTCGGGATTAAGCCGATATACAAAATCTAAACCAACTTCGTATAGTTGAGACCAAGCAACTAAACCTATAGTTCACCTAGTTCCGTCTGTATCCCTGCACCTCCAACTTGCAATAAGTCACGCACTTGGAACAATTCATTTGGTTCGTATTCCAAACAGTAAAGGAACAACAAATATGTTCGGTAATAACTCTTTGCAAACAACGTGATATGAGTTTGACAAAAGGCTCTTCCGTTTATCCCAATAAACTCCTTTGTCAGGTTGTTAGATCAATCTATCAACAACTACCAAAGTAATTGTTTAGACTATGCAATCAATACTTTGAATCATAAAGAATTGTATTGATTCTGATCTACTCAACTAATCAATCAAGGTTATCACAAATATAAACGGATTATAGTTGGATCCCCATCCGATCAAGTTTTGTGCACACCAAAGATTATGAACTCAAATCAGAAATCTTCTTTGTCTTCAAATCTTCTTAAATCTTCAATAAACACCTGCACACAATCAACTTGAATCTCTTGTGATCAATCACACACAGAATGGAGTCTGTTAACAATGGATTATCACAAGACGTCTTTAGATCTACAAATAGTCTAAAGATCCCCGTCGAAACTTCGATATAGTTTGAGTGAATCTTATATCAAAAGAGAAGATTCTCAAGCATAAACAAATTAGGTGCAATCAGAGTTCAACAACCATTAGTCAATCAAATCAATCGAAAACTAATACTAAACTGTAATTATCTAGTTTCCCACCAACGGTACTCGTAGAGCTTCCCAATCCCAAATAAGTCTTTAAAACGAGCGGTCGTAAGATATTTCGCCTAATTAGGGTACTTTCCTCTCTGAATAGACGGCTCCACCAGTAACAACACAACAAGGTAGTTTTGATGGCTCTAAGGATTAGTTTGCTCGAAATGCAAACTTCAATATTTATAGACCAAGGAAGTTTGGACACCAAGGAATTTCCAAAACCGAAAATATTCTCAAGATATGCAATATATTTTCAAATTCGGTTTTCATAATTCCTGGAAATGCTTTGTCCAAATATTGACTGAAATCTCAGTAGAAAATATCCAATTAGTAAATGCACATTACGAATTTATATTTTCTAAAGATATGCATTTTAATTGCTGGAAATTAAAAGCATATAAAACTAAAAACCTTAATTAAAAGATTCTCAATTTATTTCAATTCGGGATTCTCCTTTAGCTATTAAGGAATATCTTGAACAATAAAAGATAAGAGTTATTGCACATGTTCAAAGTATGTCGACATCTTTACTTTGTAAATCCTTTTTCATAATTACAATCTTGGAACCGATTTTCCACACTTCCAAACAAGTTTAGAATTGGTCCATCTGACTTCCAAGAACTATGTGATTGATTATCCTATTGTTGATGGTGGTTTTTAGCTTAGGGTTAAAATCGTAAAACACTAACCCTAGCAGACAGTGATGTCACAACATTTAAAGTAACAAGCATTTACTAGGCACATTTACTGAAACCTTTAATGTGTCCCTAAATAATTACCGGGGTATCTTTTTCAAATTAGGGTTACGACAAGCCAAACCCTAATTCCCACGTGTGCCAATGGCAAATCATGCCAGCCACACCGACCGCGCCAAAGCATGCCAACCATGCTAGCCGCACCTCTGTGCCAATGGCAAATCATGCCAGCCACACCGACCGCGCCAAAGCATGCCAACCATGCTAGCCGCACCTCGTGCCAATGGTAAATCATGCCCACCACACCGATCACGCGCCAAAAGCATGCCAACCATGCTAGCCACACCTCTGTGCCAATGGCAAATCATGCCAGCCACACCGACCGCGCCAAAGCATGCCAACCATGATAGCCGCACCTCTGTGCCAATGGAAAGTCATGCCAGCCACACCAACCGCGGCAAAAGCATGCCAACCATGCTATCCGCACCTCTGTGCCAATGGGGAATCATGCCAGCCACACCGACCACGCCAAAGCATGCCAGCCATGCTAGCCGCACCTATGTGCCAATGGAAAATCATGCCAGCCACACCTACTGCGCCATGCCAAACGCACCTCGCCATGGCCCCATGTCGCGCCACCATACTGGCCTTCACTACGCGGCCATCAAAACGAAGGCGTGCAACAATCAATGGTTTCCCTTCAATCCCAGGAGCAAATCCTGGACGTCTAAGGTTACCAAACGACCTTTTCCCCAAAAACCCTAGCTTGGTCACGCACCTAGCCCAAGCTAGTCACGCCATGCGCCTATGGCAAACCCTTGGCCCCACATGCCAAGCAAAAACCGCACGTAGCCAAAGCTAGCCACGCCTATGGAAAACCCTTGGCCCCACATGCCAAGCCAAAACTGCACCTAGCCAAAGCTAGCCACGCCCAAGGCGAACCCTTGGCCCCACATGCCAAGCCAAGCTAGCGTCGCGTCATGCCAAACGCACTTTGCCTTGGCCCTAGCCATGCTAGTCACATCATGCCAAGCCAAACGCCCTTGCCTTGGACCTAGCCACGCCATACGCCCATGGCAAACCCTTGGCCCCACATGCCAAGCCAAACCAAACCTAGCCAAGCTAGCTGCGCCATGCCAAACGCACTTTTCCTTGGCCCTAGCCATGTTAGTCACATCATGCCAAGCAAAACGCCCTTACCTTGGCCCTAGCCACGCCATACCCCCCTGGCAAACCCTTTGGCCCCACATGCAAAGCCAAAATCGCACTAGCCAAAGCTAGCCACGCCCAAGGCGAACCCTTGGCCCCACATGCCAAGCCTAACCACACCCTAGCCGCGCCACCCTGTTGGCCTTCCCTACGCGGCCACCAAAACGAAGGCATGCAACAATCAATGGTTGCCCTTCAATCCCAGGAGCAAATACTAGCCATCCAAGGTTACCAGACGACACATGGTAACCTTTGGCCCGAAAACCTAAGTTTGGCCACGCCAAACCTTGCCATGCCAACGGCATGCCACCCTAGCCGCGCCACCCCGTTGGCCTTCCCTACGCTGCCACCAAAACGAAGACGTGCAACAATCAACGGTTGCCCTTCAATCCTAGGAGCAAATCCTAGCCATCCAAGGTTACCAGACGACACATGGTAACCTTTGGCCCGAAACCCTAAGTTTGGCCACGCCAAACCTTGCCATGCCAACGGCATGCCACCCTAGCCGCGCCACCCTATTGGCCTTCCCTACGCGGCCACCAAAACAAAGGCGTGCAACAATCAACGGTTGCCCTTCAATCCCAGGAGAAAATCCTAGCCATCCAAGGTTACTAGACGACACATGTAACCTTTGGCCTGAAAACCTAAGTTTGGCCACACCAAACATTGCCATGCCAATGGCATGCCAACCTAGTCGCGCCACCACGTTGGCCCTCACTACGCGGCTACCAAAACGAAGGCGTGCAACGATCAACGGTTGCCCCTCCTCTCAAGATATAAAATCTCGACCGTCGAAGGTCACCAGGATGGAAAGTTTCCCAAGCTTAACTTGTCAAGCCACAACAACGTGCTACATGTTTTCCAAAATATTCGAGACATCAACACAAACTCGGAGATCCTCTTTGGGTATTGGTTTGGCGGTTTACAGCGTGCGGCGTACACTACGCCCGTCATAAGGAAGTGTCATAAGGGTGAGGCGGTTAGTAAATACGGGAAGTTATGTGTGAAACGTTCATAGGACATAAAGCACATGCGTTAACAACTTTATGGGACATCAATTCCATAACGTTAGCAGTTTCATGAAAACCAGTTTCATGCGTTAACCACTTTATGGAACATCAATTCCATGCATACGGTTACCACCTCCTCCCATTTACTTCCCCACTCCTTAATGAGACCAGGGTACGTTTTTACTCCGACTTGTATAAATAGGTCTTACCTATTTCCATTGAACAACAAGTTCATACGGGAGATACAATACTCAGAAATACTTACTTGCTAGCTCACCTTGTTAGCTCCCTCACTTTTCTGATAACAAGTCGTAGTAACCCTACTACTCTTCCAGAATCAACTATTCTGGTCTCACCACTTTCCTTGCTTCCCTCCCCAAAACCAACCCATTCTCCTCCACTTTGTGACCGAAGCAAGTCTGGAACGACCATTTCTTGGTTTAGGCCGGACTTGTACAGATTGATCTCTCGAATCTAAAGTACTCCCTTGCAGTACATTGTTTAGGGTTTAAATTGTTTCTCACATGCACACCCACAATTACCGAAATCAGCAAAAACCATTTTCACCTACAAAAAATTGGCGACCACATTGGGAGGATTGATCTATCGGTTACAATATCAACTCCAACTCCTGATTTCATTTCCCGAACGTGAATCCCAATATGGTGGAACGTAGGTCTGGAGCGGTTGCCGAAAATACCAGCACAGAGCACGTCCCGGATGTTAACGTCTCTCCCAATAACCTCGTTACATCACCTACTGACTACAGTAACTCCGAATGCACTCCCTCAAGCGTAACACCGCCAATCACCAGGGCCAGAGCCGCCACCGCCTCTAATGTCTCTGCACAACCCTCTAATCACGGCAACGAAAACACCTCTTTGGACGTTACGCCACCAGTCAACAGAGCCAGAGTTGCCGATGTGGCTCCTAATGTTTCGTCTAGCATGGCACCTCCAACCACAACTAAGGTTCCAACTACCCCACCGACCGGACGAGAGACTAGAGGGACCAGAGGGAGCCGTCCTTATGTCACCATCGCTGATTTGATGGAACGACAGGAAATGCTCGCCAGAGCCCAGACAGATATGGTTACAACACAGAAGGAGGTACTCGTCTTTCTCAAGACCCTGATAGAGCGGCTACCACGTGAGTCGCGTCCTCCAGAGCCGTTTAAAAACATCTCCAACAAACCCGACGCTAGCACCTCGGCGGAGCACGCCTCCGCGGACGCGGAAATTCGCACTAGAATCCCACTGGAAAGAAATCAGTCGTCCAACTTCGTCACGCGAGAAGATCTGGAGCAACTTCTCCGTAACCGAATCAAGAATGATGAACTGGACATGCATCAACACCAACCCCATTACCCATCCGAAATGCAAAGAATCCGTCTTCCAAGGGGGTACTCCTCTCCTCAATTCACCCTGTACGATGGTACCGGGAATGCACATGAGCATGTCTCTCGTTTATTGGAATCCCTAGGTGAACATGAATATAATCACGTTCTTCGTCTAAGGGAGTTCTCAAAATCGCTTACCGGAAGGGCGTATACATGGTACAACAACATCCCGCCGAACAGTATTCCCAACTGGAGTAGCATGGTTACCGCGTTTTATAGGAAGTACTTCTTCGTGTCTGAACAAGTTACTTTCTCAGACCTCAGAAGAATGTACCAGTGGGATAACGAACATCCGAATGATTTTGTCAAAAGGTTCAGGGTTCAAGCGCTCGACTTTCACGACCCAAAAGTGACTGAGCAACAACTGGTGAATGTGTGCATCAATGGTATGGTTCCTATTTACCGCGCCTTACTAGAAAACTTGCGCTTCCAAACATTCTCCGAACTCCATGAAGCCACTAGACGATCCGCAACGACACCACCAGCATTACTGGAAAGAACTAGGACAACTCGAACCGAAGACACGCGTGAAACTCGCGGGAATAGACGCCTCACCAGCAAGCAATTTAATGCCGGCTCATCCTACGTGAACATAGTGAACGAAAGAGGAAAAAGGAAGGCCCCAACTACAGGCCACCAACCAAAACGTGAAGCACCGAAGCAACGGGAAACCCCGCCATGGAAGACCGCCACTAAAGCTCCCATGTGATAGGATTCGGAGATTGCCTATATAATAAACCGCAATCGCACGGTGTCTAACTAGTAGACAGAGGCAAGTACGGGTCGTTCCCACAAGGAGCGGTGGAAATATCAATAATCAGTATCTCTAATCGATTAACCTGTAATGATATTTTTGGATTTTTATAATTGAAAACTAAATAATAAAATTAAACTTATAAAATGAGACCAATGGAAAATTCGATAACCAGGGTTTATAGTATCCACCACTATTTCTATTCAATTATTACTGAAATGAAACATAATTCATGAATTATTTATTGTTTGTTCTATTGACATCACTATTATATGTATTAGAGTCGCAAATATCACTGGGACGCCCTAAGCATGGCACATCAAAAGACTAAACCGAAGCATGCACCATCAAATTGCATTAGCGAGAAAGTTATACGAAACTAATTATAGGTTCACAAATTATACCTGGCTATTCTAAGTATACCCATCAAAAGATTTAACCCATCATGGAATATCAAATAAGTAGACAAATATATTTGTTATCCTAACAATTATGCACAAAGGTTATACAAAACCGGTGAAGCAACAACCCATATTTCGATTAATCAATAAGATCATGGAATTAATCAAATCAAATCATAATGGTCTTTGCTTAATATTATTCAAATCAAAATAGCCTAAAACCCCGAGTGGTTTCAACATAAACCCTAGTTAAAAATTTAGCAAAACATGACTATGGGTTTCTTAAAACCCATCAAAAATAATAACAAATGAGAAACGATCAAACCAATGTAGTCTTCGACGTCGTCCCTTGTTATTAAGCTCGCAAATGGGCGTTACCGCACTACTCTTCTTCCTTCCCCAAGTTGCGGCTCCTCTGGACGTCGCCAAAAACAAAACTCCCAAAAAAACGGCCTCCAAATCTGATCACTACCATCGTATACCGATTGCCCATAGCTCAACCCCTTCTCACCGTTCAGTCTTATTGACTGCAATTCGGCCACTGCACCAACTCCAGACTCTATTATATGTACACCATTTCAGTAAAGCCCCACTGTAGAGAATACCCATTGCAGCATCTTCTTTGTTTCCTGAGCTCGACCCATTAAGAACCTTCCTCAGCTGCCAACATCAGTCGGCGGTGAACTCTTCACTTCCCGGTACTTTTCTCGTTAGCATTTCCAACCACAGATTGATGCAAAACTCGACGGAAACAGCCATGAGCCAATGGCTCCAACACCACTCCACTTTGTTCTTCTTTCAAGCCATTCACCAAACAGTTTGTGTGCGATTTCTGCTCGTGAAGAGGTGCCTCGTGCTTGATTCTGAACTCCTCTTTCTAATTTTCTTGACCCGCAAAGTCACATCCAACTAGAACCCAAGTTTCATCATACATCCAGGACTGCAATCCAAGCCATTTTCATCCATACAACGTCACCGTGAACTTCCAACTTCACTCAAATCAACAACCCCATGCAAAACATCTCTCCATTTATTCATGATGTTTCTTGATGTTGTTTTTCAAACCAAATATCTGCCGGTCAATCTTCGAATTCCTCTTGTAGTTGTTGTATGAACTCGAGAATCACCACTTTCCATTCTGTCTACTCCTGACCAGCTAGAACAACATCACCGTAGTAATGTGACCAAAATATACAGTCCATTTCCGACCAAAATACGGCCAGCACAATCATTCTCCATCTCTTGTTCTAACAATCACCATCTCCACTGCCAACAAACCCCAAATATATCATCGTTGTTGCAGTGCAATTGAGACTATCATCTAATGTAGTCTCCTCCTGGTCGAAGTATTGAAATGGGAAGAAGAAATGGATTTAGTGTACGCCCGAGTAGTATGTACTCCCATGGTCAGGTGTCACTCAAATGGGCTAAAGAGTATTAGCTCTTAGGTACACATCAATGTTCTCATGGTTCCCAATCCAGCGTCCATTAAGTCAAGTGATGAAGAAAATTCTTTCTCCTCCGGACGTCTGGCAATGATGCAAAGTGGTCCGGCTTTCCTCGATAGCTGTTCAAAGTAATGCCACCGATAACGCTCCATGGACTCATATTTAGCCGTTTATTCTTCGGATATTGGATTTGCTTATATTCTACAAAGAGCTCAAAACAGTATTATTAGCCAAAATATCGAGTCCTAGCTAATATAAATACGGATATAAAATATAGCACAAAGGTGCTTATCAACACCCCCACACTTATATTTTGCTAGTCCCGAGCAAAACCATAACGAAAATATATCCCCTCCACAGCTAGATATAGAAATGTCTGCTAAACAGCAAGACGGAACCACTAAACAGTGGTTTAAAGAAGTATGCTAAATAGCTAGACGGAAAGACCCGCTCAACAGCTGGTCATCATTTTTTTTAAAAGACCCGCTCTACAGCTGATCATATTATGCAATTTTTTTTTTTTTTTTTTTTTTTTTTTAAGACCCGCTCTACAGCTGATCATATTATGCAATTTTTTTTTTTTTAGGACCCGCTCTACAGCTGGTCATAATATGATTTTTTTTTTTTTAAATCCTAACGAAAGTGCCACTCCCCCACACTTAAACATTACATTGTCCTCAATGTAATTGAGTCATCCAATGTAAAAATTAAGATGGGAAATTCAAGCAAACAAATAAAAGAAAGA
Organism: Papaver armeniacum; assembly: GCA_023531295.1. Lineage (NCBI taxonomy): Eukaryota > Viridiplantae > Streptophyta > Magnoliopsida > Ranunculales > Papaveraceae > Papaver > Papaver armeniacum. The sequence goes on along the minus strand of JAJJWW010009642.1, from coordinate 292,234 downwards.
GGAAAGAAAACAAATCTGATGGGTTGACTCCCATGAAGCGAAATCGTATGGGTTGACTCCCATAAAGCATGATCTTCGTATCTCAGCTTGCAGGCAAAGAATCTCAAACAGGGTGATAATACACCAAAGTACCTTGCAAAGCATATATATAAAGTCTGAAAAGTTGGGGATCAATCCAACAAATCAGGTCAGCTGCAAATGTGAACCTGCAAACACTATAAACCACAAAACCAACGTGTAGATCCATTCTCAATATAAAGCAATCCTTAGTCAAGAAAAGCATATCACTCTTATAGAAAACAAACATATTAGTTTTTATTTTGGAAACACGCTCTAAACCAGGTTCTAAGTCAGCTGAAATACATTCGGTCGATACATTATCTTCACTAGAAATCAAAGGAAGCAATGTATTGACAATGTAAAAAGGTACTTGATTATCAAACTCAGCACAATTGTTTAAACCTGTATCTAATGGTTCAAGTTTATGAAACTCGGTAACTCTTAAATCTGGTTCTAAGTCCGCGGAAATAACTTCCGTTGGTGAGTTACCTTGATTAACTATTGGAAGTCGCAATGCATTGACAATATCAATAAGCATAGGATCATCAGAATCTGCAAAGTGGGCTAAACAAACTGAGATTGGTTCAAAATCAGCAATTATCTGACCAGTACCAATCGCCTCCACATTCACATCAGCAATTAGGTTATCACAAGATGAGTCAGCAAAATAGAAGCTCAATGGAGCAACAATATCATGAATAATCGCCTCATTGTTGTCTGCAACTAAGTGACTTATAGGAATCTCGTTATTCAAATGATTAGAAAATATCTCATTATGCACGTCTACTGTCTCTAAGTCATCAGACTCAACAATAGTATCTTCTGTATAAATATGTTCTTTTAAATCATCATTATCTAAATAAATGGCGTCTCTAAGACAACTCTCGTCCTTTTGAATAGACAAATAATCAGTTAAATGATCATGAGTTGAGTAAGATACAATAGATTCAGATATTATATCGGTATCATAATTCCTAAAATCACTTCTAGTGTCAAGTTCATTTTCACCCTCATGGTATTGGGGTTGATACTCATCTGAATAACCACCCATAGCGAAATTACGTGGATTCCAAGTTCCATACCTGAGACGATTATAAGCAAGAACTTCCTTATACCGTGACCCATACATGTATTCACCAAGCGTCATAGACGACGTCTCGCGCAAAGCATTCATCGTTCTCAGAAAGGTACCTGAAATAAAATTCTGACACACAAAACAAGTCAAAAGGAAAAAGAAATGCTAAATAAAAATATTGTACAAAAATAAAAACCTAACTATTTACAAATCAAAAATACTAATTACAATATTCCTTAGCCGCTCCCCGGCAGCGGCGCCAAAAATTGATAGGATTCGGAGATTGCCTATATAATAAACCGCAATCGCACGGTGTCTAACTAGTAGACAGAGGCAAGTACGGGTCGTTCCCACAAGGAGCGGTGGAAATATCAATAATCAGTATCTCTAATCGATTAACCTGTAATGATATTTTTGGATTTTTATAATTGAAAACGAAATAATAAAATTAAACTTATAAAATGAGACCAATGGAAAATTCGATAACCAGGGTTTATAGTATCCACCACTATTTCTATTCAATTATTACTGAAATGAAACATAATTCATGAATTATTTATTGTTTGTTCTATTGACATCACTATTATATGTATTAGAGTCGCAAATATCACTGGGACGCCCTAAGCATGGCACATCAAAAGACTAAACCGAAGCATGCACCATCAAATTGCATTAGCGAGAAAGTTATACGAAACTAATTATAGGTTCACAAATTATACCTGGCTATTCTAAGTATACCCCATCAAAAGATTTAACCCAGCATGGAATATCAAATAAGTAGACAAATATATTTGTTATCCTAACAATTATGCACAAAGGTTATACAAAACCGGTGAAGCAACAACCCATATTTCGATTAATCAATAAGATCATGGAATTAATCAAATCAAATCATAATGGTCTTTGCTTAATATTATTCAAATCAAAATAGCCTAAAACCCCGAGTGGTTTCAACATAAACCCTAGTTAAAAATTTAGCAAAACATGACTATGGGTTTCTTAAAACCCATCAAAAATAATAACAAATGAGAAACGATCAAACCAATGTAGTCTTCGACGTCGTCCCTTGTTATTAAGCTCTGCAAATGGCCGTTACCGCACTACTCTTCTTCCTTCCCCAAGTTGCGGCTCCTCTGGACGTCGCCAAAAACAAAACTCCCAAAAAACGGCCTCCAAATCTGATCACTACCATCGTATACCGATTGCCCATAGCTCAACCCCTTCTCACCGTTCAGTCTTATTGACTGCAATTCGGCCACTGCACCAACTCCAGACTCTATTATCTGTACACCATTTCAGTAAAGCCCCACTGTAGAGAATACCCATTGCAGCATCTTATTTGTTTCTGAGCTCGACCCATTAAGAACCTTCCTCACTGCCAACATCGGTCGGCAGTGAACTCTTCACTTCCCGGTACTTTTCTCGTTAGCATTTCCAACCACAGTTGATGCAAAACTCGACGGAAACAGCCATGAGCCAATGGCTCCAACACCAGCTCCACTTTGTTCTTCTTTCAAGCCATTCACCAAACAGTTTGTGTGCGATTTCTGCTCGTGAAGAGGTGCCTTTGTGCTTGATTCTGAACTCCTCTTTCTAATTTTCTTGACCTGCAAAGTCACATCCAACTAGAACCCAAGTTTCATCATACATCCAGGACTGCAATCCAAGCCATTTTCATCCATACAACGTACCGTGAACTTCCAACTTCACTCGAATCAACAACCCCATGCAAAACATCTCTCCATTTATTCATGATGTTGCTTGATGTTGTTTTTCAAACCAAATATCTGCTAGGTCAATCTTCGAATTCCTCTTGTAGTTGTTGTATGAACTCGAGAATCACCACTTTCCATTCTGTCTACTCCCGACCCCGCTAGAACAACATCACCGGTAATAACAGCCAAAATATACAATCCATTTCCGACCAAAATACGGCCAAAGACAATCATTCTCCATCTCTTGTTCTAACAATCACCATCTCCACTGCCAACAAACCCCAAATATATCATCGTTGTTGCAGTGCAATTGAGACTATCATCTAATGTAGTCTCCTCCTGGTCGAAGTATTGAAATGGGAAGAAGAAATGGATTTAGTGTACGCCCGAGTAGTATGTACTCCCATGGTCAGGTGTCACTCAAATGGGCTAAAGAGTATTAGCTCTTAGGTACACATCAATGTTCTCATGGTTCCCAATCCAGCGTCCATTAAGTCAAGTGATGAAGAAAATTCTTTCTCCTCCGGACGTCTGGCAATGATGCAAAGTGGTCCGGCTTTCCTCGATAGCTGTTCAAAGTAATGCCACCGATAACACTCCATGGACTCATATTTAGCCGTTTATTCTTCGGATATTGGATTTGCTTATATTCTACAAAGAGCTCAAAACAGTATATTAGCCAAAATATCGAGTCCTAGCTAATATAAATACGGATATAAAATATAGCACAAAGGTGCTTATCAACACCCCCACACTTATATTTTGCTAGTCCCGAGCAAAACCATAACGAAAATATATCCCCTCCACAGCTAGATATAGAAATGTCTGCTAAACAGCAAGACGGAACCACTAAACAGTGGTTTAAAGAAGTATGCTAAATAGCTAGACGGAAAGACCCGCTCAACAGCTGGTCATCATTTTTTTTAAAAGACCCGCTCTACAGCTGATCATATTATGCAAAAAAAAAAATTTATTATTTTTTTTTTTTAAGACCCGCTCTACAGCTGATCATATTATGCAATTTTTTTTTTTGTTTAGGACCCGCTCTACAGCTGGTCATAATATGATTTTTTTTTTTTTTTTTAAATCCTAACGAAAGTGCCACTCCCCCACACTTAAACATTACATTGTCCTCAATGTAATTGAGTCATCCAATGTAAAAATTAAGATGGGAAATTCAAGCAAACAAATAAAAGAAAGAGGAAAGAAAACAAATCTGATGGGTTGACTCCCATGAAGCGAAATCGTATGGGTTGACTCCCATAAAGCATGATCTTCGTATCTCAGCTTGCAGGCAAAGAATCTCAAACAGGGTGATAATACACCAAAGTACCTTGCAAAGCATATATATAAAGTCTGAAAAGTTGGGGATCAATCCAACAAATCAGGTCAGCTGCAAATGTGAACCTGCAAACACCATAAACCACAAAACCAACGTGTAGATCCATTCTCAATATAAAGCAATCCTTAGTCAAGAAAAGCATATCACTCTTATAGAAAACAAACATATTAGTTTTTATTTCGGAAACACGCTCTAAACCAGGTTCTAAGTCAGCTGAAATACATTCGGTCGATACATTATCTTCACTAGAAATCAAAGGAAGCAATGTATTGACAATGTAAAAAGGTACTTGATTATCAAACTCAGCACAATTGTTTAAACCTGTATCTAATGGTTCAAGTTTATGAAACTCGGTAACTCTTAAATCTGGTTCTAAGTCCGCGGAAATAACTTCCGTTGGTGAGTTACCTTGATTAACTATTGGAAGTCGCAATGCATTGACAATATCAATAAGCATAGGATCATCAGAATCTGCAAAGTGGGCTAAACAAACTGAGATTGGTTCAAAATCAGCAATTATCTGACCAGTACCAATCGCCTCCACATTCACATCAGCAATTAGGTTATCACAAGATGAGTCAGCAAAATAGAAGCTCAATGGAGCAACAATATCATGAATAATCGCCTCATTGTTGTCTGCAACTAAGTGACTTATAGGAATCTCGTTATTCAAATGATTAGAAAATATCTCATTATGCACGTCTACTGTCTCTAAGTCATCAGACTCAACAATAGTATCTTCTGTATAAATATGTTCTTTTAAATCATCATTATCTAAATAAATGGCGTCTCTAAGACAACTCTCGTCCTTTTGAATAGACAAATAATCAGTTAAATGATCATGAGTTGAGTAAGATACAATAGATTCAGATATTATATCGGTATCATAATTCCTAAAATCACTTCTAGTGTCAAGTTCATTTTCACCCTCATGGTATTGGGGTTGATACTCATCTGAATAACCACCCATAGCGAAATTACGTGGATTCCAAGTTCCATACCTGAGACGATTATAAGCAAGAACTTCCTTATACCGTGACCCATACATGTATTCACCAAGCGTCATAGACGACGTCTCGCGCAAAGCATTCATCGTTCTCAGAAAGGTACCTGAAATAAAATTCTGACACACAAAACAAGTCAAAAGGAAAAAGAAATGCTAAATAAAAATATTGTACAAAAATAAAAACCTAACTATTTACAAATCAAAAATACTAATTACAATATTCCTTAGCCGCTCCCCGGCAGCGGCGCCAAAAATTGATAGGATTCGGAGATTGCCTATATAATAAACCGCAATCGCACGGTGTCTAACTAGTAGACAGAGGCAAGTACGGGTCGTTCCCACAAGGAGCGGTGGAAATATCAATAATCAGTATCTCTAATCGATTAACCTGTAATGATATTTTTGGATTTTTATAATTGAAAACGAAATAATAAAATTAAACTTATAAAATGAGACCAATGGAAAATTCGATAACCAGGGTTTATAGTATCCACCACTATTTCTATTCAATTATTATTAAATGAAACATAATTCATGAATTATTTATTGTTTGTTCTATTGACATCACTATTATATGTATTAGAGTCGCAAATATCACTGGGACGCCCTAAGCATGGCACATCAAAAGACTAAACCGAAGCATGCACCATCAAATTGCATTAGCGAGAAAGTTATACGAAACTAATTATAGGTTCACAAATTATACCTGGCTATTCTAAGTATACCCCATCAAAAGATTTAACCCAGCATGGAATATCAAATAAGTAGACAAATATATTTGTTATCCTAACAATTATGCACAAAGGTTATACAAAACCGGTGAAGCAACAACCCATATTTCGATTAATCAATAAGATCATGGAATTAATCAAATCAAATCATAATGGTCTTTGCTTAATATTATTCAAATCAAAATAGCCTAAAACCCCGAGTGGTTTCAACATAAACCCTAGTTAAAAATTTAGCAAAACATGACTATGGGTTTCTTAAAACCCATCAAAAATAATAACAAATGAGAAACGATCAAACCAATGTAGTCTTCGACGTCGTCCCTTGTTATTAAGCTCTGCAAATGGCCGTTACCGCACTACTCTTCTTCCTTCCCCAAGTTGCGGCTCCTCTGGACGTCGCCAAAAACAAAACTCCCAAAAAACGGCCTCCAAATCTGATCACTACCATCGTATACCGATTGCCCATAGCTCAACCCCTTCTCACCGTTCAGTCTTATTGACTGCAATTCGGCCACCGCACCAACTCCGGACTCTATTATCTCGTACACCATTTCGGTAAAGCCCCACTTGTAGAGAATACCCATTGCAGCATCTTCTTTGTTTCCTGAGCTCGACCCATTAAGAACCTTCCTCATTGCCAACATCAGTCGGCAGGTGAACTCTTCACTTCCCGGTACTTTTCTCATTAGCATTTCCAACCACAGTTGATGCAAAACTCGACGGAAACAGCCATGAGCCAATGGCTCCAAAGACCAGCTCCACTTTGTTCTTCTTTCAAGCCATTCACCAAACAGGTTTGTGTGCGATTTCTGCTCGTGAAGAGGTGCCTCGTGCTTGATTCTGAACTCCTCTTTCTAATTTTCTTGACCTGCAAAGTCACATCCAACTAGAACCCAAGTTTCATCATACATCCAGGACTGCAATCCAAGCCATTTTCATCCATACAACGTCATCGTGAACTTCCAACTTCACTCGAATCAACAACCCCATGCAAAACATCTCTCCATTTATTCATGATGCTTTGCTGATGTTGTTTTTCAAACCAAATATCTGTCGGTCAATCTTCGAATTCCTCTTGTAGTTGTTGTATGAACTCGAGAATCACCACTTTCCATTCTCGTCTACTCGACCAGCTAGAACAACATCACCGGTAGTAACGACCAAAATATACATCCATTTCCGACCAAAATACGGCCAAAGACAATCATTCTCCATCTCTTGTTCTAACAATCACCATCTCCACTGCCAACAAACCCCAAATATATCATCGTTGTTGCGGTGCAATTGAGACTATCATCTAATGTAGTCTCCTCCCCGGTCGAAGTATTGAAATGGGAAGAAGAAATGGATTTAGTGTACGCCCGAGTAGTATGTACTCCCATGGTCGTGTGTCACTCAAATGGGCTAAAGAGTATTAGCTCTTAGGTACACATCAATGTTCTCATGGTTCCCAATCCAGGCGTCCATTAAGTCAAGTGATGAAGAAAATTCTTTCTCCTCCGGACGTCTGGCAATGATGCAAAGTGGTCCGGCTTTCCTCGATAGCTGTTCAAAGTAATGCCACCGATAACGCTCCATGGACTCATATTTAGCCGTTTATTCTTCGGATATTGGATTTGCTTATATTCTACAAAGAGCTCAAAACAGTATTATTAGCCAAAATATCGAGTCCTAGCTAATATAAATACGGGTATAAAATATAGCACAAAGGTGCTTATCACCATGCATCATCATGAAACCGAAGGGAATACCTTCGATTTCCCGTTTCCCATCGAGGAGGTGATTTACCTTCTAGAAGCATGGATTCAAGATGATGTTATCAGACTGCCACCTCCCAGGCGTCCACCAACTGAGGCTGAGATGGCGATCCCCAAGTAATGCCATTACTACAGATTCGTTCACCACCCGACCAGTGATTGCAACAGACTAAAGCATATTTTCAAAGAAAAGATAGAAGCGGAAGAGCTCCAACTGGGAGACGAGGGAGTACATCGAGACCCACTCCCAATAAGAAACTGTGGGTTTTCTGGGGACTCCGTGCACAAGACTGTACAATCCATGATGCAGCATGTATGCAAAATTCTCTATCTTTCCAATGTGCAACGCCAAGATATTTTCGCAGCTCTCAATCGCGTTGTATCCGGCAAACGACTTTTTCTCTCCCCGGAAACCACACCAGGGGCCCAAGCTTTCCAAACGGGCGGAATCAAAGGGGAGAACTGGGGACTGCTGACCACGTCCCGTTTAAGAGGTATCGAATTTGACAACACGCTCATCGACGCGGCCTCTGACCTCAACATCATTACTTTCAAGACGGTAAAGGCTGCGGGATTTGCAAAACAAGACGCTACCCATTCCCCGTCTGTGATTAAGAACCCGAAAGGAGGAGCTTTGAACGCGCATGGCTACATCAACCTCGAGATCAAGATGGGAGACGCTATAACGTATAGCAAATTCCACATTGTCAAAGAACTGGGTTACGACATGATATTGGGGAACTTATGGGTACTCGACAACAAAGCGAAATTAGATAAGCACCCTCTACCGACGTCCACGCCCGAAAGAATTTCTAACAAATCATCCCACTGGTTATCGCATCGACGAGTTATCAATGGAACCCAGATATCTGGAGAAGACCTGTTGGCGCTATCTCATGGATTTCAAACGCAAGTAAGTCTGGCCGAACGACCTTCTCTACAACCAGTCATTCCTTTCCCTATTCCGTCATGGGGACTCGGCGCGATTACTGGCACGGACGCTGTCAAGAAATGTGAATGGGGTGCTGGGCCATTTGAACACTTTGAAAAAGCTTGGAAACTTCCATCGAAATCAATGGATCCAAGACTCAAACGGTTGCACGACGCCTGAACCCGTTTTCAATCGGAGATATATTGGTTAAGGTAAACTCGTTTCAAGTTGGGAAGATGACGGTAAAATGGCTATTCAAATTGATTCTCCCAATGGAAGAGAAGACGAGCCGTATCTGGTGGCGGACATCCTTTTAGGAGGATATTGCAAGCTCATCAACACAGACACACCTGAAGGCGTGATAGTTCACTCGCGATGGCAAAGGCCTCCAATCCCTAAAATGCTGTACTTTTCCTGCCACTCTCCCTTTAGTATTTCCTTTAACAATTCCTCTTAGTAGTTGTATTTCCCCAAGATGAATACACCGTTTTTATTCTTCCCTGGAATTTCATTTTTCGTCAAAAAAAAAAAAGAGAGTATAAATACATCTCTTTCCAAACGAGTTCTCCAGATAGCAGAGAAATACATCAAACTAACCCACAAAACCACTGCAAAGCCATCATACCACAACCAGAAATACCTCATTCAATCATTCAAAAAAAATATATATAAAGTGAAATGTTGACTGATGAAGAAGAAGGTAAAGATGAGTTTACGAAAAGCATCAGGGGAACTAAGCAACTAACAGGAATAACAAAAGGGAGGAACTAGCCCTCGAAGGATGGAGCACGAGTCCCCTTGGTCAAGGATATCTTCAAGCACTTCCCCCAACAATCTCTCGGACAACAAAGATTCCATTCAACGGTGTTAGCAGCAGCAACCTCAACATCCCATCCCGAAGCAACCACAGCAGCAACAGTGTTCGCTTTGACGACCGGTTCAGCATACGCCACCATGACCCCTCCAATATCGCCAACGGCACCTCTGCGTCAACTCCAAAGGTTACTTCGGTCCGTCGCGACGCTCCCTCGGAGGTTTTCTCATTGACCCTTCGAAGAAGATTTTTTGATTCATCCGCATCAAAATCGAGAACCATGGCGCTTGCCTCCAAAAGCTTCACATGCTCGATTTTCCGTTGCTATGACCTAGAAGCAGTTCGATTCTCCCTATAACTGGACCGAGGAAAGGTTTTGCCGCACTGGAACTTCTCAACACGCCAAGGTTCTTCCTCATTTTCTCGTCCCTCCTCCATGTTCACCCAACCCAAGAAAGTCCGAACACGCGCCTGCACTTCATGGAGATAGATGGAAGGGAGGTCCTTGATGATGTCACCAGCTTCATGGAACAGAGATTCAATTCTAGCTAATGCCTCCTCATGAGAAAAGGAACGGTTTTCGCCAATTATGAAGTCCTTCTCCGAAGAATTAAAGACATGGCTATCCCTGGAGGGTCCCATCATACACTACAAAGAACAAGGAAAATGGTCAAGTTCCATCCTATCTATACACACATAAGAAAGAGGATAAAATAAAAATAAGAAGAAAACGTGAGGCGATACCTGTAAAGAGGATGGACGATGTAGGATCATAATATCGCCACAACAACAACTCGCGAAGACAACGGAAAACAACATTGCGAGTCAGTCGTAGAAGGTTAAATATAAATGACGCATTGGATGACGATAGGAGGATATGAAACCTGGCGAAAGTTAAGAAGTGTCGCGAGTACGAATGTTTGTACATCTGCGACGCTTCGCCAGACATTTCCGAAAATAAAGGATAGCTTAGCTGTCATTCACTATGTACTACCCTATATAAAGGGATGAGTGGATCTGTCGTAAGGGGGATTTCTTTGGATTGGAGTGTAAGTCATTAGGAGAGAGAAAGAGAGAAAATATTTGTAAGTTCTTAAGTATAATTCCATTTTCCTGTGAAAAGATTGAAGAAAGTTATTAATAAATATTCATAATTGTTCATCTATTATCTTTTGAATGGATTAGTTAAACAAAATATAGTGAGGGGTGTATTGTGGGATTTCCTGCAACTACATATTGGCGCTAGAAAACAGGCTTTGAAGAGCATTAAAAGAAGAGAATTAACAAGAAAGAAATTTGAGACAATTTTCAAAGAATTTACCAAAAGAGAAATGGCTAGAAGAAGAAATGTACTTGAACAACCGGTGAGAAGAAGTGGAAGACTTGCTGGAGAAAGGAGAAATGAAAGAGGAGAATCATCAAGGATGAATATGAGGAATGATGAAGAGAATCATGTCCAAGCTTTAATTCCACCGGTAGCAAATGAAACTGTGGATTACGATAGAGTAAGTGTGCACACTTGGAGGACGGATTCTGAGGATGAAAGGGAAGAAGAGCAACAATTGGTAAACAATGGACAAGGAGAAGAAGATCAAAGAATGAATGGAGAAATGAATCCAGGAAATGAAGAACTCACAGCATTGGAAACATTGAGACAAACGATACATGAAGAGAGGCGACTAGAGGCATAGGAACGAGCAAACTTGACAAGACAAAATCATGAATTAAGAATGGAAAATATAAGATTGCAAAATAGAAGATCGAGAAGCACTGCGAGATCAAGTTCAAGATCGACTAGGGAAGAAAGAAGAAGAGCTTTACCAACAGAAATTACAGAGGTAGAAAACCAACGGGAAGCACAAAATCTCAGCTCAGAACATCATGAAAGAAGAGAGGACGCAGAAGATCGTTATATTCCCCATCCCGAGACTTTCCAAGATGAGCAGAATGAAGAAAATCAGGGAACTAGGCGATTTCAGGGGCCAAATGATCCAGCCGCTGAAGGAAGAGCAATACTGCATGGAAGAGAAGCATTGAGAAGGCAAAAAGAGATCGTGGATGACATTGAGAAACATTATGTCAACAAGCACGCTTAGCCCGCGAGAGAGAGAGTAAGAGCAGAAGTGGAAAACCAAGAATTGGAAGAAGCAATCCGGTAAAATAATCACGACAACCGAGAGAGGAGGCGAGCACAAGATCGTGTCAATAGAAATACCAATGGAGAATACGAAAGGATGCAGAGGAGAGTTGATAGAGAACCCAGAAGAGAGAACAATAGATATAATGGTGTGCGAATTGATGAAAGAGACGAAGGAGAAAGTCGCAGAGAAAGGAGAGAAGAAAATAGTGGACAAGAAGGTCAAAACAGGCATGAACGCAGGCGGCGAGAGGCGAGCTAAAAGACCAGCGAGAATCAAATCCCGAGGAAAATGAGCAAATCTTGAAAGAACGTAAAATGAGAAAATTGTTAAACAAGAGGAAGGAAGGAGGAAGAAGACAGGTTGGATGAAGCCATCGCAGAAGCCGCGAAGACTCCTTTCACAATAGAAGTACAAATGGGAGGAATACCACCTAAATGCAATCGCCCGCATTAACCAACATTTTCGATGGAACAACCCCGTGCGATACAACACATTAAGGCTTATATGAGATGTATGTTACAGTGGGAGAACCATGATGCCATATTATGCAAATACTTCGCATCAAGCTTAATTGGAGAAGCACTGAAATGGTTTGAAGGATTACCGAGAAACACAATCTCGTCATTCAACCATTTACAAACTATTTTCTTGGGAGCGTATATAAGTAACAATTCCACGCGACCAGGAATTGAAGATGTATTCGGATTGAAACAAAGAGTTGGCGAGAGTTTAAGACATTTGACAATGAGATGGAGGACAATGTGCAGTGAAATGGCCGGAAGGGTAGAGGAAAGATATCTCATTTTATCATTTGTAAATGCTCTGTTCACAACAAGTTTGTTATACATTCAAATATTCGAATTAAAAATACGATTACGATGGTGAGAGTCATGAGAACTCCAAGAAGAATACATTGCTTTGGAAGAAAGACAAAATGAAATGGAATCATACCCTGGTTGCGAATACAAGTTCGAACGCTGCGAATGCAAGTTTATTACCAAAATTTTTAAATTCAAATGGCGACCACTTCGCAAGGGCAACCTAAAACAGAGTTGACGATGGACAGCAAAAAATAGTGGCAATGGGAAGCCGAGATCGGGAGGAGTTTGATAGAGAAAGGAACTACTACAACCGCGGTAACAATAATAAAATTCGGAGATTAGATCATATGCAAGAAACTTATGGAGGACAAAGGCGGAATAACCATGGAAGGCCAAGAAATCGCAGAGTGGTATGGGAAGAGATCGAATGCCACCACTAAATGCTAGTGTTGAGAAAATTTGGGAAGCTATACTTGTAATGGAGGACGTACCACCACCATGGAATGCGGGAGTGAACCACCACCAAGCGACGAAAGTCACGAATATTGTTCTTACCATCGCTTTCATGGACATCTAACAAATGATTGCAGAAACATAAAGAGAATCATCCTCAGAATGATTGATCAAGGGAAATTGGCTCATTTTCTAAAAAATGAAGAGAAAGGGAATCAAGTACTAACAACATCACCATCAGAAGTGCAAAGAACAGTTTCAAAGAAGGGAAAAGAAGCATTCGTAATAGAAGTGGGAACAAAGGCCAAGAATCTATTTTGCAACTCTATAGTTCATTCATATCGTACAATTGAAGACTTTCACGATAATGTGCTTAGTAGAGTATATGCAAGAGATTTTCATAACAAAGAAGTGATGAACTCAAGAGAAAGTCGCAATTGAAAGATTGGCAACTAAAAATTATTTCTTTCTCTGTGACGAGATACCCAAAGGAAGAGAAGCACATGATAGCCCGTTGGTGGTGCGACTAGACATTAATCCAAGACCAGTTGATGGAGAAGATGACGAAGCAGAAAATTGTTGGGCAATCAATAGAATCCTAATCGACACGGGTAGTTCGGTGAATATTCTGTTTTACCATACTTATAAGACCATGGGTGGAGAGGATGAAGATTTGATTCCTTCAACGTACAAAATCTACGGTTTTAACGGCACAATAACAAACCTAAAGGAGAGGTTCACATGAGGATACCTTTACAAGGGTTGTCACCGACATTTTATTTTGCGTGGTTGACGTGGAATCTCCTTATAACGCATTAATCGGGCGACCATGGCTGCACGAAATCTTGGGAGTAGCATCAACATACCATCAATGCATAAAATTTCCCCATCCAGATGGTATGGGAATTATAAAGGGAGATTGGAAGGAAGGTCAGAAATGATAAAAGGAAAGGTTGGAAACAGAATATCAAAGATGAACAGAGAAAGAGAAGCTGATGGTGGATACTATAGAGATAAGAAATGAAGAAGCATCGCGAAGTGCCGCAAGAATAGGCGTATGTTACGATCTTTTTGACGATAATTGGTTGTAGTTCATCGCGAAGTGCCGTGGAAACATCGAGAAGTGCCGCAGATGAATGCATGGAAGCAGGCGAACGTTACGATGGGAAGGAGTCCTTCAAGGATTGGGATAACGCTGAGGCAAAGAGTACAATGAACAAAAGGCATAAAAAGTAAGTCAATGATCTGTGATAAGTAATCGACAAAGGTATCTCAAAGGCAAGACTAAGAAGAAATGATACGTGAGAATTTCGACAAGAAGATTGTACAAGAATCTGAGGCAAAAATGAATGAACAACATTGTGCGATGTCTTCGCAAATTAAATATCAGACAGCAATTAAATATGAATGATTGAATGATTTAACAACAATGAATGAATAAATGAATGGGACGAACCTTTATGGCGTACACCCTAGTTCGCGAATTACATTTCGTAAGAGGCAAATGTAAGACCTAAAGTGCGTCATATAAGGGGGTATCTCTTAACATGGCTCGGGGAAAAGGTTACACCGCCCGGAACTCCGGGTCATGCAGATTTGGGGCCCATGAAAGCCTATCCTGAGGAGATACCTTGGATTCCCAACTATATATGTAGGTTATACCCTGGTTGGGCGACCGAGGGTCTCTTTCAAGGAGTCAGCGTATGATCAAGGCGCCGAGGTACACGGTTGAGTCAAGAGTGCGGGGAGCATGGAACTTCCTTACCACTCTTGACAAGTCTTGGCGCATCTTTTCTCGGCCCAAGAAAACTCCACTTAGGGTGCAGCCTTGTAACCATAAACTCTATAGGTATAAGGGATAAGAGGCTGCGAAAACAACTGGTTGTTGTTAAGACCGGATGGGAGGAGCTAGCCTTGTATGGCCGATGTACGCCTCCTTGAAGGGGCAACCGGGGAGGTGATAAGGGCGGCACCCTCCATTAGGGAGCTGATAAGTGCCAAAGACGCAAATGTCACGAGGCTTTGTTTCCGCAAGGAAACTTAGGCTTGTCATATTTGTGCAATGATCCTGCAGAGGCAAAAATACTAACGCGAGGGTAAGACGAGATCAATGGGTCCTTACATGCAAGTGTAAAGACGTCCTGCGATTTCGTCGCACGACGACAATGTCATGGGGCTTTACTTTCGCAAGAGAATTTAGGCCTGTCATATTGTCGCAAACCAAATATCCTGCAGAGGCAAAAATACTTGAATAATGATAAGACAAGGTCAATGGGTTTTTACATGCAAGTGTAAAGACGTCCTGCGACCTTGTCGCAATAAAGGGTGGCAGAGTAAGACCTTTACTTAGGAAGGTCAAGCTTAGAAGTCCACCAAAAATGATAAGGCGAGACCAAAAAAATCTCTTCTTTAATGAAAAGTTCTTGCGATTTCATCGCAATTATAAATTTAAACATCATTCCTGATCGAAGAAGAAAGTGCAAAATCTCGAAATTTCATTCTTTCATCCGAAGATGCATATCGAGGGCAAATATGGGGATGGAAAAGATGAAATATTGTTATCCATCTTCCAATGAAAGAGTTATACATTAATAATGTTAGCCAATTATATTACAAGGGAAAAACTGCCAAGAAAGGGGAATGAAGATGGAATTTACGGACAACAAACCCAAGAAGTTTACAAAAAGACACGAAATGCACGAGATATTACACGCAATAAAGAAACAAAAAGAATTATCTCTTTGGCGATTCTTCTCCTCTATCTCGATCCTTCAATTCTATTATTCTCGCCGCTAATTTTCTTCTTCGCCGGCTTCACTATCGAAAATGTCCGAGACAGGCAAATTCTCGGGAACTTCTTCGGAAAGCCAAGGATATGAAGAAAGAGGGATTTTATGATCTTTACAAACATACTCCATGGCTTCATTGCGAAAACGAACGGCATCATTATTAAAATTCGCCACCGTAGTTTGAAACGATTCTTCAACTTGGAATATTTATTCTCGCGAAGGTAGAGATTCTTTGCGAGTTTGTGCTTTCTCGACTTCAAGTTCTTCAATCCTTGCTTGAAATCTTTTTTCGGACTCGCAAGTAGACAACGATAAGTTAACAACTCAATAAAGAATATTACGAGGTAAGAAACAAAGAAGGTATAATAAGTAACCTTCTCTCGTCGGATATTATATCTTTAACCAAGGAAGTGTGCTCGGTATGAAGACTAACATCAACACCTAAATTATTCCTGGCATTATCTAAGATTTTCGCGGCCCAAGCGAATTCATCATCATTATTTATAATAAGAAGTGAACGAATTTGGTTTTCCGCTCGCAAGTAAGGAATTCTGACGAAGCAAGTCATCTCGCTCCATTTGCACTTCGAGAAGGGACTTTTGAAATGTTGCTAATGCCTGGGCACCATTATTAGCAATGCGATCTTTGTCATCTATATGGTCACTAATTTTCTTCCTTAAAATTTTGGTTTCCTCATGAGACTCGAGGTACATTTGTTTAAACTGGTTGGCTGTACTTAAACTAGATCTGTGATCAATTTCTAAGAGGCGGTACTTGGTTTGGAGTTCATTTAATGAAAGAGTATTAATTCTGCTCGACGAACTACATAAAGAGTTGTTGAGATGAGCGAGAAGAGTATCATTATCCATAGGCTCAGGAAATGAATGGAGAAGAATAGCTTCTTCGGAGAGGTTATATACATCTGCGAAAGTGATAAGTCAGGTAGCAACAGGAAATTGATAAAATAAAATAATAAGAGGGAGAAAATTTTTTATACCATAAAGTTGCTTTGATTAGCATTACGAGAGTGGTAACTTTGTCTTTACGGCGAGAAAACTCAGTCTCCAATTGCTGGATCTTTTCGCGATATCTCGCAGACTCAACTTCTAATTCTTTGATCCTTGTGCAAGATTGGGAATTCTTTTTCAATTGAATGTTATACCTCCTCTCAAGATCTGAGGCAACCACAAAAGAAGTTTTTCCAGCCTGCGAAGAAAGATAAAAAGGCTATTAAGATATAAATTAAAAAATGAAGTTGGAAGGGAAACATAAGGTCGAACATACCAACGAATTAAGTGCATTTAAGAAGCTAGGGGATACAGATCTAGAAACTCCTTTGAAAGAGTCATTGCCATCCAATAGTGTAGCATTGCATACAGTGGCGAGGCTCTCGCATATAGAAGTCAGGTGAGTATCTCCAATTCCTTGAAGAGAATCCGAGAAGATGCTGAACAATTGATCCATAGGAGAATTGGCTGATTGAGCTTCATTTTGGAAAGTTTAATCCAAAACATTATCATTATCATCTTCATCGGAAGACTCAGAACTTGAGCTAAGATGAGAAGAAGGCTGAGCTTTTCGCTTCTTAGATGGTGGAGCGTAAGACTTATCCTTGCGTGCATTGGCTTTAGTTTTGCCTTTAACCTTCGCAGCCTATCGTTTCCTCAACGTCAACCTTCGCATACACATGAAGATAAGAAATAGAGGCAACAATATTGTTAAGTAATACAAAAGGATATTTCTTACTTCATCCGTAAGCGATCGAAGTATTGCCAAGGTGCTTGCCGGTGGATTTGCCTTGTAACTTTTCCTCGCCTTGGCAATCTGAAAATTTACAAACTCAATGAATACAAGAGGAAAGAGGGATTGCAAAAGCAAACTATGGAGACATACCTCTTTCTTCTTCTCGGGCCACTTAAATTCCCAAGGATGATAGCCTGCGAGATTTGCAGGGAGTACATGCGAACCTGCTATGTAAGGTCCACTTAAGAGCAAAGGAACAACCCACCACCTCTCATCTTTAGAGTGGCGAGGAGTAGTGTTCTTACCTGAATGCCGCCGATATCTTGCATAAGTAATTTATCCTCGGGGACATTATCTTTTCTCCTCAACCGAGCGCCCCAAAATGAGATTTCTTATTTCTCATGCCTATTACTTCATAATTTTCAAAGAAGTTTTCCACAGTGTGTATTTCTCGGGATTATTTCTAAATTTACATATTCGGGATCTCTGCTGCACCGTTAGGGTATAGAGATCCTTTGCCAAAGACCACGACCGGCAAACTCGAGCATTAGGCGGATACAATCGCCGCATAGTTGATAGACGGCTCGCGAGAAGTTCGGATGGGAAAGGATTTCATAAAAGAGTGGCATCTCGGGATCATATAAAGGAATGGGAAGTCCTGCGAGAAGTTGACCTAGCGAAACAATAATCTTATGATCATCACATTGATGATCGAAAAAGCTTGGCAAAGGTGAGTATAGATGAACCTTTTTGATTAGGAATGATAGAAAGGGTGAAACCTTGATCTTGCAACTTTTTTGAATCTCAATAAAGCGAGGTTTGTACATACGACTAAGTGAAGCCATTATCAATATGGGAATGGATAAAGAATCGAAGATTAAGATATGATAAAAAAAAAGGTTGAAGATTTGCAGTAATAGAAGCGCAACTTGCGGAAGAAGAAGATAAAAGAAAAATTGCAGAGAGAAGACGAAAGAGGAGAAAAGAAAGATATGAAAAATATATATAGAGAGAAACATCCTCGGGGAAACGAGAGCATTTAATGTGAGAAGGGACGTGAATGGTTAAGAATAAACGATTGGAAGAAACGTGTCAGTAATAGAATGGAGGAGTAGACATCTGTAATAAAGTCCGTATGGAAAGAAGGAACTGAAACAAGTACAAATAAACAGTTGCGGCGGTTCAAAAATATCGATTCTCATGACATTCTCTCCTTCGCAGAGAAGACATGAGAAGAGGCAAGATGTAGGATCATAATATCGCCACAACAACAACTCGCGAAGACAACGGAAAACAACATTGCGAGTCAGTCGTAGAAGGTTAAATATAAATGACGCATTGGATGACGATAGGAGGATATGAAACACAGCGAAAGTTAAGAAGTGTCGCGAGTACGAATGTTTGTACATCTGCGACGCTTCGCCAGACATTTCCGAAAATAAAGGATAGCTTAGCTGTCATTCACTATGTACTACCCTATATAAAGGGATGAGTGGATCTGTCGTAAGGGGGATTTCTTTGGATTGGAGTGTAAGTCATTAGGAGAGAGAAAGAGAGAAAATATTTGTAAGTTCTTAAGTATAATTCCATTTTCCTGTGAAAAGATTGAAGAAAGTTATTAATAAATATTCATAATTGTTCATCTATTATCTTTTGAATGGATTAGTTAAACAAAATATAGTGAGGGGTGTATTGTGGGATTTCCTGCAACTACAGACGAAGACGAACTACGCGAATGTAGAGTTCAAGATAATCTTTTATGTACAGCAAGATGACGCAACCTCAAAAGGGAAAGCTTTTATACCGGCCGTGAGTTAAGGCATAACATCCGATCCTAATTAAACCTCATGCCTGGCTGTGAGAAATAATTATGGTTGGTGAGAAAGCGTGGAAGAACGTGCTCGAGGCACATTAGATCGTGTTTTCCTTTCCCACCGCCAACGCTAAGCTTCGGAAGCAAAACCGGCAACATAACCAAAGTAAAAAGAGTAACGCTTTTCCTCTTTTCGTGGGCGTAACGTTTGGGTTGAAGAGAAGAAAACTTCCTAGTCGAGTCAAATAAGGAAAGAGGCAACCAAGCCCTTGAAGAAAAATCACCAAGCAATCCGTGCCATGTCTCATCCTCACCGCTACTGACCATCTGTGCACGTCTCACCCCACCAAACCGCGCCTTGTCATAGTCACTCCAGGCCAAGCCATCGCTCCATTTTTCCGCGGCCCCACCACGCCTAGCCGTCCGTGTACGTCTCGTCTTGCCAAGGCCACACTATACTAAGCCGCCTGCTCCACTATCGCGACCCTATCATCCACGCGCGTTTGCCTTACCAAGACCACGCCACCTCATGGCCCCTCGAGCCAAGCCGTCCACTTGCGTCGCCTTCCAAGACCGCGCCCCCTTTTGCCTTGGAGATGTACGACCAGACCAAGCCGGTAACTTTCATCTCACCACTCCACGGTCTGCATTCCCAGTACAACTTAGCAGGGCCGCCAACACGGAAGCCAAAACTCTCTTTACCACTCAAAAAGGTTAGTCGGATTCTCCTGACCATCTTTGCAATGATTTACACCTCGATTCTGTCCTTGTCTGTCACCATCATATGCTTACCTCGCAACAAGGCACCTGTTCCGAGCAAAGCAGAGGACTTAATGTTGATGGTGGTTTTTAGCTTAGGGTTAAAATCGTAAAACACTAAACCCTAGCAGACAGTGATGTCACAACATTTAAAGTAACAAGCATTTACTAGGCACATTTACTGAAACCTTTAATGTGTCCCTAAATAATTACCGGTGTATCTTTTTCAAATTAGGGTTACGACAAGCCAAACCCTAATTCCCACGTGTGCCAATGGCAAATCATGCCAGCCACACCGACCGCGCCAAAGCATGCCAACCATGCTAGCCGCACCTTTGTGCCAATGGAAAATCATGCCAACCACACCGACCGCGCCAAAGCTTGCAAACCATGCTAGCCGCACCTCTGTGCCAATGACAAATCATGCCAGCCACACCGACCACGCCAAAAGCATGCCAACCATGCTAGTCGCACCTCTGTGCCAATGGCAAATCATGCCAGCCACAATGACCGCGCCAAAGCATGCCAACCATGCAAGCCGCACCTATGTGCCAATGGCAAGTCATGCCAGCCACACCAACCGCGCCAAAAGCATTCCAACCATGCTAGCCGCACCTTTGTGCCAATGGAAAATCATGCCAGCCACACCGAACGCGCCAAAACATGCCATCCATGCTAGCCGCACCTCTGTGCCAATGGAAAATCATGCCAGCCACACCTACTGCGCCATGCCAAACGTACCTCACCATGGCCCCATGCCGCGCCACCATACTGGCCTTCACTACGCGGCTATCAAAACGAAGGCGTGCAACAATCAACGGTTGCCCTTGAATCCCAGAGCAAATCCCGCCGTCTAAGGTTACCAAACGACCTTTGCCCCAAAACCCTAGCTTGGTCACGCACCTAGCCCAATCTAGTCACGCCATGCGCCTATTGCAAACCCTTGGCCCCACATGCCAAGCCAAAACCGCACCTAGCCAAAGCTATCCACGCCTAAGGCAAACCCTTGGCCTCACATGCCAAGCCAAAACCGCACCTAGCCAAAGCTAGCCACGCCCAAGGCGAACCCTTGGCCCTACATGCCAAGCCAAACCAAACCTATCCAAGCCAGCCGCGCCATGCCAAACGCACTTTGCCTTGGACCTAGCCATGCTAGTCACATCATGCCAAGCCAAACGCCCTTTCCTTGGCCCTAGCCACGCCATACGCCCATGGCAAACCCTTGGCCCCACATGCCAAGCCAAACCAAACCTAGCCAAGCTAGCCGATGATCGCTGTCGTATGCGTCAAAAATAATTTCACTTTCCTAAAGTATATGATAAGAAAGAGTTCGTTTCCACAGAGAGGCGATTGTAGTTATTATGTATTCAATTTCTTAAAGTAACCAATTGGGGGAATTTCTGATTTTTTAGTAAACAATAAAAGTAATTAAAATCAAAATAAATTGTAGAAAGTAATCAATGAGAGAAAGATATTGGTCAAGGAATTCATCTTCAATCTTAGACATGTGCTTGCGTATATGATTAGAATTACAATTTAATCTCCTTTATTATCAAAAGCCTAGAGAATCAAGAGAGCAAGATAATCTATTAATTTCCTAAGTTCATCAACACACACATTAGAGTTGCGTATGTGAATTCTACCTAAAGAATAACCTAACGCCTTGCGCTAATTAAGTTCAATTCCTAGGAGCATTAAGTTTCAGAAATAGGCTAATCAATGCAATTGTCATACATTGCGCATAACAATTCGGAAAATGGTCAAACTCTACATGTGATTACGAGAGTGTATCACTACAAACCGTAAACATATTATGCTACTTGTATTCAGGGTTATCGCTCGATGAAAAACCCTAAAATAGTTATGGACTAGGATGCAAGTTCAATTAATTGGCCACTTAACTAACCAAACATCTTAGTCCTATCACAATACATCAATCATGTGATTATTAAAACAGTAGAGATTTAAACGATAATCAAGAGAGAAAACTAATACATAACTCAAGCACAAGTTTTAGAAATAGGACTACATCTTTAACCAATAATATAGAATTTAGCTACTCATAGCTATGGAGTTCATCACAAAAATATCAATTGAATAAAGAAGAAGATGAACAAAAGCAAACCCTAGTAGCATAAACAAAAACGGCTCTCTCCTTAGCTTCCAAGAATAAAAACGTCCTCCCAAAAGTTGTAGGACTTCTCTTTTATAGCTCCTCTTGTTCCAAAATTAGGTCTAGTCTTCAAAGTCCATTAGATAAAAATCACCAAGCTCATAAGTGAGAGAAACCCATGTAGAAAATATGCCCAAAAAACTGTCGCCGGAAAACTAGTATTATGGCCGGAGAAGTGACCGGAAAACGGCTCAGGTGACCGGCAAAGTCCACCCGGTCACCGGTCAACGATTCAAATCGGTCAGGTCAACTCAGTCAAGTCACTGAGTCAAACCGGGTCAAACACCGAGTCAGATGACTCAACTCAGTAAGATCATGAGTCAGAACCGAGTCAGCTATTCAGGTGAGCTAACTGGGCTGACTCAGATGAGTTGCCAGTGCTTGAGCCATTTCACATGCTAGAATCTGAGCTGCACCATCATTGTGCTTCACTACTAGCCCTGATGGCCCTTCATCGACCATACAACCATGTCATTCCCAGTTGCACCACTGCAAAACACCACCATTCCATTTCAATTCCTATTGATCACTTGCTCGAGCCTCTGCCAGCAACCAACAACACAATCACAGACTGCCATAAAGCACCATCAGCTTCAAATTCACTACTACCATCTCATTGCAGTATCTGTAGTTCAACTTCACAGATGCAACTCCAGTTAACTCCTTGCAGCTGCAAAACCTAGTACAGGCCATTCTTTACATTAGCCATGCTGCAATCAACTCCAGGATCAACCCCGCAAACATATGTTGTAAACACCTGATGCGTGTCGTAACCACAACAAATTAATTAATACTTTACTACCTAATTAACAAGTAATATAGGGTAGTCAAGGTCGATCCCACGAGGAGCAAGAGATTCTAGTTGTAAAAATTGTCACGAAAGGGGGTGTAAAAAGCAAAAGAAAATAAACAAAGCAATTAAAAGATAAAGTTGAAAGCAAAGAGACAAGATCAAGGAATCCTTCTTCGTTACGAAACAATGATTAAAGTTATGTTCTCTTCTACTTGTTATTAGTCACAAATTATCACCAACCGTAGGTAAAGCAATAGCTCTGGTGCTAAACCCCTAAATCCCTTGTATCACCTGGACACGGAAGTTCTCGCCTACCAGATTCTAATCACCAAGCCACCTAGAATTAGCTCAACCTAGATGTAACTTGGCTCATGCATTAAGTTTTATGAATTTCTTAGGTTGATATTAGTAGTTAGACTCTTAGCTCAAGGTCCACTTGCTAACGTTGTTTCTACACACAATTGCTCCACGGAATCCCTCCGCAAGGTCTCGTGTTTGCTACTTATGTAAAGAGTCAAGAAACGATTACTTATCTCCTAACTTTCACTAGCTTTAGATCAAATTTACAAATCAATTTAGCATGCATTCTAAACAATCTATCAATCAATCATGAATGTCTTTAAGATCATTCCTATTAGTAAAAACAAACGATAATTATGTGAAAACTTCAAGATAGAATTTGAAAACAAAAACTCAAATCATATTAAGAACTAGGAATTCATCCTCAATCAATAAAATTAGCTACTCATGTTAAAGAGTTCACACAAAGAATAAGAAAAGAAAAGTGTTGTGTGTGTAGAGAGGTGTGTGTAGAAGTTGTAGAAAACTTCTCTATTTATAGGCTTCAATATTCTCCAAATCTTCTAAGGAGTAGAATCCTTTTCCTTTAGCAATTCAATTTCCAATTCCAAGTCTTTCTCTTCTTCCATCTTCTCTTTCCAAATTTGAGTCCAATTCTCCATCCAATTCCTAGCCCAAGTCTTCACACCCATGAGAGAAGTCTATAGAAAATTCTGGAATTTTTAGCTTGCCGAAAACCGGGATTGTGGCCGGAATCCTACCGGAAAAGTCGCCGAAAACTAGCTCGGGTGACCGGCAAAGTCAAACCGGTCACCCGGGTCAACGGTCGAACGGTCGGGTCAGGTCGAGATCAAACCGAGTCTGGATCGGGTGAGTCAACTCAAGTCAGACCGGGTCAGATGAGTTAGTGGGCTGACTAGTCTTGGCCTGAACCATTGCAGCCTTGCACAGGCCAGACGCTTGTGATGCACAATGATTGTGCTTCAGCCATGATGGCTGCCTTCCCTGCAAATTCTTGTCAGCTCCAAATGCTCAGCTACGCGACTCCGCTTGCCAAAATCCACTAGAGACTTAAGATAACTCATCACCATCTTCTCATGGTAGTTCAAGTTCCAGCTACCTACTCCACAACACCACAACTTCATCTTACTCAAACCTGAGCACAACAGCACCACACCAGTCACTTTACAGCTTCTATCCTGCAGTGCCAATCCATTCATTCCATTCAGTTCAACCTGCCATGTCTGCTCAGCTCAATCCATTGCACCAATACCAGACCACCAATCATTCTAGTAGTACCCTTCTCTATCTCAGAACAACACAAACCCCCAACTCTTCATCTTTCCTTGTCTCGAATCATTTCGGTCATCAAACATCACAAAGAATCGCTCGCCTTAATCACGCCATTTCTTATTCAACCCTGCTACTGCATAGTACCAGTCTCAGCTTACTCTGCAATCTTCAAGTACATCCATCCCAGAACATTACATTCATTCCTTAAAACAAGCTCAGTCCACACACATATGCCCAGTTCATATCAGCCTTGATCAATATTAAAAACCCAAGCCATTGCACCACCAGCTCAAGAAAGAACAAAACAACCACAGCACCAATGCCAAACCTGTAATTCCACAGCATTGCCTCCAACTTGAATTCTAGCTCAGGCCACAGCTCTATGCCTGGCCATCTCCAGACCATTCTAGTCTGCATCAGGCCAGCACCACCTTCATCTGTTAGACCATCACCTGCCACTCTAGCACCATTATCATCCCTGCTCAGTGACCACAACTTCTCATCTTTGTAACTCCAGGCCACTCATCTCTGCCACAACCATGAACCATTCCCTGGATTAACCTCAAAAGCTCAAAACCACCTCCATCCGCACCTCTTTCCTTGCACTAATACCAAGACATCCCTGCCATGGCTAGCTCAGATAACCAGCTTCATCAACTTCCATCACCTGTACCTAAGCATGCATCTAATACACTCCATTCTCAGCAGCATATCATCTTGATTCCTCTCTTCAAATCGATCCACAATCCCATCTCCCCGAGTCTTGAAATTCATCCTCATTTCTTCACAAAACCCATTCCACTAGCAAATCAGTGACTGCTACCTCTATTGATTCTTCTCATCTATCGATTTCAAAACCCACAGATCGAACCCATCTGTTTCCCTGAGCTTCAACCTAACTGAACCCATCATTCAATCAAACCCCTTTCATCTAAACTTCAACAGCGGCAACTCGTCGATGGCAGAATCATCTCTATCTTCTCGATCTCTCACAAACCCTAACCTTTTATTTCTGGTATAATCGAGCTCAGTCGCCATTAACCCAATAAAATATCTGATTTCTCTCGATTTCTTCTTTATATTCAACAGCGGCAACTCGTTCTCTTTCTCGATCGATTAACAGTAGCAACTCGTCACAAATTCTCTTCTCTGTGTATCGATTTCACCTTCTCTTCTCTGTGTGCCCTGAGTTCGATCTCTCTCAATTTCTGGTAGAACTGAATGAGAGAAGATCCTCTCGATCATAGGGTTATAGCTTATGGTAGGATGATGACACCCCTTGCTAAAATACACCCTGTCGGTGCTCCATAATAGTTGGTTACTTCGATAAGGGCTAGCCTAATGGCCTTCCCTTAACCACACAGCTAGGTCAGTCTTTAATAATTCTCCAAAACAGAGATGCCCCTTAACATTGACTCTGGCTCCGAGATAGTGCTCGCCCTATGAAATGACAATTATGCCCTTTTTGCTCAATTTTGGTGATTTCTTCTTCTTTTCCTCCGTGCGACTCCATAGTAGCTATAAAACTCAAAACAAGCGTAAAATACATAATTTACAAGAAAAATAGCAAAGAAAGCATAAACTACTAGATAGTAAATTAGGTGTATTCTACACCTATCAAATTCCCCCACACTTAGACTTTGCTAGTCCTCGAGCAAATCAAACTAAAAACTCACAACTTCAAAGCGTTCAAGCGTCCCAAGTATCCAAAAAGCTATGAGGACATAGAGTTTCGCATGCTAGTAATAAGAAGTTAGAAATACTAAAGAACATATTCTCATTCTTAAATGTTGAGTGAGAAATAACCACACCATAATGAGAGAATGCGTGTTTGAGAAACGATCAATAAGCATTTCGCCTCGACTTCGCCTCACCAAAAAGGATTTTATGATAATTGCACTCAAAAAGACAGACTTTTTTATGGTTCTCACATGTGTGCAGGTAGGAATGAAGAGAGAATTCTGCAACACGTTGAATGGTAGGAAGGATAACTTCCAAATATTTTTAAAAACCCACATCTTTTATATTTTGAAAAACCATTTTTCTCGACGATCTCTACGAAAGGAAATCAACCATTATTATCGAGGATGAGATTACTTACTCACCTTCACATCCGATCGCCAATTATGATAACACCACTCTCACGGCATCCAATAGAAACGTCTTCCGCTCCTCGTCTTGATCTTCTTAGTCTTCGTCTTCGGTTTCAACTATTGATGATAAACCCTTGAATTTCATAAATCCTTAACAATTTGTAACCCTTTTTACCTTAAAATCCTTGTCGCTTGAAACTTTCTTATAAATTTTCCTTCCCCACGGCTCATTCAATAAGAACAAATATTTCTCTTCTTTTATTTTTTTTTTTTTTTTTTATTTTTTTTTTTTTTTTTGAAAACAAGAGAAATTAAATACAAAATAAACCATGGCCGTGGAAGAAGTATTTTACCACTTGATTCTTCACAACTTGTATCGTCTTGAAATCATAAACTTCAAAAATTCTCACCTTTTAATTTTCTTCGCTTTCATGAATAAGTCTTCATACTTGAATATAAAATTACCTCATTATATTGTAAGTCTTCAACATATATGTAAAAATCCGCTCTTTGTATGTTGCTTTACTTGTATTTGAAATTTGCTCTTTTTCTCGTTAGTTGCTTGTAAACCTTAAACTTTTCCAATTTTCCTTGTAGATTTTGATGTCGCTCCTTGTTGATGATGAGAGCGTTTCTATGGATCCGTTGTTGTCGCGAGAGAGAATGGTGCTAACTGCAAATCGAACTACAAGAAGGAAGCTTTCATCCATGGACGTCACCCTCATGATTGACAAAATTAGCACTCAAGAGATCAAGAGTAGTGCTTCTATTGGTGGGAGGTTGGGTAGCTCACCATTCTACCCGGAATTTACGTACGGTGACACACACTCAAAAGAAGCTCTTTAGTAAATAGAAAATTTCTGGTCGGTGCCTCACATGATATGAACACAGGTAGTCTCCACTAATGATTGATCAAGAACTCTAATAACGCACTTCTCCTCGCACCAAATTCGCATCACCGGCATGATTAAATCCATTATTTAACACTCTAACAAACAAGAAATCCGAATGTAGTTCTCTAACATTTCCAAGTTCAATTATGTCGGTCAAAATCTCTATGTAAACATACCTAGAAGTATGCTAGTGACTCTAAAATCTTTAAAAGTTGGAGGTTTTATGTAAAACTTTTTTTTCAAAATTTTTCAATTTTTTTGTAATTTTTGTTTTAAAAACATGCTTAACCACTCCCCCACACTTAAACCTTACATTGTCCTCAATGTAATTGAATCCTCCTAGTAAAGTCAAGGTGGGAAATTTTAACATGATAAGAAACAAGAAAAAGAAATAACAAAAAGCAAAAAGATAAGAAATACAAAACCGATGGGTTGCCTCCCATGAAGCGTTTGTTTTAAAGTCGACGGCCCGACTTAGCTTTTGTAAGATTCACTCCCCATATATTAACAATCGGAAAATTTGAGGATCCACCCATAATACCTGTTTTGCAAACAATAACTCCATACAAATATTAGCACAAGAAAACAATAGTGAAATTATCGCTCGATAGAAATTTCCCCCACACTTATTCTCGTCCACACTCGGAAGTGTATAAAGAACATAGAATTTGGGAATTTCCATGTATTCCTCTTGGCAAACCTGCATGGTGTTAGCATCAAGTGTTTCCAATGGTGGATATCTAGAAACAAAATCATCCAAAAATACTTTCGAAGCACATACATTCAAACCAATAAGAGGTAAAGGAGAAGAATCAATATGCAAAGAGTTAGACAAACCTTTCACAATTTCTTGTATTATAGAATCCTCTTCATCCTTAAAAAATTCGAGTGAATTACTTACCTCTTGTATATCGTGGTCCTCTATTAAACCTTGCAACCATTCTTCGTCGTCATTAAAATCATTGGCTAGTTCAATTGGGTCTTCCACAAAATCAATAAATGTGGTTTCATCCTCTATAATCATCTCTTCAACATTCTCATCATCGGAATCGGGCCATTCACTAAAATGATTTTCATCGGTATAGATTGTAAAATCTTCTTGTGCGGGTGTTACACCGTTTACAACAATAGGTAAGTCACGCCCAATATCCTCCTTTTGAATAGGTGAAGGATCGTTATTATGATCCGGAGTTGGAATAACTTCCTCGTTATTATGATCGTTATTAGATGCATAACTATCCTTCCATCCATGTGATTGTCCACTTACATACCCGTCATAAGGTTGTTGATATGTATGAGAATATCCATAAGGTTAAGTGAGGGAAATTGATCATAGCCAAAATATTGGTTTTGATTGTATCCTAAGGATGGTTGGAAGTTGTCATAATGTTGAGGTTGAAAACCGTATTGATTGTTGTAATATGCTTGCTCTCGTCCACCATACATGGAAAACCGATACCAAAATAAGATTCAAAAACTTAAGTTAGATACGGAATAGAATCCAACAAAGCAAGAATAAAGCAAAAAGAAAAATAAAAACAACTAAAATCATCCGCTGCTCCCAAGGCAACGGCGCCAAAATTTGATGCGTGTCGTAACCACAACAAATTAATTAATACTTTACTACCTAATTAACAAGTAATATAGGGTAGTCAAGGTCGATCCCACGAGGAGCAAGAGATTCTAGTTGTAAAAATTGTCACGAAAGGGGGTGTAAAAAGCAAAAGAAAATAAACAAAGCAATTAAAAGATAAAGTTGAAAGCAATAAGAGAGACAAGATCAAGGAATCCTTCTTCGTTACGAAACAATGATTAAAGTTATGTTCTCTTCTACTTGTTATTAGTCACAAATTATCACCAACCGTAGGTAAAGCATCTAGCTCAGTGCTAAACCCCTAAATCCCTTGTATCACCGGGACACGGAAGTTCTCGCCTACCGATTCTAATCACCAAGCCACCTAGAATTAGCTCAACCTAGATGTAACTTGGCTCATGCATTAAGTTTTATGAATTTCTTAGGTTGATATTAGTAGTTAGACTCTTAGCTCAAGGTCCACTTGCTAACGTTGTTTCTACACACAATTGCTCCACGGAATCCCTCCGCAAGGTCTCGTGTTTGCTACTTATGTAAAGAGTCAAGAAACGATTACTTATCTCATAACTTTCACTAGCTTTAGATCAAATTAACAAATCAATTTAGCATGCATTCTAAACAATCTATCAATCAATCATGAATGTCTTTAAGATCATTCCTATTAGTAAAAACAAACGATAATTATGTGAAAAACTTCAAGATAGAATTTGAAAACAAAAACTCAAATCATATTAAGAACTAGGAATTCATCCTCAATCAATAAAATTAGCTACTCATGTTAAAGAGTTCACACAAAGAATAAGAAAAGAAAAGTGTTGTGTGTGTAGAGAGGTGTGTGTAGAAGTTGTAGAAAACTTCTCTATTTATAGGCTTCAATATTCTCCAAATCTTCTAAGGAGTAGAATCCTTTTCCTTTAGCAATTCAATTTCCAATTCCAAGTCTTTCTCTTCTTCCATCTTCTCTTTCCAAATTTGAGTCCAATTCTCCATCCAATTCCTAGCCCAAGTCTTCACACCCATGAGAGAAGTCTATAGAAAATTCTGGAATTTTTAGCTCGCCGGAAAACTGGGATTGTGGACGGAATCCGGCCGGAAAAGTCGCCGGAAAACTAGCTCAGGTGACCGGCAAAGTCAAACCGGTCACCCGGTCAACGGGTCAGAACGGTCGGGTCAACGGGTCAGATCAAACCGAGTCTGGATCGGGTGAGTCAACTCAAGTCAGACCGGGTTAGATGAGTTAGTGGGCTGACTAGTCTTGGCCTGAACCATTGCAGCCTTGCACAGGCCAGACGCTTGTGATGCACAATGATTGTGCTTCAGCCATGATGGCTGCCTTCCCTGCAAATTCTTGTCAGCTCCAAATGCTCAGCTCTGCCTGACCTGCCTTGCCAAAATCCACTAGAGACTTAAGATAACTCATCACCATCTTCTCATGGTAGTTCAAGTTCCAGCTACCTACTCCACAACACCACAACTTCATCTTACTCAAACCTGAGCACAACAGCATCACACCAGTCACTCTACAGCTTCTATCCTGCAGTGCCAATCCATTCATTCCATTCAGTTTAACCTGCCATGTCTGCTCAGCTCAATCCATTGCACCAATACCAGACCACCAATCATTCTAGTAGTACCCTTCTCTATCTCAGAACAACACAAACCCCCAGCTCTTCATCTTTCCTTGTCCAATCATTTCAAATATCAAACATCACAAAGAATCGCTCGACAATCACTTGCCATTTCTTATTCAACCTCGCTTTCTTGCATAGTACCAGTCTCGGCTTACTTACTGCAATCTTCAAGTACATCCATCCCCAGAACATTACATTCATTCCTTAAAACAAGCTCAGTCCACACACATATGCCCAGTTCATATCAGCCTTGATCAATATTAAAAACCCAGCCATTGCACCACCAGCTCAAGAAAGAACAAAACAACCACAGCACCAATGCCAAACCTGTAATTCCACAGCATTGCCTCCAACTTGAATTCTAGCTCAGGCCACAGCTCTATGCCTGGCCATCTCCAGACCATTCTAGTCTGCATCAGGCCAGCACCACCTTCATCTGTTAGACCATCACCTGCCACTCTAGCACCATTATCATCCCTGCTCAGTGACCACAACTTCTCATCTTTGTAACTCCAGGCCACTCATCTCTGCCACAACCATGAACCATTCCCTGGATTAACCTCAAAAGCTCAAAACCACCTCCATCTGCACCTCTTTCCTTGCACTAATACCAGCACATCCCTGCCATGGCTAGCTCAGATAACCAGCTTCATCAACTTCCATCACCTGTACCTAAGCATGCATCTAATACACTCCATTCTCAGCAGCATATCATCTTGATTCCTCTCTTCAAATCGATCCACAATCCCATCTCCTGAGTCTTGAAATTCATCCTCATTTCTTCACAAAACCCATTCCACTAGCAAATCAGTGACTGCTACCTCTATTGATTCTTCTCATCTATCGATTTCAAAACCCACAGATCGAACCCATCTGTTTCCCTGAGCTTCAACCTAACCGAACCCATCATTCAATCAAACCCCTTTCATCTAAACTTCAACAGCGGCAACTCGTCGATGGCAGAATCATCTCTATCTTCTCGATCTCTCACAAACCCTAACCTTCTATTTCTGGTATAATCGAGCTCAGTCGCCATTAACCCAATAAAATATCTGATTTCTCTCGATTTGTTCTTTATATTCAACAGCGGCAACTCGTTCTCTTTCTCGATCGATTAACAGCAGCAACTCGTCACAGATTCTCTTCTCTGTGTATCGATTTCACCTTCTCTTCTCTGTGTGCCCTGAGTTCGATCTCTCTCAATTTCTGGTAGAACTGAATGAGAGAAGATCCTCTCGATCATAGGGTTATAGCTTATGGTAGGATGATGACACCCCTTGCTAAAATACACCCCAAGCTGGTGCTCCATAAGTTGGTTACTCGATAAGGGCTAGCCTAATGGCCTCCCCTTAACCACGGCTAGGTCAGTCTTTAATAATTCTCCAAAACAGAGATGCCCCTTAACATTGACCTGGCTCCTGATAGTGCTCGCCCTATGAAATGACAATTATTCCCTTTTTGCTCAATTTTGGTGATTTCTTCTTCTTTTCCTCCGTGCGACTCCATAGTAGCTATAAAACTCAAAACAAGCGTAAAATACATAATTTACAAGAAAAATAGCAAAGAAAGCATAAACTACTAGATAGTAAATTAGGTGTATTCTACACCTATCAACACCACCTGTAGTTCATACCAGCTCGCACTTTCTATCGATTCAATCTTGGAGCAACACAGCAACAACTTCAGTCCACCAGTCCATTGCAGTGCCATTTCAGATGCAATTCATAGCTGCAACTCCATCTCACATTCTCCCATGTTTATCGGCTACTTCATCAACATGGCTTGCTCCCCGCACCTTAATACAGACTTGCCAATTCCCATTGCAACTCAACCCATGTGCACCAGCATCATCAAACATGATTTCAATTCCTTGCTATCTAACTCCACCAGTCCACACTAAGCTATATCAACTTAACCAGTTGATACTCTCAACATCTCGGTCTCTACAATTGCACCGCCATTTCACCTTGCGGCTCAACTCAAAACCAGCTCAAAGTCACACTCTCAAAGCCGCAGCTCAAAGCATCACAACTCTCATTTCATTCTCTCGCAATACAACCCCAGCGAAACATACTTGAGCCTCAACTCCACATCTCTATCCTGCGAGTTCCGTCTTGTCATTGCTCGTTCCTGCAAGCCTTCATTCTGGCAACCAACTTTGTCGTTCTCTTGATCAACACCACAGCTGTAGCATCAATTTATCAGTTCATTGCTCTTTCTGTAGACCTGGCGACTCTCTCTCTCGATTATCAGCATCAGCGTCTCAATAGCAGGCTCATATAGCAGCCACATCTCCACCTGCAATGAAGCATCTCCTTGTTTAGTTAAACCATTTCCTGTAACAACAACCATCATTGCACATCACCTGAACCACAACTCAAAATCCACACAACCATTCTCCTTCTCTCCCTGTTTACATCTCATACTCATCAACTTTAACTCCTTTCTATATTCTCATGTTCACCTGCAACAGCACAACCTGCTGGTGCTTCTGTGCTTGCAATTGGTTGCACACAGCTCAGTTCATGCCTGTTTTGATTATCCCTGGCCATTGCAAAATCTTACTGCATTGATTTATCATCTTTTCCACCACAGCTGCACTACCAATGCCTTCAAAATCATCAGCACAGCTCCATTGTTGCAAATCCTAACCTGAGTACCACCAACAAACCTGCTCATTCAATCCACAACACAACAGCAACCATTTCCAATTCCCCTGTAGTTCCATCACTACAACAACAGCTCCATTGTCGATTCTATCACTCGCCTGTAGTTCACCTCAATGGCAAGAACTACGACCAATACCACCGATTACGAGATCCATTCACTCTCTGATCTTCTTGAGCACCAGATTCATCATTCTAATGCCCCAGCAACAACAACCCAGGCCACCTGCAATTCCCCATCTGTGGTCCTAACATACATCTAACCTAACTCTACACATTGTTTCAGCTGTTTCATCACAAACCCACTCTTTAAGAGCATCAGTTCACTTCAGCCACACAGGTAATGGAGTTTGAGATGATTCTGCAATAGGTAATGGAGGATTGTGCCTTCTAGGTAATGGAGTTTAACCTCCAACTCACCACTAGAACCAGTAACCCATCACCTGCATCTTCATCTCAATCAGATCCAATTAAACGGCAGTTCTTCATCTGGTACTCAATTCACAGCACAATCATCAAAACCCACATCCGATACTAACCCTTAGCAGACAAACCCACTCCTCATTCATTTGAGAAGTCAAATTTCTTCTTTCCTGTTCTTCAAACCCTAACTTTCTTGTTCTTCCAGATTCAAACCCTCGAATCCATATTCTCTGATTTTCAAACAAAACCCAGCTATAATTCATCTCCGAAAACCCATTTTAAATGATTAATTCTTCTCACAATCAAACTCAACCACTTCAAGCAAACCCTAAATTTCATCACTCAAATTTTCGATTCAAGCAAACCCTAAATTTCATTTCTAATCCTTGAATAGCAAAGAACGATTCCTTCTTGATCCAACCTCATGGCAACATTCAAGAACCACCGTCTTCTTTCTCCCGCCCTCAAAATCTCTCGGTTCTTCATCTTCTCGATTCCGTCTCTTCATATGGATCCGCCTACGTTCTCACTCTCACGAGTTTGAGAGAAATGACTCCTTCGAGTCTCAACCCCAAGGTTTGGTAAGAACGAAAATTGATGCAGGCACCCGACTCATAGATACGAGCCACCAACATATTATCTTGTGCAATCTCATCCGGCTTCAAATATCACTCGCCTATGAATTAACATCTTTGCTCTTTGCGCTCCAAATGGACATTTTCTCCTTATTTTGCTCATAATGACACCAAAGCACCTAATTAACTCAAAAGCAAACATAAGATACATAATTTACAAGAAAACTCGCAAAGAAAGCATAAACATTGATATAAATCTAGGTGTTTATCACACCTATCAAATTCCCCCACACTTAGACTTTGCTAGTCCTCGAGCAAATCAAACAAAATAATTCTAAAACATACATACAACTCCGTCTCGTCGAGGCTACGGTCAAACTTAGCACATATAACAAGCCTTTAAACCCCTAGGTGTCCCTAGTGGACGAGTTATAGTCTCGTGAGGGCTTACTAGAGATATACCCACAAAACCTACTTTTCCAACTTACTAGTTCTCCGTAATGATAGCATCAACGCGCTAAGAAGACATAGAGATTCTGCACACTAGTCATAAGAAGTTAGACACATAAATGAACACAATCTCATTCTTAAAAGTTGAGAGAGAAATAACCATCCCTTCTCGAAAGAAATTCGGGTTCGGAGTGATCGAAAGTCTCGAATCTGCCTCACAAGAAAGGGTTTTATGAAGTTGCTCTCAATAATAAACAGCTTTTTTATGGGTCACACATGTGTCCAGGTAAGAATGAAGAGAGAATCCTGCGACACGTTGAATGGTAGGAAGGTAAAAACCCTCCGAAGTATTTTAAAAACCCACATCTTTTATACATTTTTGAAAACCCATTTTTCTGACGATCTCTAAGAAAGGAAATCAACCATTTAATGAAGGTGGGAATATGCTTACTTACCTCGTTATCTGTTTGACGTGCAGCTAGCACCGCTCTCACGGCATCCATAGAAACATCTTCGGTCTTCAATCGGTGTCTTTATCTTCGTCTTCGGTCTTCAACTCTTGATGATAACTCTTGAACTTCTTAGAATCTTGATAATGTAACTCTTTTCCTCTAAATCCTTATTGCTTGAAACTTCATTGTAGATATTCCTTCTTCCATTGGCTTTATTGAAAGAACAAAACTAAAAACGAACTATACAAACCCAAAATATTATACATGAATTTTTCTTGTCTCTCTTTTTTTTTTTCTTTGTTTTTTTTTATAGGAGACAAGAAAAATAAATACAAAATAAAAACAAAAACGAAACAAAACAAAACAATAAAACTAGTAATGAACCTAAAGAAATTTTCTCTCGTCTCTTTTTTTTTTATATATATATATATGTATATATATTTTTTTTTTCTTTTTTTTTAGAAATAGAAGAATGAATACAAATAAACAAATAAACAAAAATGCAAATACAAAGGCCATGGTGTAAGTATTTTACCGCTTGATTCTTCACAACTTGTATGTCTTGATATTATAAACTTCTCGAACTCTCATCTTTATAATCTTCGCTCTTGTACAATAGTCTTCAACTTGTAAAAATTCTGCTCCTTTTCTCGTTGCTTTACTTGAATCTGAAATCTGCTCATTTCTGTATTGTTGTTTGTAAACCTTGAACGTCTTCAACTTGTAAAAATTCTGCTCCTTATCTTGTTGATGATGATGGTGTTTCTATGGACCTGTTGGTGTAGAGAGAGATAAAGTGGATGGTGCTAACTGCGAACAAGATTACAAGTGGTATGTAAGTTAGCAATTCGATGTCACCATCATGGTTGATAAAAATAGCACTCAAGAGATCAAAATAGTGCTTCTATGGTGGGAGGTTGGGCAGCTCACCATTCTGCCCGGAATTTACGTACGGTGACACACACTCTAAAAGCACAAATTTAGACAGGTACAAAGAATTGAAGGTCGGTGCCTCGCATTATGTAACATGGGTAGTCTCCACTATAGGGGATCACTACTCTAGTACCGAATTCTGTCTGCACCTTATTTGCCACTGGCATGGTTAAATCCAACTTTAACTCTCATACAATTAAGAAACCCGATCATGTTCTCTGTCATCTCTAAGTTCAGTCACTCTTATGAGAATTTCGATGTAATCTTAGCGACATGTATACTATGTGACTCTAAACTAACTACAAGTTGGAGTTTATTCACTATTGTACACAAAAGTTGAAAATTTATGAAAAATTTACAATGCAAAATACTTAACCACTCCCCCACACTTAAACTTTACATTGTCCTCAATGTAAATTGAATCGTCCAAAGAAAGTCAAGGTGGGAAATCCTACATGAAAAGTGACAAAAAATCAGAAAAAGTAAAAACATGACAAGAAAATAAAATAAAATAAAAGATAAGAGATACAAAACCTATGGGTTGCCTCCCATTTAGCGCTTGGTTTAAAGTCGTCATCCCGACTATCTCCTTTCTTTCTACGACTCCTCCAGAGGGAGTACTTCCACAAGATTAACTCCTTCCATGACATCCGAATAGAAGTTCTCATAATATGGTTTCAACCGGTGCCCATTCACTTTAAGTTCATTTCCTGTAGCTAAACTACGAATTTCAACTGCACCATGAGAAAACACATTAGTCACAATAAAAGGTCCGATCCAACGTGACCTTAATTTACCCGGAAATAGTTGCAAGCGAGAATTAAACAAAAGCACTTTCTGCCCAATGCAAAATTGTTTCTTTGTAATCATATTATCATGAAAAGCTTTCGTCTTTTCCTTGTAAATCCGTGAGATTTCAAATGCATCATTGCGAATCTCCTCTAGCTCTTGAAGTTGAAACTTCCTTTGCCTTCCAGCACCATACAACTCCATATTGCATTGCTTAATAGCCCAAAATGCCTTATGCTCAATTTCCACGGGTAAGTGACAAGGTTTACCATAAACAAGCCTAAAGGGAGACATCCCAATAGGTGTCTTGTATGCGTTTCTATACGCCCACAAAGCATCATTGAGTCTCATACTCCAATCCTTCCTTGTTGGATTCACCGTCTTCTCTAGAATGGATTTCACCTCTCGGTTGGAAACCTCGGCTTGTCCATTTGTTTGTGGATGGTAGGGTATTTCAATCCTATGCGACACATTGTACTTCCTTAACAAATTTTGCAAGAACCTGTTTTTGAAATGTGAACCTCCATCGCTAATTATAGCCCTTGGAATGCCAAACCTTGCAAATATATTAGCTTGCACGAAATCTGAAACAACTTTAGAATCATTAGTTGGGGTGGCCTTAGCTTCCACCCATTTCGAGACATAATCCACATCAAGCAAGATATAATAATTCCCACTAGAATTGACAAAAGGGCCCATAAAATCAATTCCCCATACATCAAAAACCTCCACAAATGGAATAATAGTTTGTGGCATTTGATTTCGAGCACCTAGATTGCATGTTCTTTGTCACTTATCACATGTGGTACAAAATGCATGTGCATCCTTAAACAAAGTTGGCCAAAAGAAACCACATTCTAGTACCTTGAGAGCGGTTCTCTTACTCCCAAAGTGTCCTCCACAAGCATATGAGTGACAAAAAGACAAGATATAATTAAATTTTGATTCGGGAACACACCTACGTATTACTTGGTCACTACAGTGTTTCCATAAGTATGGATCATCCCATATGTATTGGTTTCCTAACTTCTTAAGTTTGTCCCTCTCAGCATGAGACAAGTTCTTTGGGATTTGTTTAGACACTAAGTAATTAACAATATCAGCGTACC
Organism: Papaver armeniacum; assembly: GCA_023531295.1. Classification (NCBI taxonomy): domain Eukaryota; kingdom Viridiplantae; phylum Streptophyta; class Magnoliopsida; order Ranunculales; family Papaveraceae; genus Papaver; species Papaver armeniacum. Next base: position 254,117 of record JAJJWW010009642.1, on the reverse strand, counting down.
ATGGTTCTCCAAAGGCAATTGAGAATAGTTGCTCATCCGGGAAACTTTCACGCAACGGGATAGTTTCCTTGTCCACGCAAGACGGCTCAAGTGATCCGCAACGGTGTTCTCAATTCCTTTCTTGTCTTTGATCTCAATATCAAACTCTTGCAAGAGTAAAATCCATCGTATGAGCCTCGGTTTCGCCTCTTTCTTTGTAAGCAAGTATCTAAGTACTGCATGATCAGAAAAGACAACAACTTTTGTACCAATTAGATAAGAGCGAAACTTTTCTAAAGCAAAAACAATGGCTAACAACTCTTTTTCAGTGGTTGTGTAGTTTTGTTGGGCCTCATTTAACGTTCTAGAAGCATAATAAATGGCATGAGGTATCCTCCCCACACGCTGCCCAAGTACCGCACCAACCGCATAGTCACTTTCATCACACATGAGCTCAAAGGGCTTGCTCCAATCCGGTGGTTTAATGATAGGGGCTGAAATCAGAAGTTCTTTCAAACGATTGAATGCCGCCACACACTTTTCATCAAAGTTAAAAACCACATCTTTTTGCAATAAATTACAAAGTGGCGATGCTATCTTGGAAAAGTCCTTGATGAATCTACGATAAAAACCTGCATGACCAAGAAAAGAGCGTATCTCCATCACCGTAGTGGGAGGGGTTAGAGCACGAATAAGGTCTATCTTAGATTTATCGACTTCCAAGCCTTTAGAAGATATTATATGGCCTAAAACTATGCCATGAGTTACCATGAAATGGCACTTCTCCCAATTCAGCACAAGATTTGTTTCAACACATCGTTCAAGGATTAGAGACAAGTTATTCAAGCAAAGGTCAAATGAATCACCAAAGACACTAAAATCGTCCATGAAAACTTCGATTATGTTTTCAACATATTCCGAAAAGATACTTACCATACACCTTTGAAAGGTAGCTGGGGCATTGCATAAGCCAAAAGGTATCCTTCTATAAGCAAAAGTACTGAATGGACAAGTGAAAGTGGTTTTCTCTTGGTCCTCCGGCGCTATCACAATCTGATTGTAACCTGAATAGCCATCAAGGAAGTAATAATAAGAGTGTCCAGCTAAACGTTCAAGCATTTGATCAATAAATGGTAAAGGAAAGTGATCTTTTCTAGTAGTGGAATTCAATTTTCTATAATAAATACAAACCCTCCAACCGGTTTGCACTCAAGTTTGGACAAGTTCGTTCTTATCATTTTTCACCACCGTCACACCTAATTTCTTTGGTACTACTTGTACCGGGCTTACCCACTTGCTATCGGATATGGGGTAGATAACACCCACGTCCAAAAGCTTGAGTATCTCCTTTTTCACAACTTCCATCATGGGAGGATTCAAACGACATTGCGCTTCCCTTGTAGGCTTTACATCGTCCTCCATACGGATCTTGTGCATACAAACGGCAGGGCTTATACCCTTGATATCGGCGATTGTCCATCCTATGGCCGTCTTGTATGTCCTTAGCACCCTTAGAAGTTTTTGCTCCTGTAATTCATTAAGCTCGTTAGAAACAATCACGGGTAAATCTTCATTGTCACCCAAGTACAAATACTTTAAGTGACTTGGAAGAGGTTTCAATTCCAACTTTGGAGATTCAACAATAGAAGGCACAAGTTTTTTATCATTGCAAGGTAAAGACGCATATGAAATATTTTTAGTTGTTGATTTTTCCGGTAATGAGTCAAGAGAACCAAGGGTTTCTTTAATCTCATCACCATACTCATAACCATCGTCAATGGGTGTAGTGAGCACGGTTTCCAAAGTATCAACACCATTCAACTCAAACATTTGTTGCGCCAATGTGTCCATCACATCAATGGAGAAACAAGAGTGGACATCACTAGGATATCTCATCGTCTCGAAAATGTTGAAACGTATTATTTCTCCATCAAACTCCATAGTTAGCGTTCCCTTGTCAACATCAATAATGGTTTTCGCCGTTTTCATGAAGGGATGCCCAAGTAGCAATGGAAGAGACGAGTCCGGTGAACCTTCATCCATATCTAACACGCAAAAGTCAGCTGGAAATACAAGTTGATTAACCTGCACAAGAACATCCTCAACAATACCCATTGGGTAGACATTAGAACGGTCGGCTAATTGCAACACAATTCCAGCCTTTTTAAGAGGACCAAGATCAAGTGAGTTATACATAGATGCAGGCATAATATTAACGGGTGCACCTAAATCCAACATAGCTTTGTTAAATGTGGTGTTACCAATTGTGACGGGAATGTCAAAGCTACCGGGATCCTTGCACTTAAGTGGGAGTTTGTGTTGTAAGATTGCCGAAGCATTCTCCCCCACACTAAGCACTTCATTACCTTTGAGCCTTTGTTTATTGGTACACAAGTCCTTCAAAACCTTTGCATAATTTGGAACCTGCTTGATTGCATCTATGAGTGGTATGTTCACATGTATCTTCTTAAGAATGTCTAAAATCTCCTTTTCTAGTTCCGCCTTCTTGGAATTTGCAAATCTGTGAGGGAAAGTTAAAGGAGGAACATAAGTAGAAACTGGAGTTTTAGAGTTAGAAATAGGTACCTCAGACGTTTGGGGAGAATCCTCATTTTTCTCCTCCAAAACAGGTTCCTTTGGTATTTCCACCGTGCCCGAATCAGTAACTTCGGGTTGCACAAGTTGTGTACCACTTCTCAACGTAATTGCATTAACACCCTCTTTTGGGTTGATAGGTTGAGAAGGGAGTTTCCCACCATTTTGTGCCTTCAATTGATTCAACTCAATAGCCATAGAACCAACTTGAGTTTGCAAATCCTTAACCGTACTCTCCGTTCTTTGCATAAAATATTTCAGCAACTCTTCCATATTGGACCCCATATTTTGAGGTTGTTGTTGTTGTTGAAATTGTTGTCTCGGCTGGAATTGTTGTTGTTGAGGTTGAAATCCACCCGAATAGTTGAAGGTAGGTTGTTAAACCGCTCCTTGCTTATTCGCATAGCTAAAATTGGGTTGATCTCTCCATCCCGGATTGTAAGTGTTAGATTAGGGATCATATCGTCTTTGTTGATTTGGAAAGACCACATTAGCTTGCTCATCCTCATAAGCTTGAGAAGAACCTGGTATCACCGCGGCTGCAACTTGTTGCATCATTGCTGTCATGTTACCCAATTGTTGACGAAGTTCCTCGACCTCGCTCACTTCATTAACTTTCCTAAGAAGCACATCCGAACCACGACTCAAGAATTGTTGGGAGTTTGCTGCCATGTTTTCAATCAACTCTCTAGCTTGTGCCACCGTCTTGTTCACTAGTGCACCACCACCCGCAGCGTCGAGAAGATTCATATCACTTGATTGGAGTCCTTCATAGAAGTATTGGATGATCATAGCGTCACTGAATTGGTGGTGAGGGCAGCTTGCCACCAATCTCTTGTATCGTTCCCAACATTCATATAAGGATTCTCCCACATTTTGCTTCATCCCACAAATCTCCTTGCGAATTTGAGTAGCCTTTGATGCAGGAAAATATCTCTCTAAAAAGAGTTTCTTCAGCCCATTCCATGTTGTGACACTTCCGGGAGGCAAATAGTACAACCAATCCTTAGCACTATCCATCAAAGAGAAACGGAAAACTTTCAACATTGCACCATCCGCCTCAACATCCGCTGGAAGCATGTCCATGACAATGGTGTGGAAGTCCATAAGATGCTTGTTTGGGTCTTCATTCACCATGCCATGGAACTTTGGTAATTCTCTAAGCAACCCCGGCTTGATATCAAAAGTAAAGTTTGTTTGAATACACCCATGTTGTGTATCAAGCCTATGAGAAGCTAACTCCTTGAGTGAACGATTTGCATCACCCATTGCTTCTTCTTTTTCGTCAAAAGGTGGTTCTTGTTCACCCGGAACCTCTTGTTCTAAAACGTCTTCTTCTTGCTTGAAAGTCTCTTCTTCCGTTTCCAACTCTTGTTCTTTCGTTGTGTCTTGACTTGGTTGGAGTATTGTGCCTCTTCGAGTAGCTATCCCGCACCTTGGATAATTCCAATCTTTAGAAGCCAGGGATTAGGTACCTGAAAACAATTCTCACAAACAAGTAAGAAATAAGACAAGAAAACAAGAAGCAAAGATAAAAGCAGAAATTATAAAAGAAACTAAAAACTTAATAACTAGCCGTATGCCTCCCCGGCAACGGCGCCAAAATTTGATCGCTGTCGTATGCGTCAAAAATAATTTCACTTTCCTAAAGTATATGATAAGAAAGAGTTCGTTTCCAAACAATTCTCACAAACAAGTAAGAAATAAGACAAGAAAACAAGAAGCAAAGATAAAAGCAGAAATTATAAAAGAAACTAAAAACTTAATAACTAGCCGTATGCCTCCCCGGCAACGGCGCCAAAATTTGATCGCTGTCGTATGCGTCAAAAATAATTTCACTTTCCTAAAGTATATGATAATAAAGAGTTCGTTTCCACATAGAGGCGATTGTAGTTATTATGTATTCAATTTCTTAAAGTAACCAATTGGGGGAATTTCTGATTTTTTTAGTAAACAATAAAAGTAATTAAAAGCAAATAAATTGTAGAAAGTAATCAATGAGAGAAAGATATTGGTCAAGGAATTCATCTTCAATCTTAGACATGTGCTTGAATATATGATTAGAATTACAATTTAATCTCTTTTATTATTAAAAGCCTAGAGAATCAAGAGAGCAAGATAATCTATTAATTTCCTAAGTTCATCAACACACACATTAGAGCTGTGTATGTGAATTCTACCTAATGAATAACCTAACGCCTTGCGCTAATTAAGTTCAATTCCTAGGAGCATTAAGTTTCAGAAATAGGCTAGTCAATGCAATTGGCATACATTGCGCATAACAATTCGGACAATGGTCAAACTCTACATATGATTACGAGAGTGTATCACTACAAACTGTAAACATATCATGCTACTTCTATTCAGGGTTATCGCTCGATGAAAAACCTAAAATAGTTATGGACTAGGATGCAAGTTCAATTAATTGGCCACTTAACTAACCAAACATCTTAGTCCTATCACAATACATCAATCATGTGATTATTAAAACAGTAGAGATTTAAACGATAATCAAGAGAGAAAACTAATACATAACTCAAGCACAAGTTTTAGAAATAGGACTACATCCTTAACCAATAATATAGAATTTAGCTACTCATAGCTATGGAGTTCATCACAAAAATATCAATTGAATAAAGAAGAAGATGAACAAAAGCAAACCCTAGTAGCGTAAACAAAAACGGCTCTCTCCTTAGCTTCCAAGAATAAAAACGTCCTCCCAAAAGTTGTAGGACTTCTCTTTTATAGCTCCTCTTGTTGCAAAATTAGGTCTAGTCTTCAAAGTCCATTAGATAAAAATCCACCAAGCCCATAAGTGAGAGAAACCCATGTAGAAAATATGCCCAAAAAACTGTCGCCGGAAAACTGGTATTATGGCCGGAGAAGTGACCGGAAAACGGCTCGGTGACCTAAGCAAAGTCCACCCGGTCACCGGTCAACGATTCAAATCGGTCAAAGTCAACTCGGTCAAGTCACCGAGTCAAACCGGTCAAACACCGAGTCGATGACTCAACTCGCAAGATCACGAGTCGAACCGAGTCGCCTATTCGGGTGAGCTAACTGGGCTAACTCAGTTGAGTTGCCAGGGCTTGAGCCATTTCACATGCTAGAATCTGAGCTGCACCATCATTGTGCTTCACTACCAGCCCTGATGGCCCTTCATCGACCATACAACCATGTCATTCCCAGTTGCACCACTGCAAAACACCACCATTCCATTTCAATTCCTATTGATCACTTGCTCGAGCCTCTGCCAGCAACCAACAACACAATCACAGACTGCCATAAAGCACCATCAGCTTCAAATTCACTACTACCATCTCATTGCAAAGATTCGTAGTTCAACTTCACAAACTGCAACCCAGCTTAACTCCTTGCACCGCAAAACCTAGTCCAGCCATTATTTACATTAGCCATGTCGTAATCAACTCCAGGATCAACCCCGCAAACATCTCGTTGTAAACACCACCCGTAGTTCATACCAGCTCGCACTTTCTATCGATTCAATCTTGGAGCAACACAGCAACAACTTCAGGCCACCAGTCCATTGCAGTGCCATTTCAGATGCAATTCATAGCTGCAACTCCATCTCACATTCTCCCATGTTTACTGGCTACTTCATTGATAGGTGTTGTAAAACACCTAATTTTATATCTAGTATTTATGCTTTCTTTGCGAGTTTTCTTGTAAATTATGTATCTTATATTGGTTTTGAGTTATCAGGTGTTTTGGAGTCATTTGGAGCAAAAAGAAGTAGAAATAGCTACAAAAGTGAAGTCACAAGTGGAGAAAGGCCAAAGACCAATTGGAACTCGTTCAAATGCAAGATTTCTACTTTTCATTGTGTAGAGGACGAGAAGATGAAGACAATGGCGAAAGAACGGAGTTATTCGGAGTTCGTATGAAGAAGTTATGGGCAAAAGAAGAACTCATAAGACAAAAGGGCAAAATGGTCGTTTCCGGGACAAGTGCTATTGGAACCCCCCTTATGCGTTAAGGGGTATCCATTCTACTAAGGGACCATCAACTTTCAAAGGAATTACTAATGGCACCCAAAGATTCAAAACGGGGAAGCTCAAATTCAAATTCGAACACGCACGTATTTCCTCTTCTTCACGACCAAGTCCTTTGCATGGATATCTCGAGTTGTCATTGATGATCACGTGAAGAAGAGAATGACGCCGGAAGTAGTAATGACGACAAGTCGATAGAAGGAGCCGGCGTAAAAGGGAGGAAGAACTCGAATGGGAGAGTGAACTCGAGAACTCAATGGCAAAACATGCTCGATGAGATGTTTGCTATTACCAAGTTGGTGTTAATGGAGCTTTACAAAGTGATGAAGCTTTGATCAAAAGAACAGAGAGAAGGCTCTGCCATTACCGGGCAGTCATGAAGTTCTAACGATGAAGGTCTGGCTTACTGCCATTACCAGAAACTGAAGATGATCATGAAGAACGTATGAAGAATGGTGGTTGGCCGAGTCTGAGAATGACGTAGTTGAGCTCTGGTCTGGATGTTGCTGCCATTGGTAAGAGGACGTTGTGGTGTAACTAGACAGGGAAGAGCTCGAGAAAGGTTGATGGGCTTTGCTGTGACGAGACACGAGCAGATGATGATGATGCCCGGTGGATCGCAGGAGGTAATGCTCGAGTATGATCAATGGCTGGTGACTGATGGATATGGAAAAGCTCGAGTACAACAGGATGATGGAGAAGCTCATGATGATCATGATGGTGCTGAACAGGGATGGTAAGAAGAAGATGGGTTTGCTTCCATTGTAAATGAAGCTCGAGTATCGACAGAGAGAACGAAACATACGGTGAATATTTACTGAAGAGGAGAAGCAGTCAGAGATGATATGGAGTTATCGTTCTGTCTTGTGCCGAGTTTTCACAGCTGGAAAGGGTTTGCTGCTGGCTCGCCATGGTGCAGCTCGAGTCAAAGAGTAGCAGAAAGATTCTACACGGGATGGAAATACAGAGAAGACAATGGAGATGGTTCTGCTGCTTGGGTTGTGGTTATGGTGTTGATAATGAACTGAGAAGAACAAGGTGCTGCTGGTGTTTGATTAGGAACTGATGCTTTGCTGTGAACTGCCGTGAAGAGTGTTGGCTGCTATTCTGAAACAAGTAGAAGTCAGGGGAAAGAAAACGCGTCTCAGTTTTGGACAAGACTTGAGAGCGACAAAACAGAGACGAAGGGGTGAGTTTATTGACCGAGAATTCAGTCGTGGAAGATAAGTGTTGCCGGTGGACGAATTTGAGAAGAACTGGGAACAGGGAAAGAAAGAGTTACTTCTTGGAGATATTTTCTAACGCGTTGAAGATAAAAACGAGAATCTGGTACATCAGTGTACACCGAGTTGAGTGTTTCGTCAAACTGAAAGAAGACACATTGTGTTACATGGGGTCCACTGAAGACCCTAGCCAATTACAAACCGGGTGTCCTCTATTAAGTTACCTCGTGTCACGCTGGATCATTGTTACTTAGACTCTACAAGAGAATTCCTTTTCAGCCGAGTTTCAATCCTTATCAAGTGCGGCTTTGGTGGATCGTACGCGTCATCGAGGCCTATATAAGGCCAGTTAGTCGAGCAGCTTGAAAAAAAGGGAGGGAATCATATATCTATATATCTTTTGATTATCATATATCTTTTTCTATTCTTTTTCCTCTACTTTATTCTAGGGTTTACACCATGAAGTCTTTTCTCTTTCTTCTTGTTATGAACTCCATGAATATGAGCTAGATTTTATTATTGGTTATGGAATAAGTTGGATTTCCACACATGGGTTTTTAATTCAATATATTAGTTTTGTCTCATATTTATCGTTTACAATTCTCTGAAAATATTGTTTTATGATTGATTGATTGTTTTGTCAAGTTGCAAATTGGTAGAACTTCTAATCACATCTATTGCTAGTTTAGGGTTTATTATACGTAAAAGTGATATTCCTTGAATACAAGTAGCATAATATGATTATAGTTTGTAGTGATATATTCTTATGATCATATGTGAATCGTAACCTTTGTTAAATCGGATTAGTGCGCTTTCCACGTTCGATTGCTTTGATTGGCCTGATTTCATAGAACCTAATGCATCTAGGGAATTAAACTTGATTAGTGCTTTTACACGTTAGGTTGTTCCTTTAGGTAGAATTCATATTCGCATCTTTTAATGTGTTTGTTGATGATATGAGGAGATTTGCGGGATATTCTTGCGATCAAGGTATTCTAGGGTTTTTGATAAAAGTTGAGATTAAAATATCAATTCTAGTTGTTGTGTGAAAACATGTTTGTGAATGAAAACGAAATCCATGACCAATACTTTCTTATCCTTGATTTGCGTGTTTACTTTTTATTGATTTGCTTTTATTTGTTTTATTTAGTTTATTATAATCACAAAACCCCGGTGTTATTTATAGGGAACCGAAACAATTTGACAACCTAGACCTCTCTGTGGGATCGATCCTTTCTTGCCCTTGCTATATTTATATTTTGAGTAGTAAGAAAGTGTAATTATATTTGTGTCGGCTGACGACCGGTCATTCATCAACATGGCTTGCTCCCTGCACCTTAATACAGCTTGCCAATTCCCATTGCAACTCAACCCATGTGCACCAGCATCATCAAACATGATTTCAATTCCTTGCTATCTAACTCCACCAGTCCCTGTACTAAGCTATATCAACTTAACCAGTTGATACTCTCAACATCTCAGTCTCTGCAATTGCATTGCCATTTCACCTTGCAGCTCAACTCAAAACCAGCTCAAAGCCGCAGCTCAAAGCATCACAGTTCTCATTTCATTCTCTGCAATACAACCCCTGGCAGAAACATACTTGAGCCTCAACTACACATCTCTATCCTGCAGTTCCGTCTTGTTGTTCTGTTCCTGCAAGCCTTCATTCTGGCAACCAACTTTGTCGTTCTCTTGCTCAACACCACAGCTGTAGCATCAATTTATCAGTTTATTGCTCTTTCTGTAGACCTAGCGACTCTCTCTCTCTCGATTATCAGCATCAACGTCTCAATAGCAGGCTCATATAGCAGCCACATCTCCACCTGCAATGAAGCATCTCCTTGTTTAGTTAAACCATTTCCTGTAACATCCATCATTGCACATTACCAGAACCACAACTCAAAATCTACACAACCATTCTCCTTCTCTCCCTGTTTACATCTCATACTCATCAACTTCAACTCCTTTCTATATTCTCATGTTCACCTGCAACACCACAACCTGCTGGTGCTTCTTTGCTTGCACTTGGTTGCACACAGCTCAGTTCATGCCTGTTTTGATTATCCATGGCCATTGCAAACTCTTACCGCATTGCTTTATCATCTTTGCCACCACAACTACACTACCAATGCCTTCAAAATCATCAGCACAGCTCCATTGCTGCAAAGCCTAACCTGAGTACCACCAACAGCTGCTCATTCAACCACAACACAACAACAACCATTTCCAATTCCCCTGTAGTTCCATTACTACAACAACAGCTCCATTGTCATATTCTATTACTTCCTGTAGTTCATCTCAATGGCAGCAACTACAGCCAATACCACAGTTACCAGATCCATTCACTCTCTGATCTTCTTGAGCACCGTATTCATCATTCTAATGCCCCAAAGAACAACAACCCAAAGCACCTGCAATTCCCCATCTGTGGTCCTAACATACATCTAACCTAACTCTACACATTGTTTCAGCTGTTTCATCACAAACCCACTCTTTAAGAGCATCAGTTCACTTCATCCACACAGGTAATGGAGTTTGCGATGATTCTGCAATAGGTGATGGAGGATTATGCCTTCTAGGTAATGGAGTTTAACCTCCAACTCACCACTAGAACCAGTAACCCATCACCTGCATCTTCATCTCAATCAGATCCAATTAAACGGCAGTTCTTCATCTAGTACTCAATTCACAACACAATCATCAAAACCCACATCCGATACTAACCCTTAGCAGACAAACCCACTCCTCATTCATTTGAGAAGTCGAATTTCTTCTTTCCTGTTCTTCAAACCCTAACTTTCTTGTTCTTCCAGATTCAAACCCTCGAATCCATCTTCTCTGATTTTCAAACAAAACCCAGCTATAATTTATCTCCGAAAACCCATTTTAACTGATTAATTCTTCTCACAATCAAACTCAACCACTGCAATTTTGTCACTCAAATTTTCAATTCAAGCAAACCCTAAATTTCATTTCTAATCATTGAACAGCAGCAACGATTCCTTCTTGATCCAACCTCATGGCAACAGAACCACCGTCTTCTTTCTCCTGCCCTCAAAATCTATGGTTCTTCATCTTCTCGATTCCAGTCTCTTCATATGGATCCGCCACAGTTCTCACTCTCTGAGTTTGAGAGAAATGACTCCTTCGAGTCTCAACCCCAAGGTTTGGTAAGAACGAAAATTGATGCAGGCACCCGACTGATAGATACGAGCCACCAACATATTATCTTGTGCAATCTCATCCGGCTTCATATATCACTCGCCTATGAATTAACATCTTTGCTCTTTGCGCTCCAAATGGACATTTTCTCCTTCTTTTGCTCATAATGACACCAAAGCACCTAATTAACTCAAAAGCAAACATAAGATACATAATTTACAAGAAAACTCGCAAAAAAAGCAGAAACATTGATATAAATCTAGGTGTTTATCACACCTATCAGCCGCGCCATGCCAAACGCACTTTGCCTTGGCCCTAGCCATGTTAGTCACATCATGCCAAGCCAAACGCCCTTACCTTGGCCCTAGCCACGCCATACGCCAATGGCAAACCCTTGGCCCCACATGCCAAGCCAAAATCGCACCTAGCCAAAGCTAGCCACGCCCAAGGCGAACCCTTGGCCCCACATTCCAAGCCTAACCACACCCTAGCCGCGCCACCCTGTTGGCCTTCCCTACGCGGCCACCAAAACGAAGGTATGCAACAATCAACGGTTTCCTTTCAATCCCAGGAGCAAATCCTAGCCATCCAAGGTTACCAAACGACACATGGTAACCTTTGTCCCGAAAACCTAAGTTTGGCCACGCCAAACCTTGCCATGCCAACGGCATGCCACCCTAGACACGCCACCCTGTTGGCCTTCCCTACGCGGCCACCAAAACGAAGGCGTGCAACAATCAACGGTTGCCCTTCAATCCCAGGAGCAAATCCTAGCCATCCAAGGTTACCAGACGACACATGGTAACCTTTGGACCGAAAACCTAAGTTTGGCCACGCCAAACCTTGCCATGCCAACGGCATGCCACCCTAGCCGCGCCACCCTGTTGGCCTTCCCTACGCGGCCACCAAACCGAAGGCGTGCAACAATCAACGGTTGCCCTTCAATCCCAAGAGCAAATCCTAGCCATCCAAGGTTACCAGACGACACATGGTAACCTTTGGCCCGAAAACCTAAGTTTGGCCACGCCAAACCTTGCCATGCCAACGGCATGCCAACCTAGCCGCGCCACCACGTTGGCCCTCACTATGCGGCTACCAAAACGAAGGCTTGCAACGATCAACGGTTGCCCCTCCTCTCAAGATACAAAATCTCGACCGTCGAAGGTCACCAGGCTGGCAAGTTTCCCGAGATTAACTTGCCAAGCCACAACAACGTGCTACATGTTTTCCAAAACATTCGAGACATCAACACAAACTGGGGGATCCACTTTGGGTATTGGTTTGGCGGTTTACAGTGTGCGGCGTACACTACGCACGTCATAAGGAAGTGTCATAAGGGTGAGGCGGTTAGTAAATACGGGAAGTTATGTGTGAAATGTTCATGGGACATAAAGCACATGCGTTAACAACTTTATGGGACATCAATTCCATAACGTTAGCAGTTTCATGCGTTAACCACTTTATGGAACATCAATTCCATGCATACGGTTACCACCTCCTCCCATTTACTTCCCCACTCCTTAATGAGACCAGGGTACGTTTTTACTCCGACTTGTATAAATAGGTCTTACCTATTTCCATTGAACAACAAGTTCATACGGGAGATACAACACTCAGAAATACTTACTTGCTAGCTCACCTTGTTAGCTCCCTCACTTTTCTGATAACAAGTCGTAGTAACCCAACTACTCTTCCGTAATCAACTATTCTCGGTCTCACCACTTTCCTTGCTTCCCTCCCCAAAACCAACCCATTCTCCTCCACTTTGTGACCGAAGCAAGTCTGGAACGACCATTTCTTAGTTTAGGCCGGACTTGTACAGATTGATCTCTCGAATCTAAAGTACTCCCTTGCAGTACATTGTTTAGGGTTTAAATTATTTCTCACCTGCACACCCACAATTACCGAAATCAGCAGAAACCATTTTCACCTACAAACACCTATCAAATCACCATTAATGGGTTTCACGGTTCTACCAAAAAAAGTTTCGATTCTACCTCCATGTGGGTACTAGGATCGGTCACACTAGCTTTCCAAAATTTGTTTGACTAGGTACTAGGATCGGTTACCACCTATTTATGGTATTTAACTTGCAATCGGATGCACAAGTCATAGGATCGGTTACCAATAACTAAGACTTTTTGCACCTCTTACAAGGATCGATTCCACACACTTGTGATCGGTTGCACCTCTTACTAGGATCGGTTCCCCAATGTCTAGAGTTGGTCATACCAATTACAACATATCGATCATACCATCTCAGGTGATTACTTAAGATCGGTTTCACTAATAAAAGTCATACCAATACAAAAGTCATGCCTTGTGAATAGTTTTACCAAGATACATAAACAAGTTATGAGCGGTTATACTAAACACACATATTGGTAATCCAAAGATTTGCAATGAATAACAATACCAATAAGCCTAGTGATTTCCCTTTCGATTCACAAACAAGTTTATGATCTGTACTTCCTTTAAACAAATGTAAAACATTGTTTCCTAGGACGAAATCTTCACCCATACCCATACACATAATCACAATAGCATTCATACGATTATGTCGATGTCTTATATACGAAGTTCAAAAGATAGACGTTATACTTCGTATTGTAATTCCTTAATACTATGTCTAACTAGAGTATAATCATGCATAGCTTCGTAGTTATGTTTTCAATATGCACGACTTGAAAGATACGTTAGGAATGAAACAGTTCAAGTCAAATATTACTAACCTCAAGAGGAAGGATGATGTCGTCGATGTAGCTCTTTACTTCTTCACATTCTTCAAGTCTTCACGTAATACTTGTAAGTCTCATATCCTAATAACTTTCTAGTAAACCTTACGAAGTTGACTCTAGTAAATAATCAAACGACTATTTAAATGAGTTTTGGTTCATTAAAATATGACAACCAAACTTGACATACCAACGCTTGGTGGGTTCAACTGAGCTATGCTCTAACATCTACCCATCCTAGTCATATTTTCTTAATAAATATTAATAAATTTAATAACAAATTACAACTAGAATGATTTGTTCCTTTTTTTCTTTTCAACGAGATCTTCTTTTTCCTTCTTTTCACAATCCACCGAGAAAAGAGCTACAAAATCAATACCATATAATTATACAATCATGTTTGACTTATACAAAATCTCCATTATATCATACTAATCATACAAATCAACCAAAAAAATTTCTTGAACATTGTATCATACATACATAAGATTTCTGGTAACATATAATCGAATACAATCACGACAACCGGAAAAAAGAAGATGTAAACAATCAGATTATCCAAACATATCAAATATCAATTTTGGACTTACCAAAAAAACAAAAAACGTATAATCGTTCGAAAGAATCACAATCATGTAGTCTACAACATGATTTATCTAGTTTACGATTCAGTGAGATAACACCTAACGTCAAGGATACGGTAATGAACAACATAATCATCATCACTATTTTTTTTTTTGACAACATCTGCAAGATTACCAAAGATGTGTAGAATATGAAACTTTGATAATCCACTCAAACTTAAAGCCATAAACAGTAGTTAAATGTAAAACGATAAACCGCAAGCCAAAAATTCAGCCATTATATCATACTAGCAACTTCAAAAATGACCTCATGATATCATGGAATGTTGGGACCTTAGTCCCACATTGGTTAGATGGGGCTTAATTGGGTAGTTCATAAGTCAATGGGATCCCTCATCTAGTCAACCGGTTTTCGAGTTGGGTTCTACCCATGGGCTTATGACGAGTTGGGTTCGGTACCCTAACATTTGGTATCATAGCCAACCACCACGACCCATGCCTGCTCCATGAATACTGGGGGGACCTATAGGATAGATTAAAGTGTTGGGGTACCTATGTATGGGCGTAGTTGTCGCCCGCATTGAATACTGGTAGTCGAATGGAGCCGCCATAAGGAAAGGGTTACAGCCGGGCCAATGTAGATAGAGTGGGCCAACGAGGACGTTGGGTCTGGAAGCGTGGTGGGATGTTGGGACCTTAGTCCCACATTGGTTAGATGGAGCTTAATTGGGTAGTTCATAAGTCAATGGGATCCCTCATCTAGTCAACCGGTTTTCGAGTTGAGTTCTACCCAGGGGCTTATGACGAGTTGGGGTCGGTACCCTAACATGGAATGATCCCCAAATTCCTGAAACCAAAATCGAAAGTCAATCTAAAGAATAAATTGAGAGATTGGTTCCATGAGAGCCTAGTTCATTATTGGACTCTACTTAAATGGTCAGAAAAAATCAACCTCAATTTCACAGATTCAATCAGAAAAATTGTGTGGTTCCCCGTGGCAGAAAATAAGTAAATTTAATATTTTCTCGATCAATAAAATTCAAATAAAATTTTATTTTTAAATTATTATTGTAATTATTTTTAAATTATTATTTGTATAAAATTCAAATAAAATTTTTACTCATTTGAAAACAAGAGACACCTAGGTAAGAATTGGGTAGAAACGTAGGTGGGTTGGAGATGAAATTTTCTTTTTCCTTGTAGTTAGGGAAATTAAACCTGGCACTTTTAGGGGCGACCCCGAAAGAATTAGGGGCGACTTTTTTATTCCCAACCAATATACACCGTTAAGGGATGTCCAAAAACGCGGAGAATACGTTAATGCCCTTACACAATCGGAAGCTATTTTCTGCCCGATTATTATACAACAATCGGAAGCTTAGTAACTATATTATACTACCGATTAATATCGATTTTGTGCCTAACGCGTGTCTTGCTTCTATAACAATCGGTAGGAAAAATAACCTCACGAGACTACCGATTGTTAAAGTATAGAAATAAGAAATCTTTTGAATTTTTCAATGGTGAAATTTGGGGCTCCTATATAATCGGACGAATAAAAAAATGTGTAAGCTACCGATTTAGGGTTCCCCATAATCGGGTAGTAAAAGTAACAATTCCTACCGATTATGGTAGATTTCAAATTTCCCTGCAATGAAGGATTTTCGAAAAAACTCATTTTGGGGCAACCTATAATCGGGAGTTTTGGTAACCTATTTGTCTTCCGATTATGGCTAAATCCAAATCACGAACCACATGGTTATGGTCGGCTCTGCAGCACTCCAAACCTAGGGAATTTGGCCAATGCTCAATTTGGGGCTTCCAATAATCGGTAGGTTATAAGTAACCATTTCTACCGATTTTGGGCTACTAAACAATCGGTAGGTAATTAGGTGGTATTACCTACCGATTAACAACCGTTTGACAGAAAATGAGTTGAGTCGACCTAAATTCAAATTCATTTCATTTTCTTTTCAACTTCAACTTCAACTCCTCTTCTCCTCTTTCCTTCCGATTGCAGAGAGGAAAACTCTCCCCCTCTCCTCGCTATACATCGTTCATCGTCGAATCGAATCATCGTCGATTATTCTCTATAAAGATGAAAGAAACGGAACGTAAGAAAGCTCGAACCAAAAACGTAGTGCGCGGTGATGATCCGAATATTGGATTGCATGCCCGTAATAAAGAGGTTTTAACTCACGAACCCGAAGAACACGAAGAAGATGAAGTCCCTGATGTAGGCGATATACCGATAGCCAAACTCTCGTGCAACTTCAAATGGCGCCGATTAGGTAAGATTCAACCATTAATTTGGTTTATATTGCTTCAATTGGACGAATCCATGTTTATTTTTTTAGGGTTTTCGGTTATTACCCCGAATCGGAGGTTAGGTATTGTTATAAACTTCCGATTGTGGTCGAACTCTTCATTTCACGAGAAAATTTGTCATATTTGGGTGGTAAAAATTTAGGTATCCTACCGATTATATAACGTTTTTCATTACTAAGGCCTAAATCGATCATAATCGGAAGCTAATTGTGATTTTTCCTTCCGAATATACTAGGGAAGAACAAGTATTAGAGACGCAATAATCGGGTGATATATTTTGTACTTTCTTTCCGATTGTTTATGTTGAACCACTTGAGTAGTTTCTGGACACAAAGTGACGCATATTCGGTAGAAATTAGTTTTGTGAGGCTTCCGATTGTGATGCATTCGGTAGGTGGACTTTATTATGCCTTTCGATTATTGGTATTCGGAGGGTTATGTTGACATTTAGCTTCCGATTATTGTGTGTAGAGAAACATATTCGAACACCAAAAAAATGATTTTGTTTCCGATTATACGTATTCGGTAGCTTTAGATGAACTGATATTTACGATTGAGAGTAATCGGAGGCAATTTGTTAAATCAACCAACCGAATATTTAGTTTAATAACCTGTTGTACTTTCTTTTGTTGTTTAGGGATAGGCGAGGTAAAAACATCCAAGATGCAATTTTCTCGGCTAGTGCAAGGAAGGATAGGCGTCGAACCCGACAGCCTAGTGCAAGGAGAGCTAGGATCGCTAACGCCGCTTCAAGTGCTCAAGGTGGAACTCAACAAGCAAGCCAAGAAGTCATTCAACCTAGTGCCCCTCAATCGAACCGGTTCAAGAAGCTGTTAAACCTAGTGCCCCTCAATCACAACCAATCCAAGAAGGTGTTCAACCAAGTGCGTCTCAATCACAACCGATCCAAGAAGCTGTTCAACCAAGTGCTCCACCATCACAACCAGAAATTGAACTAGAAGCACCCGAAGAAGAAGGAGAAGCCGAAAAGAAAAATCCTCCTCGAAAGAAAGCGAAACACCTTGTCCGAGATGAACTGAAGGTGAAGGATATTCCAGAAGGTGTAATCCTTGGGCTGCCGGAGGATGGAGGACAATTGTTATTTGGATACAAAGAATCCCGGGCCAGAAATATATGAAACGAGGTAATGATCGTATCCATTTTATTAACTTATTATGTTTTTCTCCGTAATACTTTTAAGGGTTGGAGTTTTAGGTTATTCTAATTTTACTTTTTAACTTGTCATGTGTTTAATAGTATCATTCCGATGCGGTTCGTTTACTCAAAGCGACCGCCGCACCAACAAAAATGCTAGATTGGCCTTTGGAGGATGAATGTGAAAGGTTCAAGACCATTATTGCGAATTCAGGGTTGGCTAATGCTGCGGAGAACTCAATGTTGGAACATGACCGGTGGCTATATCGGCGTTTGTGGAGAGACTTTATCCCGAGACCGACACCTTCCATATGCCGTTTGGGGAGATGACGATAACCCCGAGATGATGTTGAGCAGATTCTTAAACTCCCGTCCATGGCAAGGGTGTTAGGGCCGAGTTCACTAAGCGGTTGGAATGGAGGAATCTTTATGATCCGACTAAGAAGTGTTTGGGTTGGGATGAAGAAACATCAACAACGAGTTCAAAAGATGCATGAAGTATAGAACTAGACAGTTCAACATGGGTACTCTGATGGATATGTTCAAGGGCACCAAGGATAAAGAAGAGAAAGGAACTTTAACGGACGAGCAAGTCAACCACGCGGCCACCGCATATCTCCTATGTGTATTGGGATGTGTCATTTTCCCCAATACCAGTGGCAATCGGGTCGACGCCAACCTTTTACAACTTCTGGATCCTCTCGATAAAGTGCATGAGTACTCTTGGGGCACGACATGCCTTGCGTGGTTGATGGAAGAGTTGAGAAAAGCGTCGAGGCTTGGAATTAGCCAAGTGGCCGGGAACGTTAGTCTGCTACAGGTATTGTTTATTAACTGCACATAGTTGGTTATTTTTTTTTATTTTTATACTATTGAAGAATCAATTTCCTAATACTTGCAAAAATGACATTATAGACTTGGATCTACGACCACTTCCCTATCTTGGAATTGGCCATTGAAAACCCAGCGTGGGAGAAAGGTGACCCTATAGGAAGAAAGTACGTCTTCGATGACAACCATTCTAGGACGAAGGAGCATCAGCTGATTCGTTTGAGGGAGATTTTGGACTCACTTAATGCCCAAGACGTATGCTTTGATCCATACAAGGAAGACCGAGCTGCTGGACATATCGCGGGTCGATCCGATTTGGCACTTTATTTTGGACCGTTGTGGCACCCCACAGGATATGTGATGTACAATGCCTCAAGGGTGATGCGACAACACGGTTTTGTACAAGGTATACCAAAGGAGGAAATCCATGGCAATTTCACTTTGGATCTGAAGCACTGCAAGTCTGATAAAGATTCTATCACGGTGGTTCACAAGGGTTCACCATCCTGTCAATTCCATTGGGATAGAAGGGTGCATTACTTGATCAACCAAGGAAGGGCAGCCAACCAAGGTTTTGAAAATGCTCCCAACTATATGGATTGGTACCACAATGTTTCTCATATTCGTGTAATCCGTGATCTTAAAGCAAAGCCAGCTTCGTACAAGAGTATCCTCAAAGAGAAGCCTACGGGTTTTGATAGATTGGTACGTATTGTTTTGTTAATTTAGTTTAATATTATGGGTCAAAATAGAGTAATAACCGTTTGATGGTATGCTATGTTTTAAAACAGATGAACAGGTTCAAGCGTTTGTCGAAATGGTGCACTGATTGTATAAAGTCCGAGAGCCTGTTTCAATTGAGAAGATAAAAAAGCACCAACAGTTGATTGATAACGTTGACAATGAGGAGTATGCATCTCAGTTCGGGGAAAAATTGCAAAAGAAACCTACAACCAAGGTGAACAAAAGAACTCGGGCGTCATCAAGCACTCAAGTTGATGAAACCAATGACGATGCTGGTCCAAGTCGTAGAGGTGGTAAAGGTCGCAAAATCAAAGCAAAAAGGAACAAGTAAACTTTATGTTGTAAACTCTCGATGTTTTTCGTTAACTTTATGGATAACTTTGTTTATGTTGGATTATGTCGGATTATGTCGTTTTCAAAGTTTGTGTCGGAATATTAGTTGTTACGTTATGTTTATGGATTAAGAATAGTTATTTTACACATTTTATGCATTTAACGATGACTCGCAAGTGAATCACATGAAGAGACATGAAAGTGTTGAATTTTGGAACACAATCGGAAGATAAGTTTATATATTAACCTACCGATTCTGGGGATGTTTCATTTTTAGTCAGAATCGGTAGGGTTATACGTTATTAACCTACCGATTCTGGGTATTTTGCAAAATATTTGGTCAGAATCGGAAGATTGCTAATATACTTTTCTCTCCGATTATAATGTGTAAAGAAAACTTGTCTTCTGTATCCAAACAACACCACAATCGGAAGGTAAATGTGCACCTTCACTTCCGAATAACAATAATCGGTAGGTTTATTTGTAATGTTCCTTCCGACTGTTATATGTAAAAAAACTTTGTTCTCTGTAACCAAACAACACCATAATTGGAAATTAATTGAGCACCTTGACTTCCGAATATTTTTAATCGGAGGTTTGTGGTTTTGTTAATTTCCGATTAGTCTACCAAAAAACAACTATGGTTTCTGTAACCAAACAACACCATAATCGAAAGGTAACTTTTCACCTTGACTTCCGAATATAGTTAATCGGTAGGTTTAGTTTTTGTTGGTTTTCGATTATTCTGTGTGAAATAACCAATGTTTCCTGGAACCAAATAACACCATAATCGGAACGAAAGTTGACACATAATATAACCGAATGTGTTAATCGGTAGTGTGTTTAACAACATAAGCTTCCGTTTATTTATAATCGGAAATTTGTTGTATTAATAATCCTCCGATTACATCCATTACATAAAGTTCAAACGACCTTAACCTTACAATTTCGTCAAAAGCACCTAAATCCATACTCCTAATTGACCATAAAAGTATTAAAAAAGATCATAACGTCCAAACACCACAAAAATTGTCCCTCTTGATCTTGTAACATCCTTCATGTTCAAATCGTTTCCCGTAGAGGTCCATATACCGATAATCAAAGATTTCTCTCAAATTACGAATGAGTAACAAGTTAGTACTAACTTATGTTAATGTGAGTCGGAGTTATAAAGATACTTACTCGTTTTTCATACGTCCACCAAGAAAAAGCGTTCCTAACAAATCGTTCTTCATCTTCAAGTTTGTCAATCTCCTTGTCGACCGCCTTCTTTCTCATCTTAATGTCATTGGATGATCTTCGAATTCGATTACCATCTAACGCCTCAAATACCATTAGAATACGGTTCCATAACTCGCTCTTCGGATTCCCGTTTGTGGAGCTTGTGAACACGATCATGAGCAGTTACCACAACCCACGCTCTATAAATAGCACAATCTTCTTCTTCGGCAAAAGCAAAAGCAATATCCATGTTTTTGGTTTTCAAAATTAGAACTCAAGAGAGGAAAGAGTTTGGTGCAATTGGGTTGATAGATATGAGTTTATTTATATAGGTTTAGGGTCCAACGACTCTTTTTCTTTTTCCCAAAAACTACAACGGCTATTTCTTAAATTTGGTTTAAAACTGCAACTAATTTGACGTAGGTGATATCTTGGAAAACCAATAATCGGTAGGTATGTAAGTTAGTAAATCTACCGATTATGGTAGCTTTCAAAATTTTAAAAAAACATGATTTTTGAAAAAACTCATTTTGGGGCAACTATTAATCGGTAGTTTGTGGAACCTATTATCCTTCCGATTATGGCTGCATCCAAATCACGAACCACATGGTCATGCCTGGCTCTGTGCACTCCAAACCTATGGAATTTGGCAAGGGTTCGATCTGGGGCTCCTCATAATCGGTAGGTTGTCAAGTTGTTAACGCTACCGATTGTGGTATATTTCAAATTCCCTTACATGAAGGATTTTAGAAAAAACTCATTTTGGGGCAACCAATAATCGGATGGTTTGGTAATATATTTCACTCCCGATTAACGCTGCATCCAAAACACGAACCAAGTGGTTATGGCTGGTTGTGGGCACTCAAAACCCATGAAATATGGCAAAGGTTGGATCCGGGGCTCGTTATAATCGGTGGGTTATATAATTATATACCCTACCGATTATACTAGATTTCAAAATTCATCACATGAAAGATTTCAGAAAAAACTAAATTTGGGGCAACCTATAATCGGTAGTGTATGTAACCTATTAGGCTTCCGATTATGGCTACATCCACAGCTCAAGCCAAGTGGTTATGGTTGGCTCTGCACCCCTCAAAACCTATGGAATTTGGCCAAGGCTGAATATGGGGATCCTTATAATCGGTAGTCTTACAAGTTGCAAAAGCTACCGATTATAAAAGGGATTATTGGCCGAAGTATCTACACAATAATCGGTAGGCATAGTTTCAATTTAACCTACCGATTCACCTTTAACTTACCGATTATGGTGTTGGCTACCGATTATATAAGGGCATATTGGCCATTTCGAAAAATCGAAGATAAGGGGTAGCTTAGATTTACGTTTGGGTGACCTTTTTTGTCTTTTAGTGTCGCCCCTAATTCTTTCGGGGTCGCCCCTAAAACTGCCAGGAAATTAAATGCCACATAAGATAGAGGATGTCTTCCCAAAATGCCACGTGTGAAGCTGAGCACATGACCATAGGAGAAGCTCTAAATTGGTTTAATATTAATCAATAAATGTGTTTCTTAATCAATAAATGTGCTTTTCACTAAAAATGGGAAGAAAAAAGAAAAGAAAAAAATCCTAGAAACCTGTACTCCATTAAAGATGCTCAAATATTCATGCACATGTGTAAGTGGCATACACCAAACTTTCGAGTTTCGAAAGAAATAGCAAGATTTTCCGCAGGGGCAAAGCTACCTACCTCAATGTTTTTGTGAATGGTTGCCGAATCCAAGAGTGTCACTGACCTTTAAAAAAAAAAAAAAACCACCTTTTTTCCATTTTTTTCTCAAGCGGTCTAAAGGCTTGATTTCTTTGTTGCGACTAAGATCTTGTTTACCAAAAAGTTGTTTTTTTTTTTTTTTTTTTTTTTTTTTTTTTGACTTTTCGAGCATCTTCCACATTCCATTGCATAGTCATCGTGTACATCATATATGTACCACTGAAAATCAGCTTTTGTCATACACACATTACTAATGGGGAGTGAGTGCACAGATATGATAGGGTAGGGTACCTTATTTGAGGTGGAAACCGGAAAGGGTGGTGGACTTTTACACACAATCCAAATGACAGAAAAGGTAGGGGGTGGAATTAGTGGGAGGGTGGGCTGTATTTCTGTTAGACAAACGTCAAAAAAACAAACCCATCCCCTCATCCCATCAGGGCCATCACAGAACTTTCCGTATCTAGATGTCGCCTCGCCTAAAAGACACAACAAAGGCAACTGGGAAGCCTAGAGAAAAGGCAGAGAAAGATACAAATTAGATTCTTGAAGAAAAGATAAGTATTTGAGTTATTGAATGGTTACGGTTACACTGAGCAGCAGCATCCTTTCGTCATCTCATTCTCTTCTTTTCTGCACTTCAAAACAAAAAGTAGTTCCATTCTCAGAGAATACGAAGCAAAATCAGGTTTTTTTCTCCCCCTGTAATGAAATTGCAATTTAGGTTTTTATTTGTTTCTGCAATTTGAGGTTTTATTCACTCTCAATCTGAGTATTACTTAGGGTTTGTCTTCGAAATCAAAGTAAATTTTCCTCTTGGATTTGGGACTTTTTCTTTTTGATGTATGATTGATAATGGTTTAATGGATTGATTTTGTGAAAAAAAATTCAGGGTTTGAGAATAAAAAATGGGAATGGAAGGAATTTTGTTAGAAGAGGAAGATGCAAAAGATTGGGTTTATAGAGGAGAAGGTGCTGTTAATATTGTTCTTGGTTACATTGGATCATCTCCTACTTTTGTAAGTCTATTATCAATTTTTTTATAGATGTTGAATCTTGTTTTCTCTTTTCTTTCTTTCAATTTGGGTGTGTTCTTACCCACTTTTTCTTTAAATATTCTACTTTATTGTACTAAAATTCCTCTTACTTTACTTTTAAATCAGTAATTAAGTATGGGGCTTAGTAGCAATTCTAAAAAGAGAAATTTGGTTTTTAACTTTTTATATAAGTTGATGCAGTAAATAACATTGGAGAAAATGAGGGTTGTCTTTTTTTTTTTTTTTTTTTTTTTTTTTATAATCCTTAAAGTATCAAGGTTGTCGGTGTCATAGCTGTTACTAGTCGGCGTCATTTGGCTTGTGAATGATATTGTTGTATATGGAATTTGTGTATTATTGAAATGATCCATGGTGCTCGTTGAAATATAATAGTACTTGGAGGACAGAACCCATGTGTATGGCGGGTTACGGGGATGAATAGTGTATAGGTGCGAAAGGGACCGAGTCATTTTTTTGGTCAACACATGGTAGGACTTGTTGTATTACGCCATTTTTCGTGAGAACTCAATTAGGCAAGCACTTTTTTGATCATTTGCGTAAGCAACTAAAACACGTAACGTGTCTCACAAAAAATGAAGTCTTTTAATGATTAAGCATTTGACATAAAGTTGCTTAGAATTTGCTTCAAACCATTGTTTGCAGGTGGTTAAGTTAGTGCATGATTTGGACTTGGAGTCGTATTTCCTAGTTGGGACCTACCAAATGGCATTCACACTATTTGTTGCTTTTGGTGAACCAGCTCAAATTGTTCATCAATACTGTTTTGGATTTTAAAATCATGCTTCACATCACTGACTTTATCTGTTTTATTTTATTTTTGTTAAAAAAAATTATATTAAAATTGTTGGTTTGGCAACGGACTAACACAGGTGGTAACTGGTTTGATTTGCTTCAGGTTGGGAAAGTGTTACGAATACAAAAGGTTCCAAAGTTCAAAGAGAAGTATACAGTTGGTACCTCAGACTTCTCTGTGCATGAGAAGATTCTATGGAAAGATTCATTTGACCTTGACACATGCAGTTCGAGGGATGATGCAGAGCGCTTATATGTGCAGAATGTGATGATCCCCTTGTTAGGATCTGAACATGTGGATGCCGGGGTATGTATTTTCTGGTGGTACTTGTCCCAGCTTTGATATATAACTGAAATTTTGCACTAATAAAACTACTGATTGACGGTTGTATAGTTTCAATGCTATATGGTGTTAATTTGGAACTAGTTTTCAACTTCATTATACATGGAACTTTATGTTATAGTCGGGTTTATATTGATTCATGTTTGTAGGTAAACTTTCATTAACTCAAAAGGTCCATAGAAATCATGTCTCATGTTGTGTTATTCATGAGCAATAATGGCATGTTATTACCAAACCTATGAATCCTGCTTAATATTGTATTCTAAAATGTATAAACTCAGTTTTGGTATGATGTCTCAGAGCAATTTTAGGGTGATCCTTCTCCCACGAAGTTATAAAATTGAGATTTCATGTTATTCCTTAGAATTACCAGAAGCATGTTTGAGTTTATTCTTGCCACATCGCACAGGTACGTGTCTCTGTTTCTCGTGGATTCTTGGAAGCCATAGAAAAGGACCATCTCTGTGAACGTCCTTGTTGGAGAGTTGACGCTGCCAAGGTTAATATCCTTTGTGATTCTGCACTTCTTATCTCGGATCATATCATTTTTCCAGATGGTATATACTAGCCTTACTTTGCGTTTAATAGATATTTAATGTGTATTTTTACGATCGTTACTTGTTGACTGCTTTGGAGATGTTAAAAATATTTTGAGACCCAGTAGTGACATGTTTCCCTTGACAAATCTATTTGGATACTTAGTTGCCAACTTCTATATTTGTTGAACATAGGCTGCAATGTTGTCTATCCTTTAACTTATCCAAGGATCAGCATATCTACCTGAATAAAGTTAACTGAAATGGTGTGCAGTTGTCTTAATCATTCTTACAATATATGGGGTTCTTTGTTTTTATCAGGTATACGTAAAGAGGTCCCTTGCATATCGGTAGAAATAAAGGTTCTTCACTTACCTTCTTAGGTTCTTCTGCAAATGCATTCCACTCTTTGTTTTTGATTCCATATTTGTATTTTAGGGAGCAGCCAAAATGGGGTTGTCTTCCATGTTCAAGATTCTTAGCTGAAGGAAATGCTCTCAAAAGGACCATATCTCGTTTTCAAATGCACCAAGCTTTGAAGCTTCATAGAGGAGAGGTAACAAGTTCAAACCCTACTGTTTCTTTTGAGTTCAAATTACCGGAAGGCCTTCGATGAAAACAGAATGGCAGAAACAAAAACAATAACAATAACAAAAAGAAATCTGTAGGACTGGTTCCACTCTCTCAAACATGCAACAATACAGTAACTAACAATGAAGAAATCCTTGTCATTGTCAAATCATAAATTATGAATATTAATTAAATGGAAGTATCACAGAAATGATTATGCCAAGTTGTTAAGAATATTATTGATTGTTATTTTCGAAATTTGATTATGTACTAAAATACATGTTCCAAACTGGTTTGTCAGACGTCAGGAGTAAGTGAATATGATCCTCTTGATCTGTTTTCCGGGTCTATTGAAAGAATAAGCAGGGCGTTGAAGTCACTCTTTACCACCCCGCAAAACAATTTTCGTGTATTCTTAAATGGCAATCTCATTTTCGGGGGCTTGGGTGGTGGGACAGATGATACTACTGTTAAAAGCAATGAGGCATTTGAAGATAAGATTGGAGATGTAATCCAAGCAGAGCGTGGCCAGAGGAAAACAGAATTTTTGGATCTCGTGTCTGAGGCAATTTTCCAGTCAGGGGTGCTAAATCATCTTTTGGAAGCTCAGAAACGTGATTTCCTCGACATAGAAGGAGCAATCCATGCATATTACAATGTTATTTCACAGCCTTGCAGGGTGTGTCAAGATCTAGGTGATAATGAACTCTCACAACGTTATTCGTCGTTGCATTCTCTTTCATCAGAAGAAAGCATAGAGATTGTGAAGGGCTTTCTGATAGCTGCAACTGCAAAAGATTTAAGTATGATGGTCAGCTTCAGACCGAGGGAAGAAGGAGACCAAGTGTCCTCATATAACACCATACTCTTAGATTCAACAAACCAATTATTCGAATATAAGGTAATATTACTTCCTGAACCTGAAGTCTCTACTAAGACTTAAAATTGGCAGTTGATGGTTTACTGCAATTGATGTAATCTTACTTCTCTATTTAGCAAAGCGATTGTGCCTCATTTTTTTCTTTAGCAAGTCTTATCTATTTTATGTTTTAAACTAGCTAATATTTTATTTTATTTTGAAGCAAAAACTAGCTATTGAAAGTGATCAGTTCATTCTTTTGTTGTAGGCTTATTTCATTGACTTAGACATGAAACCTTTGAAGAAGATGGAATATTACTATGAGTTGGATCAGAAGATAGTGAGATGCTACAACAGATTGGAGATGGCGGTACATGGGTCACCTGATTCCCAGGAATGAAGTATTTTAATGCTACCTGGTTACATTAAATCTAGTGAAGATGCGGGAAGCCTTTATTTCATAGCTTTTGGTAGGTTACTTGAACTGTAACAATAGTGTACTTAACAGCTAGTTTGAAGGATTATGCGAATGGTCAAGTTAGCTGGTTATGTTCATAGAAACCTCTTTACTAGGACGTTTTTCTTTTTGACAGAAATCCCATGAGGATTCAAAACTGAATAAAGCAAGTGCTAAAGTAGCTAGATTATTGCCTTTACTTATGAAATCTAGATAATCATTCTTACATCTGAAGCTTGTCAATTTAAGAGCTATAAGACTAGAAGTAACAGATCACCATTGTCAATTGGGGACTTAGGGACGGACGGTCGAGGACCACGACGTTAAGGTTTTTCATTTGCTGTCCTAAGCTTTTAATTTCTAGTACCTATGTACCATGTGCACTGCAGCATCACCATAATATGTATTTGTTACACTGTTATTTTCGTATGACCATTGAATTTACCATCAGGAATGAACTGCAGAGTAGAATGCATAGTTTCCTGAGAGGAAAGGAGGAAGATAAGAATTCCTTCACTGCTGAAAATGATATTTCAACCACCTAACTTCTCTCCTCTCTCTTTTTCAAGATCTAGACTAGAGAGATGGATTGCAACTTCAATGATTTTGAATTGTCGTGCTCTCTCATTTATAATGTTAGCTGGATGCTTCAATCAACTTTTACATACAAAGTTGAAAAAAATGGAGATGAAAACAAGTACTAAAAAAATTGGTGAATTGTAGATGACCAAATTTCTACTGATCTCTTTTTTGTGTTGTTCAACCTTGGTTTTCTCTTGATTCTTACATACCATTACTTGTCTTGTTTCATATTGTGTGGTGGTGTTGGATCCATATTTTAGATGGGAGATAGAGAGGAGAATAAATGTTATAAGAGCTCATTGGTGGCCCAATTTAAGAACACCTTCTGACATACCAACATTTACTTGTATAGTCCAAGCATATCAATGCACCTTCATTATATTATAAGTCTCCAACCAAATTTTCATTTTCTCACCAATTCTACATATGCAAGTGGAACTTCTTTCTACTTCATGTAAGTAACAATATTACTGTGCCTCTTAGGCACTACTGGAATTTGTTTTGCCTGCGCGCTGTTAGAGGCATTTTTGATCTATTGGCATCAGAATCAACCATTTTACACGTGGTTAGTTGTGATGATACTTGCAAAAACACTTGATAAATAAAAACTTATCCAAATGATCTAAATTGATGAAATGCCGTTCATACTATCCAGTGATTGATTGTGATGCTGGTAGATTAAAATCGCTCGAGCGCGAAAACTTTTTTTTTTTTGGAAATAATGGACATGTCTAAAACTGAAGGCCAAACCCAAAACCTTGGTCCCCACATTGAGTCTTTTTAAATAGCAACAAGCATTGCTGATCCAACATTTTCCTTTTTGTAGTTTTTCCCTTATAGAACTAAGACAACCATGTCAAAGGTTCTCTTCTTTATACTCTTTTATTTTATTCTATCTTTCTTTAGCTCTTGATTTTCATTTGCTTTATGTTTCTCTGTCCATTCCCTGCAAAACTGACACCTTCACCAGAACCTGTACTACTAGATTTCATTATAGATCTCATTTTTCATGTATTCCTCTATTTAGTTCATTATTTTTCAGCTAGGGATGGATAGTACTAGTAGTAATAAATGGAACCTGACTGACTGACTGACTAACTATTCACTTTGTCATTGCAGGTGCAGAAAAGTGTAGTGTCAGTAGATCTTTTATGCTCAAAGTGCAAGAAGAAAGTAATGAAGTTAGTTGCAGGTGTAGAAGGGATAAATTCTATAGCCCTTGATTCCACAAAAAGTACGGTGACAGTTGTCGGACCGGCTGATCCTGTTGATATCATTAAAAAGGTCAGAAAATTCAAAAAAACTGCTGAGTTTGTTAGTATAGGACCATTTAAACCAGAAGAGAAGAAAGATGATTTGAAGAAGGATGTTTATCCCTATTTTCCAAAGACTTGTCAGAGGTGTGATGTTTGGTATGTTGTTGGTGATGAATGGCACCATCCTTGTTCCATTCTGTAAACCATGTCAGATCACATTTTCAATGGAGCTGATATCTCTAGCTCTTTGGGTAACTAGTTTCATTTTATGCATACCATATCCAGTACTTCATTTCATCTCAAGCTTTTCCGAATGTACGCAGTATGATTTCCCTAGTTTTTTCAATGTAATGAGTATCTTTATTCCCAACAAATTTGAATAAGTTTATTGTTCTTCTTCTTCTTCAATCGAAATCTACCCCATAGTGGTGGTTGGTTTTTGGTTCATTTTTGTGTGTAAAAATAAGAATGCAATAACTGAAATTTCCATTGGTGCAGTGTGGCAATAACTACAAGCAGAACTAACCCATGCCCACTGTAGGGCCTTCAACTAATGAGACTAAAAGTGAAAACATTATGAGTTACTGAATCTGAAGTACAAGTTCTGCAATGATTCTCAAAAATTCTACCTCTCATTTGTACTATCTGATCTGAACACATATCTTTTATGTCAGAATATAACAGGCCTGAAAATTCTATATGTCAGTATGTGTAAGACCTGACATTAGTACTCTATTTGTATGTCAGAGTGAAATCCTGGGAGTTAAAACTTGAAAGTACAAAACCTAGTACCTGATTACAGATACAATATTATGGAGCTTCTACAAGTGAGATAGAACTCAATGCTGACTTCCAGGCTATTGAAACAGTGATTATGCTAGAATTAGCAGTTGGTTTATTTACCAGCTAATCTTAGTGGTAAGAAATTTTAGAGACCTGCATTATATTTTAGAGACATGCATTATACTGCAGCTACAGAAAGTGTGCATATGCATGAATTTTCTGTGGCAATGTGTCTCATTTTCCGCGGCATTAGCTACTTTTGGGTTATTGATAGTGTAGTCTGACAATTACTATGCATTTGAGGTTGCTTTATGGTGGTTCCCCTTGAACTAATTACACTGAACAGCTTGTCCAATTTATTAGTTCTTCCTGTGGTTCCCATTGTAAAGTTAACAACAAACGACTACTCGATCGATACTGGACTAGGTTACCCTTCACATCTGGAAAGCGATCGATTCATGACAACGTTCACACGAGGATTTATACGAATAAAATAAGATGGATTAATCATGAACACCAAGGAAGATAAAGACTTTGGACCAGTGGGGTATGATAATTTGCAATTGTCTCCACAGAAAGCATATGATATGAACATAAAGATCACAATGATCGCGCTAGGTAGACGTTATATGCAACGCAACAACTTGAACCTTTATTCAACAGCTTAAATCAAATTAAAGAATTCGTTCGCACGTGTCAATATCGTCTAGAGTTCAACGTAGCATCAAATTTAATTCGCTAAAAGTGAGCTTTGTAGGGATTGTTTCAAGTTCAACCTTGGTTCCAACATGTTGGTTATTCATTTACAACTGACCTACAATGCAAACACTTCACTTTCTTGTCAACCTTTGTTCAACAGGTTGGTTTTCATTTGCAAGTGACCTACATAAAGCATACAATTCGCTTTCTTGCCAACAATGGTTCAACATGTTTGTTCACTTACAAGAACAAATACTTTGCTCTTTTTTTTGAACTAAAGAGACCTTTTTAACATTGATTATGACAGCCAACCCAAATTCCAACTTCACCAAAAAAAGAAAAAAATAGTTGGTCTTAAAGCTTCAAAATTTGCATATTGGTCTTTTCAGCCGTTTTGGATGGCAAACAAGTAGTGCAGCATTCTGCAGTTTGGGATATTTTTGTTCTTATTTTTTATCTTAGTTCTGCAGTTGGGATTATTGGTTAACTACTTAGAATAACAGGTGCACCATACTTCACATGAGTGACTCTAGCTTACATTCAGGGTTGTTGAGTTGTTAAATAGAAAATTTCCTGGGCTTGCATTCTAGTGACCGGTCCATAGCAAAAAAAGAAAGTCAAAACACAAATTTGTTGCACCCAACAGAAAAAAGATCTAATAGTAAATGTTAAGATGAGGCAACTGAAAAGGCAGAAAACGGTCAGGATTTCAGTAACTGAAAGTAATAATTTCCTAATCACAATTATTGACTGTTGAGGAAGGCGAACGACCAAATGATGAAATCTTCAATATATAAAGCCTTTCTAATTCTCAATCTCAATAGTTTCATTTTGAATTGAGTGAGAGGAAGAACAACAACTTCATTCTCAATGGTGCAAAGGACTGTTTTGAAGATAGATTTCTCATGTCCGAAATGCAGGAAAAAGGTACTCAAGGCTGTCACTGGATTACAAGGTAAATTACACGATGTGATTTCAATTTACCCGTGCAGTGATTTTGTTATGCATTGCTAATTGAATTTCTGTTCTTAGGTGTGGATAAGATTGAAGTAGATGCAGCGAAGAGTACTTTAACAGTTACAGGCGATGCAGATCCTTACAAAATAGTAGTTCGCGCAAGGAAAAGTGTAAGAGCTGCAGAAATCGTGAGCATTGGAGCTCCACCACCCCCACCAAAACCAAATGATGGGAAAAAGCCTGCTGAGGACAAGAAAGCTGGTGGAGGCAGTGACAAAAAAGCTGGTGGCGGTGGTGACAAAAAAACCGATGGAGATAAGAAGGCTGACAACAAGAAGCCTACTAATGATGGGAAGAAGCTCGAACAAAAGAATACATCCATGATGGTATATGAAGGTTATTACCCGCCTCCGCCTATACCTCAGCCTCAGCCATACAATATGTATGTTCGAGTAGTTGATCCCGCTTATGAACCCATCTCGCCATGCTCCATTATGTGACATATAGTGTTCTTCTTAGGTAATTTAAGCAACACAGCTGTGAGGCTAAAGAGATTCAGCTTATTATTTCATCTTAATAAAGTATGAGACTAGATTTTCCATTCTGGATTATTAAGAGAATACAGAATACTGAATTGCCATTTTCATATCTATTTTCTCATGTGGATCATATCCCGAAAGCTTGAGATCGGACAGCACAATAGAATCTATATCCTTCTTCTGTGGACTGATCTTTAATACCTGCATTGAAATTTGAAAGATAAACTTAACATTGACAATGACAAAAAGAAAAAAATGACAGATAGTAAGACTCCTTGTCTATTCAGTTTACTCACTGGGAAGGGTTTGGGAAGTTTCTGAAGCTGAAGTTGTAGAGGCTTGATGTGATTATTGTAAATATGAGCATCCCCAATCACATGAATGAAATCACCAGGAACAAGATCTGTGCACAAAAGCAAAATAACAAGTTTTGCATTATAAAAGACACAAGCTTTTAAACTCAATCTGGTTTAGAGGATCCATATGAAATGCTTACCGCAAACATGAGCAATTATGCATGTCAAGAGAGCATAAGATGCAATATTGAATGGCACACCAAGACCCATGTCGGCAGAACGGTGATACATTTGGCAGGACAGCTCTCCATTAGCTACATAGAACTACAGAAAACAGAAGACAAATTGAATTATCCATGAAGGATAAGAGATATTAAGAAGTTAGAAAAATGAATAAGTGGTAATGTGCTTACCTGTGCAAACATGTGGCATGGTGGAAGTGCCATTAATTTGAGATCTGATGGATTCCAAGCTGACAAAATAATCCGCCGATCATCAGGCTTAGTCTTTATCTTCTCAATCACATCTAACAACTGATCAAAACCTTGCCCAGTGTAGTCAGCATGCATGTTAGTGTACCTGTAAATACAATATTTTGGTGAGAGTCCAATATTGGAACATAAAAGTGCAAAGCTACCTGGCTAAGTTAATGTTCAGTTATTACTTTGCACCGAAGTGTCTCCATTGGAAGCCATATATGGGTCCTAAATCACCCTCTTCCCTCTCTTGTAGTCCAACACTGACAACACATAAAGAAAGCAATTAGACTTGAGTGACCAATTTAGCTAGTTTTTATATGAATTATAATTCTGCCAGATAGCTCAAGTAGTTGCCTCTCTAGGTAATCTCTGGATGCATTTCCATCCCAAATGTGAATCCCTTTTTCCTGTAGTTTCTGTCAACACACAGGCATGAAACATTAATAGAATCCTTTTCCACTCAAAACAACTGTGCGCAGAACTAAATTTAAATCTTTACAGAAAAAAAAAAAAAAAAACTTGTCCAGGCAATTCACAAATCAACCGCGCTCGTATAGCTGGTCAACTCAACGCGCATTACAGCATTTCACATGCTTCATAATCCATATAAGTCATTTACAAACATATAGATTGGATAGCACAGATATAATTTGAAATTTTTCACAGGGATATATGGTTATACCTTTGCATTTGTTGAACCGCTGACGAACCACAAAAGTTCTTCAACAACACTTCGCCAAAATACTCTCTGTCCAAACAAAAGGTGTCATATATGCCCAGAAATAGCAAATTAGAAAATTGTCTATAATTGAAATTTTTTGCATACTTTGCACTGAACCAGTTAAAGTTGTATCGTAAAAGCAGGTGGCGCTGGAATTCAGACATGTCGTCAGTAGTCATGAAAAGACTGCTTGTAAGCTGTGAATCCTAATCAACTAGCACCAATTATGAAGTTAGATGCACAAAGGGGAAAGTAATACCTTAGTCGTCAGAAGTGGGAAAGTTTTCCGCAGATTAAATCGCATCTAGTGTAAAAGGACAGGAGAAGAGCAAAAGCTAAATCAGAATGGTTAAACATCTTAAACTCTGGATGTACTAGACAACTAATTCGGCTAATACCTGACAACCAAACTTCGACAGTGTTCCAGTCCCAGTCCTGTCTTCTTTTGGGGTACCATTTGAAATGATATCTTTAACCAAACGGAGGTACGAGAGCTCCTCATGTCTTTCAAAAATCATTTTGGGTAGAAATGAGAAGTTTTGGGTATCAAGTTTACTTTCAAAATCCACCTTATTGTTTACAGCATTAGACTCCCCTGCAGATCTCATGACACGGACGTATGTCACAAAAGTATACCTCATGATATTTTCTACAATTGGAAAAGATGAATACCATGGTTGAAATTGTGACAAATCAACCGGAGGAATGAAGACGTCGCATTCAATGTCAGCATCAATTTCAGTTATGTGGATAGCATCACAACTTGGCGCATTTAGTTCATCCCTACACTCGAAAACATCACCATTATTGGCATAGAGATTCCTGAAATGAGACGATAAGCAAAACAGAAGAAGTACTCACTTTAAAATCTCGCCACCTCCTATAACAAACACCTTTTCAATTGACAAACAATAAGGAGATGTTGCTAACAATTCCAAAGCCGAAACCAAGCTTCCACAAATTATAACATTCTCAGCAGTACTGATTCCAGTATCAAAACTCTTGGAACGAGTTGTTAATACAACATTCAAACGACCAAATTGTGGTCGATCTTTAACGGGAATCGTTTCCCATGACTTCCTACCCATTATAACTGCATTCATTTTTGAAGGGTCCGTCGTAGCTGTGGTCACATCATCGTAGAATTTTGCATCAGTAGGCAAATTCCATGGTAAATTCCCATCTTTGCTAATGCCCAATGTTCGAGTTGCAGCAACAACAACTTCATACGTCCTTTTCGGACTTGCATTCCCATTCGGAAGGTCCATGAAAGTCCAAATAAATAGCACTAAACCTGAAAGTCCATGTAGGCAACTATGAATTTAAGAGCATCTAGTAAATCAGTTAACACACATGCTTGAGAAACTATTCTACAACTAGTGATGATTTAAGAAACTAAGAAATCTTTGGTTGCAAGTATTCATTTGCGAATTCCAAGAGTTGAACAAAATTAATGAGTGAATGAGATTTATAAACTTAATGACACAACAAGATCACCTTATAGAGGATGATCTACAGACCTATTAAGCGGATGGAATGTGCGCCGGAACCAAGTCAACGATCCAGTATGTTTTCTGAATATACTTTCTTGTTTGATTCAGCTTCACTGCATAGATTCCTGGCCTGTTCTAACTTTCTAATTCATTCATGTAAAGCTTAACGGAGAATTTTGGTAAAGAAAATGAAAACCAGGACATCAATGAGGTTTAACAATGATTGGGTATTGACTCTATTGACTTAACTGATTCAGTAAGCACTGAATAGGGGAGATGAACGTTCCCAAAAGAAAAAGAGAAGAAACAAACAAATAAGACCAAACTGGCAATAATAAAAAAAACCGCGAACATTTAATTTTTTTTTTGGCGAGTTGTCTTAAACCAGCTGCATTTTATCCACCCCAGAAAAGTCTTTGCCTCTTGACTCTTGATATGTTAAATCCTGTTTCTGCCACTTGCACCGTACAATTATCAAAGGAATCATTGAGCCGTTCAAGTATTATGTTAGGCTATGTAGCTACAAGATTGCTAAGATAGAGTTTCCTTGCTTTAGTAGTAGTAGTAGATTTTTTTCCTACCCATTTAAAATCAGTTACTACGATACTCTTTTTTAATTTATAAATGATGCACTTAATATTAAAAATAACAAATTGGTCCAACCGAGATTGCAACATTTGCAGAGAAATGACTATCATAATATGATTTGCATAATTGTTAGGATGCAGATTTTGAGTCACTAAGAGTAAGAGCATCTCTAATGCTAAAGGTGAAGGTTACCCTACGTTGCGATGTTATTCTTTTATAGGTCATTGTTTCAAGATGAAAAAACAAATAAAGGTAAGACTTTTAAAATTCATTTCAAATCCCCAAAGTCTTATTAAACAAATTTTAATTCAATAAAAGACAAATAGGCTTTTAGGAAAGATTCTCTATGAGTTTTGCTGCCATGAGCAGTTTTTTCTAAGGTTTTTCCTGTTGATTTTCCCATTGGACGGAGGTTATTTATGTTTTCATTTTAATTCTCTAGAGCCAATTTCTGCAATACGAACAATTGGTTCAATCTCTTTGAGACCTCGTATGATTCACTTGCAACGTTGGACTAAAGACTTCAGTCCCGAAGATCAAATACAAACCTTAGTTCAGGTTGGGTCGCGTAATTATGGTGTAAGCTAATACTGTCGTAGGAAAACCCTGTTGGAGATTGCTAGTGTTGTTGAAACATTATTATAGGTGGATGATAACACACTTAACCGAGCTTACGGCCACTTTGCTAGGGTTTTTGTCGAAGTCGATCTTTCCGAGAAATTGCACGAATGGAGAAGAAGAATTCACATTAATAATTTACTTTACTTATGAAAGACTGCATTCCTTTATACTATTTGTAAACTGATTGGATACAGTGCAAACGCCATCTCAATATATTGGTAGAACTAAAACTATTAATAAGCAGCAGAATGAGAAGGATGATAAGCAACTGCCAAATACGCAATATATGGTGAAAACTGCGAAAGAAGTCTTTAAGAACAAACTAAGATGTCTGGTGAGTCGTCGAGAATACATATAATTAATGATTCCACTGATAATATAGTAGTAGTTGCTGAGAAGACTTCTTATTCCCGAGAATTAAATGGTTATGAAAATCCGAGACTCAACATTCCCGTTATTGGTTTCTCTTATAAATCTGAGGTAAATCCACGTGATTTTTTTTTAAAGCCGATGTAGACTTAAGACTTGTTGAACGACTTGGAAAACCAGTCGTATATGCGTCTACGAATGGGCATCTTTAGCTGGCACCGACAACTTTAAATAGCGTTTAATACTTACGGCAAGATAAACCAACCGGCGCCAACAACATTAAATTCCATTAAATATTCTCATGCAACGCGGGAAAAAACATGGACGTAATAATGTACTTAAAGCCGAGAGTGTTTATCGTTCCAACTGTAAGTACCAATTAACGGCTAGGAGTTCATGATGACTAAACCATAATGTTAGAGCATTGCTCAGTCAAACTCACAAGTGTTTCTATCTCAAGATTGTTATCAAATCTAGTTGACCAAAACTATATCTTGATTTCTAGTCTACATTTCATGTCTCAAACTAGGTTAGAAATGTGTAGTTGAGTATCTGTCATCACCGCGTTCACCATTTGAAGAAAAATATCAACTGAAGACTTTGGAGGATTTCATCGACAAAAGCTATGTGAAGACTGAACCGTTCCTATTTACTCAATGATAAGTGCATAATTCATATGATTTTCGTGTCCATTCCATACTTGTTTTAGCTATTATTCTTGCATATTTTTGTATTATTACTCTTGTTTTCTCTTATTTGCCTCTAATAGGTGAATCATCCAAAAAG
Source organism: Papaver armeniacum (assembly GCA_023531295.1). Lineage (NCBI taxonomy): Eukaryota > Viridiplantae > Streptophyta > Magnoliopsida > Ranunculales > Papaveraceae > Papaver > Papaver armeniacum. The sequence continues at coordinate 216,697 of JAJJWW010009642.1, read as the reverse complement.
GAGCTACAAGGTGCTAAAAAGAGCTAGGAATAGAAGTATTCCAAGTATCCAAGTGCCCAAGTCCAAGAGAAGTGGAAGAAGTGCGACGAAAAGGAGCAAAACGCTCAAAATCAATAGAAGGGCCAAAGACCAATCTTAACTCATTCAAATTAAGGATTTCTCATCAACATCTTGAAGATAATTGAAATAGAAAAAGAATTCAAAAAGAATGAGGTCATTCCGAGTTCGGATGAAGAAGTTGTGGCCAAAACGAGTTTTTATCGAATACCGAAGACAGTAAAGCATGCAAACGGGTTCGCATACTTTAATTCCGAAAATTTCTGCTGGAATTTGAGGTACGCATACTGGTACGCGTACTTAACAAGTAGGAAAACGTGTATAAATACCTTGGAAGGCCTAAGGGCACGTTTGGAGTCGTTATGTCGTATTTTCGGGTCAGGTTCTTGAACCGAACTAGATACGTGAAGGCCAAGCAATGTGAACCTATAAAAATAGGTATTAGGCTTTTCACACAGGATTATCGAAGATCAATCTCATATCACAAGTTCTACATCAAAACCTAGGGTTTACCCCTTTAGGGGGAAACCACCATTATGCATCTTCTTTGTAATATGAGTAGCTAAATCCTTTGTTGATTAAGGATGAATTCAATGTACTAAGCGTGAAGCTTTATTAATAATACAAGTCTATTTGAGGTTTTTATCATCATCGTTTGTCTTTACCATATCTAGGGTTTATGAGTGATTCTTAGATTGATTTGGGATGCATACTAGATTAGTCTATTGATTGTTCTATTGCTAGTGGAAGTTAGGAGATAAGTAATCGTCGAATAACTCTCTACACAAGTAGAAATCACGAGACCTTACAGAGGGATTTTGTGGAGGAATCGTGTGTAAAAACAACACCAGCAAGTAAACCTTGAGCTAAGAGTTTAACTACTAGGATTAACCTAATTCACAAAGCTTAAAGCGTTCGATTGGATTACACCTTGAGTGAGCTACTACTTGGTGGTTCGGTTGAATAGAATCTGATATTGGAGAGCTTCCGTATCCGTGGTATAAGGAGTTCTGGGGATAGCACTGAGCTAGCTGTTATTCTACGGTTGGTGATGAATGGTTCTTACGAACAATAGATAAGTATTCTAATCCTGTTAACGCTTGGTAACGACGAAGGATTCCTTAATCATCCCTTTCTTCTTTATTGTCTTTTTGTTTATCTCACAACCAAACCCCCCTTTGTTATTTACTTTATCTTGCTGATCAAATAAACTATCAATTACACAGCTCTCTGTGGGAACGATCTCTTACTACCGCTATATTACCAGTCAATTAGTGGGAAATATATTTATTAATTTGTTGTGCCTACGACAACCCATCACTCAAGTATTCACAATTTTATCTATGAGACTAACAATATGTTTGTTTTCTCCTCTATGAAGTGGCAAAACACTACCTTCCTCTATATAGAGGTGGTCCCCATTTTTTTAGATGTTTGTTTTTTCCTCTACCTCTACATATATAGAGGAAAAACCTCTATCAAATAGAGGAAATTAAATAGCAGTAGGAAGGTGCTATCTTCCTACCCAACCACTATATAACGTCTAAATATCTAAATTGCCCTCAGCTTATTCCAAAATTCCCAATCAAAACATGAATTCTTTTTATCATTCTTTTCGCAGGTTTTCTTCTCAAATCCGTTGCTACCTAAGTTCTTCCAAAAACCACCGCTGCCTCTATCATTACTTGAGAAAAACCACCACACCACCTCAGCCGCCGCCATTCAACAAGACCACCACACCACCTCCGCTGCCGTGACTACTTTCATTAACACCAAAACCACCACACCACCACCGCCACCACCATGACTACTTCCACAACCACCGCTACAGCCGCTAACCAAATCCTATTCCAGGGTTAGACCAAAATTACACTGAAGATTCCCAAACACAACACCCTATCATCAACCCACCATTCTTTGATTTACAAAAGCCCTAATTCAATTTTTCTAACAACAACCATCTCAAATTAATCTTCATTAGAATTCGTGGAATTATTAATAATGACTGATTTGATCTCAAATTAATATTCATAAGAATTCGTGGAATTATTAATAATGAATGACTTGGCGGGTGATTAAACGATCAAGTCATCTGATGGAGATAAAATGGCAGGTGAGGTCATAAGGGACAAAAACCTATAGATAGTCATAAAACTGGTTTTGAAGAGATTCAGAAAACAAACGTAGTATTAAGAGGTTACATATAGAGACACTAGTAGAGAATCAATTATAGACCTCTAAATTAGACCCACTAGATAAGTAGTTATAAAAACAAACATGTTGTAAGTCGTATGACTAAGTGAACTTTGAATAATAGCACAATAGAAATTTCGAGCCAAGTTTATCTTGTTGAATATTTTTCTCAAAATATGAATTGAGCTAACGGTCATTCATTTACTTGATGAATTTAGTTAAGAATAATTTATTGTTTATGAACTAGATTATGATTCAAGTTAATCATTTGAAAATAACCCGGAACAGTGATATATGTAAGATTATCATTGATGTTATAATGGAACGTTTCAAATTGATTATTGAGAGTTTTTAGAACTACTAAAATCTGGATACAGGGACAGTACACGTACCTAGTAACAGTACCGACGTAACTATTTGGTTCCGGATCAGCGGTATACGTACCGGCGTAGGCCTAAGTTCTATAACGACTTCTTGGTAGACACCCGATATGCATACCAAAAAGATCTATTGCTCGTGAACACAAGGGTGGTACACATACCCAGTATGTATACTGAAATGCCCTGGATTGTAACTGCCTTAAGGGTACACATACCCGGTACATGTACCTTGGCAGAGTGTCTCACGAACTGGATGTAGGACACGTACCCGGTACACGTACTCACCCATTCGAATAGTTTCAGATGCATTTCAAAGTATTTCTATGAGATATTTGGCATTTAAACAACTCTCTAAAACACATATAAGACATAATTGATCACCTATTAAGTTATGGTTGTATATCAAGTTAAGTCTAAAGTGTTCGATGAAAATGGCTAAGCTTATTATGTTCGTCTGACTAACTTTGGTTAACCATTCTTGAACAAACTCATTATACATGGTTTGGTTACGGTTCATCCTTATCCAAGTGTATATTCTATTTGTGTTTATCTCAAGCTAAAATCATCTAACGGTGAAGAATGACTACTCGATTACCAAGTCATCTTTTGAATCTCAAGTCGAATTTTACCTAACGGTGAAAAGAGTTTGCGTGATTACAAAGCCATCTTAGCTTAAATTGTAAGAAACCTTCGATCTTGAAAATCTATATAAAGAGAAGCTCGTGCAATTGGGAAAATTTAATCCCGACACTTCAGTGTGTCCTAGTTTCTAACTAGAGTCGATTCTCTCTTAACCTAGTGATCGGTGCCTAAAAATGCATATTTCTAGACTATTTTATAGTCATTTATCACATTCCTAGTGCTTCATTGTTCTATTTTCTTATATTTTGCACATTTGTCCATTAACGGGTAATTTCTATGAATAATCTCATTTTTATTGTGTTGTAGGTGAGTAAATGATGAATAAGAGATCAGGGGGCTTGTGTGATGGGAGTATAATAAAAGAGAATTTGGAGGCGTTTGTGGGCTCAAGGAATCGAGGAAATGATGAGTTGATACAAGATGTAACAAAGCTCAAGTTATGGTGCTAAGAAGGCTTTACCAATTTAAGTATACTTACAGCACAAGAAGTGGCCAGCAATCTACTTCACGTTTTAGAAACAAAGCCGGTTTGAGTTCTTCCTTAAATACTTGAAATGAGGTGTCCAAGCTTAACACCCAAGATGACCCCACTACCCTTTCCATTTCTGTTCCAAGTTCCAAGCCATCTGTACTTGGCTCTCTTATCCACCCGACTAGAGCTGTCAATTTCTAACCCGGCCCGCGGGTTGGACCTAGCTTGGCTTGTTTCAACCCGGCTTGGCTTGACCCATTGTCTAAACAAGCCGGGTTAGGGTAGTCATATCTAGCCCTAGTAAAAACAAGCCGGGCTAGGGTCAACCCGCGGGTTACCCGCCAACCCGTCAATTTCCTGTGAGTTACTAGTTTAGGAATTTTAAGTTTCTAATTTAGTAATTTTAGGATGATTTTAGGGTTTTGTGCTAGAAATCAAAGTTCATATATATTCCTTAAATGATTTAATACAATCCAAAGTTCATTTGATTTAGGGTTACGGAGTAGTGGGTGCTTTCTTAGCGTTTTGTAAAGCATTGACCAACATAAATATACAATTATATATAAAATAACAAGCAAAAGTAATCAACAACCACGAAATGGAAGAGTGGTTATAGTTTTCAGATATGAACCAAGGTGGGATGAGTTCGAATCCCTCTGCCCACTGAGTTTTTTATACGTTTAAGTGATTTTACATTTCATCCATCCCATTTAACAAGCCAACCCGCAACCCGTCAGAGCCAACCCGTCTAGGGCTAGGGTTAGGGTTTTGGGCTTGTACATGAACAGTACTAGGGCTAGGGCTGACCCTAACCCGTCCATGGCTTGTCAAGCTAGGGCCGGGTTGACCCTAGCTTGCCCCGTTGACAGCTCTACACCCGACATCATTACCCTTAAACCCCTATTTCTTCCATCCCTATTTTACTTCCTCTTTATACTGAATTCTGCCACCCTTCTCGAACACTACACCATTTTTAGGGATTAGCAACGGAGCCTGGACGTTGCTGACTTGGGTCGCAACGGCAGGTTGACGTTTCAAAACACGGTGTTGCATTTTTTCGCAACGGCATAGGCCCCGTTGCGACTCTTGGTCAGCAACGGAGATTCGCAACGTACCTTGCCGTTGTGACCCTGTTTATTCGCAACCAAGGTCTGCCATTGCTAAGCTATTTCTAATTACAGGAATACCCCTACCCGGAACTAAAATGTTATTGGTTCTGGTTCTAACTTAGCAACAGATTAAAGACGTTGCTAATATTTTGCAACATATAAAAAAAAGCCAAGTCTTCATTGACCTGGTCAAAATCCATTTCCCCCTGCAGTTGCCCTATTCCCCATATTCATCATTCCACAAATATACAAACTATGTCATTCATTCAATGGACATACACAAATATACAAACTTAATTCAATTTCATTTCCACATTCACCATTATGAAAAAAATAATTCTTCAATTGAAGTTAACAACAAGTATGAGAATTTGATACAAACTATGTCAATCATTTAATGGACATATACAGAAACATACTTAGTTCCTAAGTTCAGTTCATAGAAAATTCTGAAATTCCTAAGTTCTTCTAACTTAAATCTCTATAAGGAGATACTACATTAACTCACAAATCTTGCAGCTGCTAAGGGACCTAATGGATGCTGCTTTGATGCTTTGTTCTCCAACCTTTCTGATCTCACAACAGAGCATCATTCAATTAACCTGCGAACAAAGCATCACAAATTCTTCCAATCAGATATCGCAGCGAGCGTTTATAGAGCCAGTTTAGTTGAATAACTGGATTAACATATTGGATAAGTATATAGTAAGACAAATAAGAGGATGGAAAAGAAGCTTACAACAACTGCGAGGGCTATTTGAACAGAGAGGAAGAACACCAAAGAATACAACTAAACATGGGTTACGAGATAGTAGAGAAAATTCTAGGTCTGTTGAGCCTTATGGTTCAGATAAAGGACGTTCAATGGTATTTGCACCCATGTACGAATACCATAAAAACACCATCCATTATCTAGGCACTCTACTTTTTCAAACGTTCGAAGACAAATTTCAAGTTGTTTTAACTGATGATATTGCTACCCAAGTAAACCAACAATTCTGGGACTAAATTTCAGGTGTGATATCTATAATGAAATATGATATATCGAATCCTTCACATTCTAAATTTTCACATCAGGGCTTTTTAAGGATCATACGTACAGAATCAAGAATCTCCTGCATTGATCACATGCTTTAAAGTCTAAACTACATAAAAGTAACGTGATAATAACATACCTTGTTTGTTGATGGAGAAGTTGGAACTCCAATATTTAGTGAGCAACTTCTAGAGAAAACCTCCGCTTTAATATCCCTTATTGCCACATGTACTAATGGCGAATCCATATCGGTTGCTTCACTGAAATCGCTTTCTTTACTCTCATCCGTCTTCCTAGAAAAAATGTCACTCCATAAAATATACAATAAGAGCATCATAGAACTCAGATAATGCTGCTTTACAAAAACGAAATTATCACTGACCAGTCCAATGAGATTAAAAGAGAAGGTACACCAGAGATCAAAGCCTCTCTAGCTCCCGCAACAACACCTGAGCAATAACTGGTGATTTTTCACATAAAACATTAGAAACAATCCAAATAGTCCACTAATCACCTAAAAAATTAAACCAAAACATGAATAAACATCTTTTAGGAAGCCATAAATCATATAACCATTTCAGCCATCTATCCATATTATTAATCACACCAACGAAATCCGATACATAACTAAAGCTTAATAGTCAAGCTAACTCCACCTACGACCTGTACCTAGCCAAAAATATGAAATGAGTTTCGGTTCTCGTGATCTACACAAACTCAACCACTTTGCACTTAAAAGTATACATAACATTCTCTTTAACTTCCTAAGATAAGATCACAAACTTAACGATGATTGCCAAAAAAAACAATTAGATAAAATCAACACACAACTTAATTTAGCTAGCTTCTAGTAACTAGTACTTTTTATTTTGTGTTACTAACACCGACACCGATGATGAGTACAGTAATTTGCAAAATGGAAGCAACACAACAAGTTTGATGATGCAAGTTATCCACTATGCAATTGCCACACGAAGTAGAAGCAAACATAACCAGATGAACATATTGGTCGGATGTCAATTTATGATGGTGCATCAACATGTAAAGCCTGTCGTGATAAGGCACAAACCTTGTATGCATATCTCTAAGCGACTGCCCACTCTCCTTTTCCACAAGAACCTCATCATTAGGTCCAATTGTAATGTCCTTGATACACAAAAATGAAAAATAAAAAAATCAACAGAATGTAATATGTAAGCAATGAGTATATCGCATAAATATATTTCCCTTACCATATGATCTCCAACTAATGACCAAAGTATTACGACATGTTCAAATCAAAAACAAGAGCTGGGAATTATATATGTGTATAAAACTTACTAAAGCAATATCATATGATTTGTCATTTAAAGAATCTTCAACAACCACAGAGTCCAGAAACTCGACTATCTGAACAATACAAAGAGCAGCAAATGTGAATTAAGATGTCAGAAGAATCAATCTCCAGCTAGCTCGTGTATTTTGGAGGTTAAACTAACCTTCTTGTCTACATCATTCAAGCATATTTGAAGCCCGTAATCACTCATAAACTGCAAACGATAAATTTCGTCGAGTCAAAAACATGTAGACACTATATCTAACATGAAATAAGGTAAAAAAAAATTGGATAGGATGAATACGAACAGCGGTTGACCAGAAGTTAGGAATTTCTTGAATAATCTCACTCCTTTGTTTATAGAGACGCTTTAATATTTTGTTATCCCGCTTCTCCATTTCCTCCTCCCACAGCTTATCCTTATACTCATCCTCCGATTTCCGCAAATTGTAAAGTATATTCTGTGTCATCTCTTTAATATGCATGCATGATACAGAAATAAACATTAGTACCAATACATAAATATTTCACAGAAGAAACACAAGTAAATTACATGGTCAAGCTCATCTTTTATTTACATCAACTTCTCCAAAGATCCAACAAGAACAATATCGGTGTTGCTTTTCTCTGCGACCTTCCACTCTGATTCATAGGCAGGAATTCTAGGTTAATACATGACATACCAAACAAACAGTATACTTAATTTCGCTTACCCTCTATGAAATCCGCTCTCTTATTCTGGATGGCTGGGGCGCCTTCACTTGATTCAACATCCTTGCATACTTTCGACTCCTTCCCGAGTTATTCATGGTGGCAACTATTGGCAGATAGAAGTACAGAACAACTATTTCTTCTACTCCACCTCTTCTTATATAGGAGGGGATACTTCATTTTACTCATCTTTTGTGCTTATAAATTAGATTGTTGTTAAGTGAATGAACGTAATGTTTTAATTTCAATTTTCAGGCGTTGTTGAAACCCCCGATAATATGCTAATGAATTCATCTTCTCTTTATGGTTTTTGATAATCTTCATTGTCCTAGAATGATTTAGCTCTTTGAGCACATGACCACGTGATGTGTAAGATTAGTCACAACAATATCATGGTGTTCTTCCTCGGAATGAACCAAGACCATAATTAGACTAGAACCGCCTTAGCATAGGTTGGTGGTGGATTCACCATCCCCGGGTAGCTCTCAAGTTATTTCTTTACCTTAGTTTAGAGACACTTTCTCACAAAAACATCGTCTTGAATTCGGTTAAGTAAAGAAGCCTTAGATCATATAAGAAGCACCCCTCGTCTACGTGCGGATCGACTCTTTTGCCCGTCTTTAAAACTGGTAGTATCTTCCAACCAAGTTTTGCGCCGCTTGCCGGGACTTGGGTGTGCCACCTGATTTTGTACTTGCTTTATCGATTTTCACCCTTGTACATATTCATTTTACATTGTTCTTGTTAATCCCGTCTTAGTATCACTTAGTTTCATTTTTTTTATAGCTTTGCATCTTTAACTTAGTGCATCCGCATCTACATTTGCATCTTGAGCATACCTTAGCCATCATTTGCATTATAATCGTCTCGTCATCTTAATCATCCGCATTCTTGTTAGTGTAGCTTTAGCTCATTTAGCCGTAGTTAGCATAATAACTTTTATTACCCTACTAGGGTTTACCCGCCACTCCCATCTTCCTCAAATTCTTTCCGCCAATGTCTTGGTTACACACCCATTCTCACATGGTAACAATAGCTACAGATACATAAAAAATGCAAATCATTTATTGTTATACAAGTAGTCAATGTAACGACATGATTGCTAGCAATTTCAATGAACACATGCAAGCAACTATACCAAATTGTGCTCAAGTAAAAACACAACAAATGAAATGGATCAAAGATTGATGGTGGAAGCACACTACAAGTTGTGAAAAAATTGAGTGATAAAGTCCTTATGTTAAAAGAACAGAGAAATTATGCATCCATAAACCCAACACAAGTAATGTAATTCAATACAATATTTTTAAAACACTTCAAGCACTTAACGCTCACATTTTAATTATTCAACAGTTGTAAATATAGCTAATACCCATGAAAATAAAGCCATAAATGTAAAAATAGACAATAAGAAAGTTTACCCTTTCTTGTCAGGCTTTTTATCGAACACAATCTACATTCTCAATCCAAAAACACTCATGTTCTCATTACAACTAGCTAATCTATGCAGCGTTGGGGAAGAACAAGAAACCCTAATTTTGAATTTATCTCAATTTCTTCTTCAAAATAACAGAATCACCACCATCAATTCTTGTGTTCAACTCAAACCCTAATTGCAGTTTTTGCATTATCAGTACCACCCTAATTCCTCTCGATATCCTTTACAGATTCATTAAAAAAACTGCTTGAATCAAACTCGTTCTCTCTTCACCAACTGCAACTCATCATCACCATCACCTTTATCTAACTCTTCTTACACAACACCGACCCAAATCATCACCTTCTCCTCAATTGGTTCATCCTTGTCTTTGTGAGTTCAAGAAATTGAAAAACTGAAATTCGAAAAACTGAAATATAAACCCTTGAAATCGAAACTAGAAGATTCACAGATGAAACCCTAAAATCGATAAAGTAAAATTTAAAAAAAAAATTGATTCCCAGCTGAAACCCTAGAAATCAAATTCTCTAAAATCGCAAAATCTCTAAAGCCCAAAAACTGAAACGAAAAGATTATGCGAAGGAAACCTGGTTGATTTCAGTGGTTTTAGATTGAAAGAGACGAAAGAGAGATGAAGTTCTTCAGAGCTGTGAGGAGACGAAGTTCTGTGGCTGGAGGAAAAAAAATGAGAAGGAAAGTCGATAAGGAAGGCATATATGATGGATTTGGCTTGAGGGTGGAAAAAAAAAAGAACTCTTGACCAAAGTTTGACTGGGGCGTGTTTATCAGCTCCAGTGTTCCGACCAAGCAAGTGGTCCACACGCTTGAACTGATCGCAGTTGCAATTCGCAACCTTGCCTGTGAGGTTGCAAAATTCGCAACGGCATCCCTTTGTTGCGAAAAATTAGCAACTGGGATTCACAACCGAAATTTCGCAACCGACCTAGTGTCGTTGCAAATCTTAGTTATGAATCCCTTAAAATGGTGTAGTGGAACTGTCCCTCTCACCGGCGACCAACTGATGTTCTCCCTCTCTTGGTAATGGAAATCTCTGCAATATCAAAATCATGTGACAATCGGTGAAGACAATTAGGCGGCTGTGCAGTGGTGAGTTCCAGAAACATTAAATCCCTAATTTTGTCATTGTATTTTATTGAAAATTGGGAGAATTGTTGTATAAATTGGGAGAGGATTGTAAGGTAGAAACCAAGCCCGGAGTAGCCGGTGCAAGTTGTATTAGTAATATTTAGGTTTTAATTTTAATCTTCTTATGTTCTAAAATCTCTGCTATGGCAGAGATGAAACCTCATAAATAATTAGAATTTCATGGTTTGATTTACTTGTTCTTCATGGGATTTTGAATGAAAAGCATGATTTAATCTATGAATTTTGGCAAATTGCTTTCACCTGTATGTCAAGCATCCCAGGTAGTGAGATTAATTCTTTGTCAACATTCAAGCCTATGTAAACTGATTTTAGTTCTTATCTATGCCCTAAAAATATAGGTAATGCTAGGAATTGACATATATTGCTGAGATTAAGCTATCATGTTTGTTAGTGATTATATCACATCTTCAAGGTAGTTTGAGGCTAGCATCTCTATAGCTCCTTGATTTAAAAGAGAACTAGTAAATCAAATTAGGGAATTTCTATGCATTTAGGTGGTGGATTCAAAGCCCTAGTTTATCATTGTATTGTTTTCAATCTTTCTTCTTTAGTATAATCATCGATCTTCTTGTCGTATCGACAAACACGTCTCTAAATTAGTATTAGTAGAACCTTAGAAATTTAGTTTCACCTATCCGACTCCCCGTAGGATCGACCTGTATTTGTCGTTATCTAGGTTCTAGACACCGTGCGCTTTCGATTTATAATTGTAGGTTTCTAAACCTACCAAGTTTTTGGCGCCGCTGCCGGGGAGTTGGCAAACGGTGTAGTTTGAATTTTTTTTGGTTTTGCTTTACTAGTTTGTAGTTAGGATTGTATATATTCTTTGCTGTCATTTACATTAAAAAAAATAAAAAAAAAATCTGGTTCTGATTCGATCTTTACCTATATTCTTCTTTAAATTGTTTAGTTTTTCTGAATTTGTTAGCATCTTGTTTGTTTATTTCATAGCACTTAAGTTCTAAATTTGTATTTTGGTTCAATTGTCTTTGTCCTTTAGCTTTTGGGTTTGCTTGGTCATTCTCGTAGTGTCATTTAGAATACTTTGCTTTGTTGTTTCAGCGGTATAGTCCATGCCTATTGGTTAGTGTGATTTACTCCATCTCTTAATACAAGTCCAAGTGTTAATTTCTGTATATATTATTTTAATACTGCGTAATTAGCATAGATTAGCTCTCTGACTTTTGCTTAGTTTATATTTTGGGGTGTATACGTTTAGGAAAGGTTAGTTTTGTTTTTTTTCCCATTTCTTAAGTGGTGTGGAATTTCATAATTTTATTGTGGTAGGTACTGGCAAGATCTTTTGTTGTTACTTATCGAGATATTGGTGTTGTTCTCCTTCACTTCTTGTGCTTATAGATTTGTCTTATTCATATGGTCCTAAAGCTTGGAGTATACAGTGCTGTCAGGTGTTAAAGAGACCACTACATTGGCTTACCATCAGGTCTATTGTTTAACTGTGTTATGCCGTCTCTCGGCTATTGACAAAGGTGATAGAGACACCAGAAATAGTGCCAAGGAAAAGATAGATAGAGCTGAGAAAACATATCAGAAATTTTGCTTCAGGTGTCGTACATGAGGTAAGTTCTGACAAACGATGTATTGAACTAGTTCTCTACCCCATTTCTACATGGTCCGAATGGTTTTGATATTTGGTTGAACATATGGGCATGATATTTTGTTAACAAGTACAAGTTGGCATCTTGTTAGTTAACCATATTTTAATTGTTGAAATCCAATAGAAATCCAGTTTAGGTATATGGTACACACTGAAAAGAAGGAGCTCTCTACAGTTGTTGAAACAACATCATTGTTAAAAAATTTGTTAGTTTTTGTTATTGTATTTGCTATTAAGCATGTCACGTGCCATTGTGCTTAGAATTGTTTGTAGTCTGTTATATCTTGTATGCATCATTTTTGTTTAGGATTTGTTAGTAAGATTTAGGATACTAGTTGTTCTTTTTTTTTTAATTTTTTTTTTTTACTTCAGAAAAGAGAGAGAAAAAAATAAGGTCTAATGTCAGGATTTTGGGCAGCTGTTAGGGATGAGAATTCATCGCACAAATTACTTAGAGAAAATGAACATTGTTATAATGCCCCACCCACACATTCATCATCTCTGGATCATCTGATCAGTCGAGTTGAAGTGTTGGAGGCGTGCAAATTTGGGGAAAATGTTGTGCCTAAGTCATCTAGCCCAACTAAAGTCATTGTGTGTGTCGTGTGTAGAAGCACAAATCATCTGGCCAAGCACTGCCCTGAAGTGTTTGCTTTTAGGCAGTCTAGAGTGGACCATGATAACTTTTTCTATCAAATGCAAGAAAATACCCCCCACTCATAGACTTGTGACCTAGAGTATATAGATGCCCAATATTTTGCATGCACTGATGGGTATCTCCAAGGTAATCCATATGTAAATACTTCTAGATTTCTATCTTTTAGTGACCCTCATGAACAGCCATGTACTGAATATCCATCTGAAAGGATGTTACCCACTGTTGAAAACTCCACTCCCCTTGAACAACTTAACATGCTTTTAAAAATGAATCTGATTCATTTACAAAATGGGGGAATGAAGGAAATTCAAGATGAAATGCTTGTTTATCCTAATGAAATAAATTGTGAAAGTAGTCTGTCCAGTCTTACTCATGCACCTGATATTGAATATGAACCTGTTTTAAAAACAAATGAATGGACTGGAAATAATATGCTTTTTGATGGGATAAACTATTCATGTTACGATGATGATGATGACAATGATTTAATGTTAGAAGAGCATGTTTTTTATGAAAATGTTCTTATGGAATCTTCTGTTTCTGTTTCTGAAACATTTGGCTCTGTTGCTGCTTCTTCTAATTTTCTTATTCGTAACATTGAAGTTTTGCATGATGTGGCTACTGATTCAGGGATTATGCAATTGTTCAGTGAAGGAGAGCACGACAAACAGTTTGTGTCCGACTTAGGGAAGGCTGAATTTTCTATTGGCACTAATGATCTTTTGTATGAAAATAACTTTAATGTGTCTAGTTCCCTTCCTAAGTCGCAATATGTTGCTTCTTCTGATTCTGATTTGGGTACTGTGAATAATCATGATTATGAATTAGGGCTTGTTGAACTATTCAATGAATGTGAACTTGATGTAACACTTGTAGATGACTTATGAGATGTTAATGTGACTGATAATACTGGTACTCTTGATCTCATCCATGTGAGCAACTTAGATGTGCCCACTTTCCTGTCTAAGTCAAAGTCTGATGGTCTTGCACCCAACCTAGATTTTGTTTGTAAACAAATCGTAAAATCTACCTTTCTGAGAATACCCAATCTAGGATTGGAACCGTGTGCCTCTCAAGTCCTCTTGGACTATTTTGCAGCCAAATACGAGACTTTTGATGAGCCACAGTTGGAATGTGCATCTCTTCCCATCCCTGAAAAAGTTTATTTTGAATTAGACCTTGTGCATGATGAACCCTTAAAATTGCTAGATTTTGTGTCCAAAATCATATATATTGAGAATTTCAGGTTTGGGGGTAACTCGTTTACATATGCAGCCTTACTTGCACTCTCATGTTATATATTTGTAAGGCTGTTGATGTTTCTGCACATCATCTTTTGGGTTGATCCTCAACTCTTTAGGTTGTATGTGTATGGTGAAGTTTTCTTGTATATAATCCAGTAGGTAACGTTTCAGTTGAATCTTATTTTCTTTTGTATATATTGTGCTAATCCAATGTGATCTCAACTGAAAAATGTTGGATTCTAGTCATGAATAAGAATAATGAGTTCAGTTCTTTGTTTCGTCGAATCTGGTAATCTCGTTCCTTTTCTCTACTCAGCATTGTTCTAATGGTATGTTGTAGTTATAATTCAATGTTTTTAGAAACATTGAGGACAATGTTTAGTTTAGGTTTGGGGGTGAAAAGTAGATACCAAATGATTGTCACTCTGAATCTGAACTCTGCCATGTTAATCTGAACTCTGCAATGTTTAAAAAAAAAATGAAAAATGAAAAATGGAGCTCATCTACCTTGATTTGTGATACCTGTGCATGTATGATATCTTAGGGTTCTTAGTCTAGATGATGAGGCACCCCTGATTCTAGCACAATTCACATTGTGATATAGAAAATTTGCACATGCACGATCTACCAAGCGTGTATGCGTCTGTGTTTCATAGGTTAGTAGGCTGCCAATCATCTAGAATACTGAATGAGACTTAACTAGGTTCTTTGGTTGGCTGGGATAGAAGTTGGAGGATACATTAAGAAAAGCAACCATTGAATTTGACCGGGTACATCAAAAAGGGCTACCTCTTGCTAAGTGTCATGTAATTTTTATTTTTGTTCATAAGTCAACAGTGTTATCTCATATTATTGTATTTTTCTTGTTCTCTTGATTTCATCAGTTGAAAGAAAAAGAAAACAAAAAAATCAGAAAACAAAAGAAAACAAAAGAAAAATACAAAATCAAAGGAAAAAAAAAAAGTATCCATTGTCTGTTATTATGTTCTGTTTCAATAAAAGAGTTAAGTGTCTCTCTTGCCTCAAAATAAGAGAGTAGTCAATGTAAATAAGAGTCATGTTTTGTTATATGTTGTAAATAGTCTTGTAATAAGCAAGGGAGGGTGAACGCCATCGATGTACAATGCGGGTAAGCTGAAATATCACCAACTCTAAAGGTGAACATTCACAATTATTGTATAGTCGGACATCTAGCTTGGATTTGAATTCAGTTCTTAGCCTAAAACTATCTCTTAGTAATTGGCAGTCATAACTTCCTAGAGTAAATCATTCTCTATGCATGTCTAAGGTAGATACACTTTACACTCTTATCACATGTCCTTAGTTGTTTCAGTGCTAGCTAGAATTGTTCCTTTGAAAGCTAGATTGACATATCCAATTGTTGTGAGCTAAAACTGAAATGCAGGTATCACTTTCATGGAATCTGAGTTTATATTTTGTCCTAGAACTTTGTGGGTATGTTCTAAGCAAACCCTCACGAGACTTCAAATCGTCCACTAGGGACACTTGGTGGTTTAAAATGCTTATTGCATTCGCTAAATGTAATCGAGAGACCAGCGACACTGGTGTAGGTAGGATTTTCTTAGTTTTTGTTTTACTCGTGGACGAGAAAAATTCAGGTTTGGGGGTGTGATCAGTGCCTAAAAATGCATATTTCTAGACTATTTTATAGTCATTTATCACATTCCTAGTGCTTCATTGTTCTATTTTATTGTATTTTGCACATTTGTCCATTAACGGGTAATTTTCTCGGAATAATCTCATTTTTATTGTGTTGTAGGTGAGTAAATGGTGAATAAGAGATCAGGGGGCTTGTGTGAAGGGAGTATAATAAAAGATAATTTGGAGGCTTTTGTGGGCTCAAGGAATCGAGGAAATGATGAGTTGCTACAAGATGTAACAAAGCTCAAGTTATGGTGCTAAGAAGGCTTTACCAATTTAAGTATAGTTGCAGCACAAGAAGTGGCCAACAATCTAATTCACGTTTTAGAAAGAAAGCCAGTTTGAGTTCTTCCTTAAATACTTGAAATGAGGTGTCCAAGCTTAACACCCAAGATGACCCCACTACCCTTTCCATTTCTGTTCCAAGTTCCAAGCCATCTGTACTTGGCTTTCTTCTCCACCCGACATCAGTACCCCTAAACCCCTATTTATTTCATCCCCATTTTAGTTCCTCTTTCTACTGAATTCCGCCACCCTAGTCAAACTGTCCCTCTCACCGGCGACCAACTGATGTTCTCCCTCTCTTGGTAATGGAAATCTATGCAATATCAACATCATGTGACAATCGGTGAAGACAATTAGGCGGCTGTGTAGTGGTGAGTTCCAGAAACATCAAATCCCTAATTTTGTCATTGTATTTTATTGAAAATGGGATTGAAAATTGGGAGAATTGTTGTATAAATTGGGAGAGGATTGTAAGGCAGAAACCAAGCCCGGAGTAGCCGGTGCAATTTGTATTAGTAATATTTAGGTTTTAATTTTAATCTTCTTATGTTCTAAAATTCTCTGCTAGGGCAGGGATGAAACCCCGTAAATAATTAGAATTTCATGGTTTGATTTATTTGTTCTTCATAGAATTTTATTATTAAACATGTCTTAACATCTGAATTTCTATAGATTACTCTCACCTTGTATGTGATGCATCCTTGGTAGTTAGGTTAATTCTCTATTAGATATTCAAGCCTATATAAATGGATTTAGTTTAATTTGTGATTATTTATGCCCTAAAAAGATATATAATGCTAGGAATTGACATATTAGCTGATGTTAAGTCATACATATTGGTAGTGATTTATCACATCTTCAAGGGTGCTTAAGGCTAGTACCTCTATAGTTCCTTGATTAAAGAGAGAACAAGTTTTCAAATCAGAAATTTATATGAGTTTAGGAGGTAGATTTGAAGCCTTAGTTACCTTTTATCGCTTTGCAGTCCTATTTCTTTTGTGTAATCATCAATCTTTTGGTCTTTCGACTGCCCATCTGAATCTAAATTAATGCTAGTTAAACCTAGAGGTTTAGTTTCACCAATCCAACTCTCCGTAGGATCGACCCGTATTTGCCATTGTCTTCGTTATAGACGTCGTGCGCTTGCGGTTTAATATTGTAGGTTTCTAAGCCTACCACCTAGGTTTCCAGTTTTTCTGAGAAACATAATTAGGTTTAACAACTTAAAGACTTTGTTTAGGGATTCGTGAAGCCAGGTCCTACTATTTTATCTTTGATAGTTCGAGTATCCTTATTTTGGTACTGTTGCTGAGCCTTGCTTTGGCAGGTAAGATTGATAGAAATCACAAAGTTCTTCGTCTCATATTTTGTGATTCCACAAGAAATTACAACTAAGAAATTCTTCATTGGTATCTAGTTGGTGTTTTTCTTGTGAGGTGAGTAATAATCTAGGCTGCTCTTTGGGAGTCGTAAATACCGGATTTGAGGTTTGCTTGACCTAGTCTACTATAAATGATTTCCTATCTCACCTGATCTAACGATGGAATGAAAACAAAATAGGCTTATCCGTGGGAGAAAGATTGGTTTAAAGTCTTCGCTTAGGTTGAAGCAACTTCTAGGTTGTAAAGGACGTCATCTAGGGGATTTAATTGCGCATAGTCTTGCAAGATTCAAGAAGCGTAAGGACCGCGACTGTAATTGAATCGTTGTGACGGTGGGTGCTGTTAGAGCACTACTCTGTCGAACTCGCAAGCGTTTCTATCTCAAGCTTGTTTTTCAAGTTTAGTTGCCAAAACTATAAGTCTTGAATTCTAGTCTACTTATAACTAAGTCTCATACTAGGATAGAAAGTGTAGTTGAGCTCTAGACTCCACGGAGTTCATCATGCAAAGACGAAGAACTACTCAAGGAACTGGTGGAACTTCATCGACAAAAAGGTATGTGGAGACTTGAACATATCTATCACTCAAAAGTCTATTGGTGCGCGTCGTTTACGCAACAAATTAATTACTTCTTTCCACACAATTAACTGGTAATATAATGGCAAGGAGTTCGTTCCCACGAAGAGCAAGGAGTTTCTAGTTGTTAAAAGTAACTGAAATGGGGGTTTTTAGATTTTAAATTAAAGTAACTAATAAAACAAAATAGTAAAGATTGATTTAAAATAATAAGGAGAAAGATGACTAGGGAATCATTCGCCGTCACTTAACCGAAGATTAATTAAATATACATTTATTTCTTGTTGAACTTATATTGTTACCAACCGTAGAATAGCAATAAGCTCTGCTATCCCCGGATTCCTACTGCCACTGGATACGGAAGCGCTCGACTACCAGATTCTATCCAACCAACCCACCAAGAATAAGCTCTCAAGGTGTAAATTAGTCGAATGCTTTACACTCTGTGAATCAGGTTGATCCTAGCATCAGACGCATAAGCTCGGCCTTCTTACTAGTGTTATCTTTACACACAATTACTTAACAAAATCCCTCTCATCACTCTTGCGATTTACTACCGTGTAAAGAGTTGATGTGACAATTACACGTATCACACAACCCTAAACTAGTAGAAGAAATATTGATTGGTTAATTTAATTGATCATTTTAAATAACCCCTCAATATTCTTAGACATTAAAAATAATAAAGATACTCAACAATAAGATAAAACTTGAAATAAACGTGATTAAAGAAAATAATGCTTCATGGTTCAGGACTTTGAAATCATCCCTAATCAATTAAAAGATTAGCTACTCATAATTAAAAAATACCAGCAAATAAATAAACTAAATAAGAAGGAATTAAAAACAAAAGCTTTTTGTGTTTCTATTTTTCTCACTCAGGGGAAAGAGAAAAATGTAAAAGAAGAAGTGTTTTTGTCTTTAAGGTTCGAGCCCTATTTATACAACAAAATCACCGCCAGTAAGAAGAGTTTCTTCTTGTGTGAAACTAAAACGGTGCTAATTCGGTGTAACGGAGAGCGCACAAGAAATGTATACACGGCTTCTGATCCGTCTGATCTTCTGACAACCCCATGTGCATCTTACGTGTCTACATCTGCACCATCCGTACATCTATCTTTGTTATACCATTTCACACCAAATTCCCACTTTCCTAAATAATTGAACATAAGTCAGAAACTTCTCTCATTGTGGGTCCCGCAAGCAAATATCACCTCAATTATTAACTAACTCCACCCACTCAAAAGTGTCCGACAAAAATATCAGACTTTTGTTTGCTGAGAGAACAAATGCTGATGCTATGGTGCGACCTGAAACAACTTAGTTATGTGCAGACGACTTCTTATTGGACCAAAGTGTAACGGGACCCATCCAAAGCTTATGTGTCCTCTTCTGATGTTGATTGCACATCCAACTCGATGCATAATGCTACACTAAATTTTCACCTAACTCCAACATGTCAGAGACATGTTTATTCCAGTGGTCCCACTTCACTTTCTTTGTAAACCAAAGAGAAGTAAATTCTCTTCCTTTTCCACCTCAAGAGTACTTGTTGTTAATTAATGTTTTGTTGATGATAGGAGGAAGATGAAAAGTGGTCACCCCTTAACGTCTATAAAGGTGCCAATAACATTCGTCCATAAAAATCCCTTTAACCAAATCCAATTTCATTCTCCAGACCGTGAGGAAGAGGTGAGGTGAACTACCCCTCAGCATTTCTTGACCTGTAAATAGCACTTGACCATAAAATGACCATTTTGCCCTTTTAGCCTTCCAAATTCTTGTTTTGCTCATAATTTCTTCATACGAACTCAGAATGACTCCGTTCTTTCGCCATTGGCTTCGTCTTTTCCTCCCCTTCAATGTGAGCACAAGAAATCCTAGGTTTGAACGATTTTCTCTTGGTATTTGGCCCCTTCTCCATTTGTAGCTAGCTTCTTTTATTGCACAATTAAGTGCAAATTCACTTCTTTTTGGACGATTCTCCTAATGAAACACAAATAAGAGAGAACAAACGTAATATACAATAATTTGCAAGAATATAAGCAATTACTAGCATGGAATTGTCACTAAAATCATGTGAATTATGCACTTATCAGATTCCCCCACACTTGGCTTTTGCTAGTCCTCGAGCAAACTAAACTAAACTAACGTACGACAACTTCCTTTCGTTGGGACCCGGTTGCACTTAGCATGTGCAACAAGCCTTTAAACCCCTAGGTGTCCCTAGTGGACGAGTTATAGTCTCGTGAGGGTTTACCAGAGGTATACCCACAAAACCTTCTCCAACTTCAAAGCCTTCCAGCGTCCCAAGCATCCAAAGAGCTATGAGGACATAGAGTTTCTGCATGCTAATAATAAGAAGTTAGAAATACCAAAGAACATATTCTCATTCTTGAATGTTGAGTGAGAAATAATCACACCATAATGAGAGAACGCGTGTTTGAGAGCGACCAATAAGCATTTCGCCTCGACTTCTGCCTCACTTAAAAGGATTTTATGATAATTGCACTCAATAAGACGACTTTTTTATGGGTCTCACATGTGTGCAGGTAGGAATGAAGAGAGAAATCCTACACACGTTGAATGATGGGAAGGAAACCTTCCGAATTATTTCTGGAGACCCCACAAAATCGTGGGAAATAAAAATCTTTCTCGACGATCTCTAAGAAAGGAAATCAATCATTATGCAAGGATGGGAGTACTTACCACCTTCACATCCGATCGCGATGTGAAAGCACCACTCTCACAAAGATCCAATAGAAACTTCTTCGGCTCGTCTTCTTCATCTTCTTAGTCTTCGTCTTCGGCTTCAATTGTTGATGATAAACTTTGACAATTTGTAACTCTTTTCCTCTATTTCCTTGTTGCTTGAAACTTCTTTATAGATTTTTCTTCCTCGTGGCTTTATTGATAAAATAAATCCTAAATGCAAATCTTTTTGTACTTTTTGTTTTTTTTTTTTTTTTTTTTTTTTTTTTTTTTTTGTTTTTTTTTTTTTTTTGTTAAAAAGATTACAACTACAATATAATAAAATTAACATGGCCATGGGAGAAGGACTTTACCACTTTGATCTTCACAACTTGTATTGTCTTCGTATCATTAACTTCATTAATTCTCATCTTTTGATTTTCTTTGCTCTTGTAAATAAGTCTTCATACTTGGATATAAAATTCTGCTCCTTATATGTAAGTCTTTCAACATTTAAATAAAATCTGCTCATTGTATGTTGCTTCACTTTGATATGAAATTTGCTCTTACTTGTATTGTTGCTTGTAAACCTTAAACGTCTTCAACTTTCCTTGTAGATTTTGATGTCGCTCCATTTGCTGATGATGATGTGTTTCTATGGACCTATTGTTGGCGAGATAGAGAATGGTGCTAACTGCAAATCAAACTACAAGAAGGTGGTTTTCATCTATAGACGTCACCCTCATGATTGACAAAATTAGCACTCAAGAGATCAAAAATAGTGCTGAAAAATGGTGTGGAGTTGGGTAGCTCACCATTCTACCCGGAATTAACGTACGGTGACACACACTCAAAAGAAAGCTCTTTAGTCATCTACAAAGATTTTTTTGGTCTGGTGCCTCGGTTGATTTGAAAATAGGTAGTCTCCACTAATGATTGATCAGCAACTCTAATAATGCATTCCCTCTGCTCCTCATTTGCCACTAGCATGATTAAATCCATTATTTAACACTCTAACAAGTAAGACATCCGAACGTAGTTCCCTAACACTTCCAAGTTCAGTTATGTCGGTCAGAATTCTCTATGTAAACATACCTAGAAGTATGCTAGTGACTCTAAAATCTCTACAAGTTGAAGGTTTTTTTTTTTTTTTTTTTTAAAATGCAAAATTGACTCTAAAAACTCTATATGCAAAATACTGAAAATACTCCCCCACACTTAAACTTTACATTGTCCTCAATGTAATTGATATATCCATAGTAAAATAAGGTGGGAAATCGAAATATGATATGAAAAACAAAAGATAAAGATAGAAATACAAAACCAGTGGGTTGCCTCCCATTCAGCGCTTAGTTTAACGTCCTCAGCCTGACTTAGCACTCATTCACATTACTCCTCCAGAGGGAGAAAATCACGAAGATCAAGGGAATCTACATCCACCTTGTCGCATGGAACCTCCCCATATACCAGTAATCTGAAAATCTGGAAGTCCACCCAGAAAATAATCTGCGATTCTAGTAACAACTTCACACAATGATTAGCATAAGAAATAAATATAGAAGTTATCACTTTATTGAAGTTTCCCCCACACTTAGTCCTTTCTACACTCTGAAGTGGATATAGAACATAGAATTTGGGAACTTCAAAAGGTTCTTCAGCTTGGTGAACCTGCACACTGCTAGAATCAAACACATCAAGTGGTGGATACTTAGAAGCAAAATAATCCGTTAAAACTTTGGTAGCACACAACTACAATCCTAAGTGATGTGGATCAAAAGATTTAGAAATATGCAAAGGATTAGACAAACCTTCCACAATCTCTTGTATTACAGGATCTTCATCATTCTTAAAGAATTGCAATGAATTATTTACCTCATGTGTATCGTGGTCCTCTATCAAACTTTTTAGCCATTCTTCGTCTGCTTCAACCGTAATCTC
Source organism: Papaver armeniacum (assembly GCA_023531295.1). Classification (NCBI taxonomy): domain Eukaryota; kingdom Viridiplantae; phylum Streptophyta; class Magnoliopsida; order Ranunculales; family Papaveraceae; genus Papaver; species Papaver armeniacum. The sequence goes on along the minus strand of JAJJWW010009642.1, from coordinate 194,123 downwards.
AGTATCATTATAATCCTTGGCAAGCTCAATTGGGTCTTCCACGACTTTAATCAATTTGGTTTCTTTCTCAATCTCCATCTCTTCAACAACCTCGTCATCAGAATCAGAATCCTCTCCTATAAAGTCTAGTTCATTGGTGCAAATTATATAATCCTCGTTTGTGTACGATACACCATTTATAACAACAGTTATGTCATATACATTCTCCTCCTTTTGAATAGGTGAGTGATCGTTATTATGATCCGGAGTTGGAACAACTTTACCGTTATTGCAAGGACTTTCCAAAGGATGCTCATCTTCATCAGAATTACCGATCAAGTATTCATCACTATATACGGGGACATCAGAATAGTTTTGGTTTTGAGACCAAAGTTTTTCTTTATTCCTCTCTTCTTTAATTTGATCAAGGTCTCTTCTTAAGTTTTGGACACTTTCTTGAAGATCTTGGAGTGATGTATCAACACTCTGCAGATATTGGTCCAATCCTTGTTGATGTTGCGCCATCGCTTGGATCAGTTGGTCAAGACGTTCTACAAAACCTGCACTTTCACTCACCACAAGATTTCCAGACCAAGTATCCTCCTTTTGAATAGGTGAATGATCATAAAAACGATCAGGAGTTTGGTTAGATATATTGAAGTAAGATTCAGTTGGCATATTGTTCTTCGCGCTTGATTGCTCATTAAGTGGTTCTGGCGTGGATAAACCGACCTTTAACTGAAGAAATAACGGATCCAGCTTTTGCTCACTTTCATAAGATAAACGATTAAAAGCATAACTATCATCCCATCCTCGTGGTTGCTCACTTACATGCCCGTCATAAGGTTGCTGACATGTATGAGAATATCCATAAGGTTCCGTGGGATATTGATCATAGCCAAAATATTGGTTTTGATTGTACCCATGGTATGGATGGTAGTTGTCATGGGATTGAAAACCATATTGACTAGCGTTAAATTGATCACCATTGTGATATGATTGATCTTGTATACCGTACATGTTATTTCCAAATGGAAACATGACGATGGTACAAAATTGTAAGAATTAAAATCAACAAAATCTAAGCCTAAAAAAATAAAAATAAAAATTATGCACATAAATCGTTTATAGAATTTTCCCCCGTTCTAGACGGGTCATGAATACTATTAATCCATTATGAACACATAAAAAATAAATAAAAATAAAATAAAAGCTAGAAGCAAAATCTAAAAACAAAAGTATTAAATAAAATTACTAAATAAAATAGACTAACTAAAAATAAATAAATAAGAGAATAAATAAATTAATAGAATAACTAAAATAAATAAATAAATAAAAATACTGAAAAATAAAAACAACTAAAAGCTACCGACCGCTCCCCGGCAGCGGCGCCAAAATTTGGTGCGCGTCGTTTACGCAACAAATTAATTACTTCTTTCCACACAATTAACTGGTAATATAATGGCAAGGAGTTCGTTCCCACGAAGAGCAAGGAGTTTCTAGTTGTTAAAAGTAACTGAAATGGGGGTTTTTAGATTTTAAATTAAAGTAACTAATAAAACAAAATAGTAAAGATTGATTTAAAATAATAAGGAGAAAGATGACTAGGGAATCATTCGCCGTCACTGAACCGAAGATTAATTAAATATACATTTATTTCTTGTTGAACTTATATTGTTACCAACCGTAGAATAGCAATAAGCTCTGCTATCCCCCGGATTCCTATTGCCACTGGATACGGAAGCGCTCGACTACCAGATTCTATCCAACCAACCCACCAAGAATAAGCTCTCAAGGTGTAAATTAGTCGAATGCTTTACACTCTGTGAATCAGGTTGATCCTAGCATCAGACACATAAGCTCGGTCTGCTTACTAGTGTTATCTTTACACACAATTACTTAACAAAATCCCTCTGTCAGCTCTTGCGATTTACTACTGTGTAAAGAGTTGATGTGACAATTACACGTATCACACAACCCTAAACTAGTAGAAGAAATATTGATTGGTTAATTTAATTGATCATTTTAAATAACCCCTCAATATTCTTAGACATTAAAAATAATAAAGATACTCAACAATAAGATAAAACTTGAAATAAACGTGATTAAAGAAAATAATGCTTCATGGTTCAGGACTTTGAAATCATCCCTAATCAATTAAAAGATTAGCTACTCATAATTAAAAAATACCAGCAAATAAATAAACTAAATAAGAAGGAATTAAAAACAAAAGCTTTCTGTGTTTCTATTTTTCTCACTCAGGGGAAAGAGAAAAATGTAAAAGAAGAAGTGTTTTTGTCTTTAAGGTTCGAGCCCTATTTATACAACAAAATCACCGCCAGTAAGAAGAGTTTCTGCTTGTGTGAAACTAAAACGGTGCTGATTCGGTGTAACAGAGAGCGCACAAGAAATGTATACACGGCTTCTGATCCGTCTGATCTTCTGACAACCCCATGTGCATCTTACGTGTCTACATCTGCACCATCCGTACATCTATCTTTGTTATACCATTTCACACCAAATTCCCACTTTCCTAAATAATTGAACATAAGTCAGAAACTTCTCTCATTGTGGGTCCATGAAAGCAAATATCACCTCAATTATTAACTAACTCCACCCACTCAAAAGTGTCCGACAAAAATATCAGACTTTTGTTTGCTGAGAGAACAAATGCTGATGCTATGGTGCGACCTGAAACAACTTAGTTATGTGCAGACGACTTCTTATTGGACCAAAGTGTAACGGGACCCATCCAAAGCTTATGTGTCCTCTTCTAATGTTGATTGCACATCCAACTCGATGCATAATGCTACACTAAATTTTCACCTAACTCCAACATGTCAGAGACATGTTTATTCCAGCGGGTCCCACTTCACTTTCTTTGTAAACCAAAGAGAAGTAAATTCTCTTCCTTTTCCACCTCAAGAGTACTTGTTGTTAATTAATGTTTTGTTGATGATAGGAGGAAGATGAAAAGTGGTCACCCCTTAACGTCTATAAAGGTGCCAATAACATTCGTCCATAAAAATCCCTTTAACCAAATCCAATTTCATTCTCCGGACCGTGAGGAGGAGGTGAGGTGAACTACCCCTCAGCATTTCTTGACCTGTAAATAGCACTTGACCATAAAATGACCATTTTGCCCTTTTAGCCTTCCAAATTCTTGTTTTGCTCATAATTTCTTCATACGAACTCAGAATGACTCCGTTCTTTCGCCATTGGCTTCGTCTTTTCCTCCCCTTCAATGTGAGCACAAGAACTCCTAGGTTTGAACGATTTTCTCTTGGTATTTGGCCCCTTCTCCATTTGTAGCTAGCTTCTTTTATTGCACAATTAAGTGCAAATTCACTTCTTTTTGGACGATTCTCCTAATGAAACACAAATAAGAGAGAACAAATGTAATATACAATAATTTGCAAGAATATAAGCAATTACTAGCATGGAATTGTCACTAAAATCATGTGAATTATGCACTCATCAGATTCCCCCACACTTGGCTTTTGCTAGTCCTCGAGCAAACTAAACTAAACTAACGTACGACAACTTCCTTTCGTTGGGACCCGGTTGCACTTAGCATGTGCAACAAGCCTTTAAACCCCTAGGTGTCCCTAGTGGACGAGTTATAGTCTCGTGAGGGTTTACCAGAGGTATACCCACAAAACCTTCTCCAACTTCAAAGCCTTCCAGCGTCCCAAGCATCCAAAGAGCTATGAGGACATAGAGTTTCTGCATGCTAATAATAAGAAGTTAGAAATACCAAAGAACATATTCTCATTCTTGAATGTTGAGTGAGAAATAATCACACCATAATGAGAGAACGCGTGTTTGAGAGCGACCAATAAGCATTTCGCCTCGACTTCTGCCTCACTTAAAAGGATTTTATGATAATTGCACTCAATAAGACGGCTTTTTATGGGTCTCACATGTGTGCAGGTAGGAATGAAGAGAGAAATCCTACACACGTTGAATGATGGGAAGGAAACCTTCCGAATTATTTCTGGAGACCCCACAAAATCGTGGGAAATAAAAATCTTTCTGACGATCTCTAAGAAAGGAAATCAATCATTATGCAAGGATGGGAGTACTTACCACCTTCACATCCGATCGGCAGTGACGAAAGCACCACTCTCACAGCATCCAATAGAAACGTCTTCGGCTCGTCTTCTTCATCTTCTTAGTCTTCGTCTTCGGCTTCAATTGTTGATGATAAACTTTGACAATTTGTAACTCTTTTCCTCTATTTCCTTGTTGCTTGAAACTTCTTTATAGATTTTTCTTCCTCGTGGCTTTATTGATAAAATAAATCCTAAATGCAAATCTTTTTGTATTTTTTGTTTTTTTTTTTTTTTTTTTTTTTGTTTTTTTTTTTTTTTTTTTTTTTTTTGTTAAAAAGATTGCAACTACAACATAATAAAATTAACATGGCCATGGGAGAAGGACTTTACCACTTTGATCTTCACAACTTGTATTGTCTTCGTATCATTAACTTCATTAATTCTCATCTTTTGATTTTCTTTGCTCTTGTAAATAAGTCTTCATACTTGGATATAAAATTCTGCTCCTTATATGTAAGTCTTTCAACATTTAAATAAAATCTGCTCATTGTATGTTGCTTCACTTTGATATGAAATTTGCTCTTACTTGTATTGTTGCTTGTAAACCTTAAACGTCTTCAACTTTCCTTGTAGATTTTGATGTCGCTCCATTTGCTGATGATGATGTGTTTCTATGGACCTGTTGTTGGCGAGATAGAGAATGGTGCTAACTGCAAATCAAACTACAAGAAGGTGGTTTTCATCTATAGACGTCACCCTCATGATTGACAAAATTAGCACTCAAGAGATCAAAAATAGTCTTTGAAAAATGGTGTGGAGTTGGGTAGCTCACCATTCTACCGGAATTAACGTACGGTGACACACACTCAAAAGAAAGCTCTTTAGTCATCTACAAAGATTTTTTTGGTCTGGTGCCTCGGTTGATTTGAAAATAGGTAGTCTCCACTAATGATTGATCAGCAACTCTAATAATGCATTCCCTCTGCTCCTCATTTGCCACTAGCATGATTAAATCCATTATTTAACACTCTAACAAGTAAGACATCCGAACGTAGTTCCCTAACACTTCCAAGTTCGATTATGTCGGTCAGAATTCTCTATGTAAACATACCTAGAAGTATGCTAGTGACTCTAAAATCTCTACAAGTTGAAGGTTTTTTTTTTTTTTTTTTTTTTTAAAATGCAAAATTGACTCTAAAAACTCTATATGCAAAATACTGAAAATACTCCCCCACACTTAAACTTTACATTGTCCTCAATGTAATTGATATATCCAAAGTAAAATAAGGTGGGAAATCTAAATATGATATGAAAAACAAAAGATAAAGATAGAAATACAAAACCAGTGGGTTGCCTCCCATTCAGCGCTTAGTTTAACGTCCTCAGCCTGACTTAGCACTCATTCACATTACTCCTCCAGAGGGAGAAAATCACGAAGATCAAGGGAATCTACATCCACCTTGTCGCATGGAACCTCCCCATATACCAGTAATCTGAAAATCTGGAAGTCCACCCAGAAAATAATCTGCGATTCTAGTAACAACTTCACACAATGATTAGCATAAGAAATAAATATAGAAGTTATCACTTTATTGAAGTTTCCCCCACACTTAGTCCTTTCTACACTCTGAAGTGGATATAGAACATAGAATTTGGGAACTTCAAAAGGTTCTTCAGCTTGGTGAACCTGCACACTGCTAGAATCAAACACATCAAGTGGTGGATACTTAGAAGCAAAATAATCCGTTAAAACTTTGGTAGCACACAACTCCAATCCTAAGTGATGTGGATCAAAAGATTTAGAAATATGCAAAGGATTAGACAAACCTTCCACAATCTCTTGTATTACAGGATCTTCATCATTCTTAAAGAATTGCAATGAATTATTTACCTCATGTGTATCGTGGTCCTCTATCAAACTTTTTAGCCATTCTTCGTCCCTTCAACCGTAATCTCAATCATTATAATCCTTGGCAAGCTCAATTGGGTATTCCACGACTTTAATCAATTTGGTTTCTTTCTCAATCTCCATCTCTTCAACAACCTCGTCATCAGAATCAGAATCCTCTCCTATAAAGTCTAGTTCATTGGTGCAAATTATATAATCCTCGTTTGTGTACGATACACCATTTATAACAACAGTTATGTCATATACATTCTCCTCCTTTTGAATAGGTGAGTGATCGTTATTATGATCCGGAGTTGGAACAACTTTACCGTTATTGCAAGGACTTTCCAAAGGATGCTCATCTTCATCAGAATTACCGATCAAGTATTCATCACTATATACGGGGACATCAGAATAGTTTTGGTTTTGAGACCAAAGTTTTTCTTTATTCCTCTCTTCTTTAATTTGATCAAGGTCTCTTCTTAAGTTTTGGACACTTTCTTGAAGATCTTGGAGTGATGTATCAACACTCTGCAGATATTGGTCCAATCCTTGTTGATGTTGCGCCATCGCTTGGATCAGTTGGTCAAGACGTTCTACAAAACCTGCACTTTCACTCACCACAAGATTTCCAGACCAAGTCTCCTCCTTTTGAATAGGTGAATGATCATAAAAACGATCAGGAGTTTGGTTAGATATATTGAAGTAAGATTCAATTGGCATATTGTTCTTCGCGCTTGATTGCTCATTAAGTGGTTCTGGCGTGGATAAACCGACCTTTAACTGAAGAAATAACGGATCCAGCTTTTGCTCACTTTCATAAGATAAACGATTAAAAGCATAACTATCATCCCATCCTCGTGGTTGCTCACTTACATGCCCGTCATAAGGTTGCTGACATGTATGAGAATATCCATAAGGTTCCGTGGGATATTGATCATAGCCAAAATATTGGTTTTGATTGTACCCATGGTATGGATGGTAGTTGTCATGGGATTGAAAACCATATTGACTAGCGTTAAATTGATCACCATTGTGATATGATTGATCTTGTATACCGTACATGTTATTTCCAAATGGAAACATGACGATGGTACAAAATTGTAAGAATTAAAATTAACAAAATCTAAGCCTAAAAAATAAAAAAATAAAAATTATGCACATAAATCGTTTATAGAATTTTCCCCGTTCTAGACGGGTCATGAATACTATTAATCCATTATGAACACATAAAAAATAAATAAAAATAAAATAAAAGCTAGAAGCAAAATCTAAAAACAAAAGTATTAAATAAAACTACTAAATAAAATAGACTAACTAAAAATAAATAAATAAGAGAATAAATAAATTAATAGAATAACTAAAATAAATAAATAAATAAAAATACCGAAAAATGAAAACAACTAAAAGCTACCGATCGCTCCCCCTAAGCAGTGGCGCTAAAATTTGGTGCGCGTCGTTTACGCAACAAATTAATTACTTCTTTCCACACAATTAATCGGTAATATAATGGCAAGGAGTTCGTTCCCACGAAGAGCAAGGAGTTTCTAGTTGTTAAAAGTAATGAAATGGGGTTTTTAGATTTTAAATTAAAGTAACTAATAAAACAAAATAGTAAAGATTGATTTAAAATAATAAGGAGAAAGATGACTAGGGAATCATTCGCCGTCATCAACCGAAGATTAATTAAATATACATTTATTTCTTGTTGAACTTATATTGTTACCAACCGTAGAATAGCAATAAGCTCTGCTATCCCCCGGATTCCTATTGCCACTGGATACGGAAGCGCTCGACTACCAGATTCTATCCAACCAACCCACCAAGAATAAGCTCTCAAGGTGTAAATTAGTCGAATGCTTTACACTCTGTGAATCAGGTTGATCCTAGCATCAGACGCATAAGCTCGGTCTGCTTACTAGTGTTATCTTTACACACAATTACTTAACAAAATCCCTCTGTCAGCTCTTGCGATTTACTACTGTGTAAAGAGTTGATGTGACAATTACACGTATCACACAACCCTAAACTAGTAGAAGAAATATTGATTGGTTAATTTAATTGATCATTTTAAATAACCCCTCAATATTCTTAGACATTAAAAATAATAAAGATACTCAACAATAAGATAAAACTTGAAATAAACGTGATTAAAGAAAATAATGCTTCATGGTTCAGGACTTTGAAATCATCCCTAATCAATTAAAAGATTAGCTACTCATAATTAAAAAATACCAGCAAATAAATAAACTAAATAAGAATGAATTAAAAACAAAAGCTTTACGTGTTTCTATTTTTCTCACTCAGGGGAAAGAGAAAAATGTAAAAGGAGAAGTGTTTTTGTCTTTAAGGTTCGAGCCCTATTTATACAACAAAATCACCGCCAGTAAGAAGAGTTTCTGCTTGTGTGAAACTAAAACGGTGCTGATTCGGTGTAACGGAGAGCGCACAAGAAATGTATACACGGCTTCTGATCCGTCTGATCTTCTGACAACCCCATGTGCATCTTACGTGTCTACATCTGCACCATCCGTACATCTATCTTTGTTATACCATTTCACACCAAATTCCCACTTTCCTAAATAATTGAACATAAGTCAGAAACTTCTCTCATTGTGGGTCCCGCAAGCAAATATCACCTCAATTATTAACTAACTCCACCCACTCAAAAGTGTCCGACAAAAATATCAGACTTTTGTTTGCTGAGAGAACAAATGCTGATGCTATGGTGCGACCTGAAACAACTTAGTTATGTGCGACGACTTCTTATTGGACCAAAGTGTAACGGGACCCATCCAAAGCTTATGTGTCCTCTTCTGATGTTGATTGCACATCCAACTCGATGCATAATGCTACACTAAATTTTCACCTAACTCCAACATGTCAGAGACATGTTTATTCCAGCGGGTCCCACTTCACTTTCTTTGTAAACCAAAGAGAAGTAAATTCTCTTCCTTTTCCACCTCAAGAGTACTTGTTGTTAATTAATGTTTTGTTGATGATAGGAGGAAGATGAAAAGTGGTCACCCCTTAACGTCTATAAAGGTGCCAATAACATTCTTCCATAAAAATCCCTTTAACCAAATCCAATTTCATTCTCCGGACCGTGAGGAAGAGGTGAGGTGAACTACCCCTCAGCATTTCTTGACCTGTAAATAGCACTTGACCATAAAATGACCATTTTGCCCTTTTAGCCTTCCAAATTCTTGTTTTGCTCATAATTTCTTCATACGAACTCAGAATGACTCCGTTCTTTCGCCATTGGCTTCGTCTTTTCCTCCCCTTCAATGTGAGCACAAGAACTCCTAGGTTTGAACGATTTTCTCTTGGTATTTGGCCCCTTCTCCATTTGTAGCTAGCTTCTTTTATTGCACAATTAAGTGCAAATTCACTTCTTTTTGGACGATTCTCCTAATGAAACACAAATAAGAGAGAACAAACGTAATATACAATAATTTGCAAGAATATAAGCAATTACTAGCATGGAATTGTCACTAAAATCATGTGAATTATGCACTTATCATCTATCTACTTTATCTCATATCTTGAGACAAAAATCGTATTGCTATATTGACTTCAATTATACACATTTACTATTTCGAGCCGAGTTTATCTCGCTTATCTATTTCTCGAAATATGTGTTGGTAAGCTTTCACTTTGGCCAAGTTCATCTTTACTAGTGACGAAAGTCATGTTGATTATTTCAATAACTTGAAAATCGCTTTGACGAAAAATAATTTGTGAATAACAACTATATAACGTCCTCTAAGAAAGTTTCAATGATTGAAATGAGAGTTTAGAATATATAACCATGTTTGGATATAAACATGTATGTGAATTCATACTTGTGTAAGTCCAAAATCCTTGAACCAATGTATGCGTACTTTGCATCTCAAGCTAACCGGAGCTAAGTCCGCGTACCTGTACGCATACTGTCGAAAGTTCACATCCCGTGAATTTCTGCTAGAGTTTGTGAACTGAAAATAAGCTCAGTCCGGGTACTTAAGTATGCGTACAGGTATGCGTACTTAAGTGGGTTATTTTCTAAAAACAATTTAATTCATAAACTAAGACATTTATAAATTAAGGAATGCAATCTTTGGAAACATTGGCTATAATGTTCATGACTCAATTCGAGTGAAACAAAACTGTTTTTGTTTCGATTGTGTCTTGTATTCTTCTATGAGATCTAAGCAATTGAACAACTCTCTAACTAGTTCTTTTGAGTCATTTGAACTAGTTATTGTGAAGATGAATAAGGTTGATATGAAAGTGCTCATATGGCTAACCATTGGTTAACTACTGTTGAACCAACGACTTGTACACGTTTAGGTACGGTTACTCAAACCTAAATGAAGTTACATTTCATGTGTGTATAACAAGCTAAGTTCGATCTAACGGTTGAAAGATATTAGCTTGAATCTAATTAGGTTTTCATCTAACGGTGAATATTGAATGCTTTGTTACAAAGGTAACTTAGATTGAAAACCTGAATTGGAGACTATATAAAGGAGAACTCTAGAAACTGGGAAACCTAATCCGCACACCTCTTTTGTGATACTAGTTGTGTAAACTAGAGTCCATTCTCCTTTAACCTTAGGTTTCTATCGAGACCCTGTAGGTTAACGACTTGAAGACTTCATTGGGATTGTGAAGCCAGACCCAACTATTTTCTCTGTAGTTGCGTGATCAAATATTGTTGTTTCTATCGTGTTGAGTACAACTGTAAAATTGGCTCGAGATTAATTTCTGCGATAGGCAAGATAGAAAAGTAGTCACCAACATCTTCATCTCATCGTTTGTGATTCCACGATATCTTGTTTCGCTAGTTGATTAAGATTATTGTGAGGTGATTGATATTTCTAGGCTGTTCTTCGGGAATATAAGTCTGGTATATCAATTGGTTCCTGTTCACCTTGATTTATCAAAAGACGGAACAAAACTCGTAGGTATTTCTGTGGGAGACAGATTTATCTATTCTTATAGACTTTTCTGTGTGAGACAGATTTGTTTATTAAAGTCTCCGACTTTGGGTCGTAGCAACTCTTAGTTGTAGGTGAGATCATCTAAGGGAATCAAGTGTGTAGTATCCTACTGGGATCAGAGACGTAAGGAGCGCAACTGTACCTTGGATCTGTGTGAGATTGATTGGGGTTCAACTATAGTACAGACCGAAGTTAGTTTCTAGTATGCTAGTGTCAGTAGCGGCTTAATACAGTGTGTGTTTAATCTGGACTAGGTCCCGGGGTTTTTCTGCATTTGCGGTTTCCTCGTTAACAAAACTTCTGGTATCTGTGTTATTTCTTTTCTGCATTATATTTTGTTATATAATTGAAATATCACTGGTTGTGCGTTAAGATCAATCAATTAGATAGTCTAACCTTTGGTTGTTGATTTAAATTGATTGACACTTGAACATTGGTCTTTGGTATCGTTCAAGTTATTTCTCTTGTATTCAATCAGGCTCGCAGATTTCTATTTGTTTGAGTAAGGATTGAATCAAGAAATTGAGTTATAACTCTTTGATATACTTTTTATTAAGATTGAGTCTGACTGTCTAGTTGATTCTCTTAAAAGTATATTGGAGTTAGTCCATACAGATTGCTAAGCGAAATTTTGGGTGAGATTGTTGTACCCCCACTTTTTCAATTGGTATCAGAGCAGGCAAATACGTTTAAAGACCTTATAAGTCTGTGTTTGTAGCGATCTGACGATATGGATAGTAAAGTCTCTATAAACGCTTCACCAGGATTAAATCCTAATCATAGAGAAAGTTCTGAAAATCTTGTTATTCTCCAGAAAAAATTGGATGAACAAATCCAGATCAACTCTGATCTTGTTGCAGAAATTGCAATGTATAAGGATTTGAAATCTGTCAAAATTTCTTCAATGGATTTGAATAACTCTGTTTATTCTTCACTCAAGAATGGTCGTAAGTCAGATGATAAACGAGGTTTAGGCTTTGTGAAACCTGATAAGACTGATGTTGGTCCATGTATGTTTTGTGACTCTTACAATCACTTTCAACATACATGTATGTCCTTCCAGAAAAGTTTAAAAGTTGCAAGTAATCTTCATAAGAAAGCCGAACAACTGTTTACTTCTCTGAAAGGATGTACAAAACTAACAAGAAATCCGAAACAGGATAGTAGTGTTAGCACGGAAGCTTTTGATTTAAAATCAACATCGCCCTTTCAATGGTTTCTTGACAGTTGATGTTGCCGACATATGACTGGTGATCGCTCGTGGTTTGTTACTTCAAGCGACTATGAAGGAGGTCCGGTAACATTTGGTGATGGGAGTTGCTGCTACATAAGCAAGAAGGGGACGATCAAACTTCCCGGCGTACCTGAAATCCATGATGTAGTATACGTTAAAGGTATGACTGCAAACCTTCTTTATATTAGTCAAATCTGTGACAAAGGCCATACAGTTGTCTTCAATGCGAATGGATGTGACATTGTAGACAAAGCTGGAAAAGTAATTTTTCAGGGAATTCGTGGTAAAAACAATTGTTATCGTCTGGATACTCAGTTCAGTAACTGTTGCAATTTGACTAAGGTGGAATCTACACATCTTTGGCATGAGCGTTTTGGTCACATCAATTAGCGTCTTCTAACTAAGATCATTAATAAAGAGCTTGTTAGAGGCGTTCCCAAAATCAATGCAAAGATTGATGGTGTATGTGGTGCCTGTCAAAAGGGTAAACAAACGAAAGTTCACCATAAATCATCTCGAGATATTCTCACTAAAGATCCACTTGATTTAATTCATATGGACCTCTTCGGACCCATTAAACAACCCACGGTTACGGGTAATAAGTACGCTTTAGTTATGGTAGATGATTACACCAGATTCACTTGGGTAGCATTTCTATCTCATAAGAATGAAACCCTTGGTGAATTTAAGATTATTGTGAATAGAATCCAGAACGAACAAGGTCGCAAACTAAAGAAAATTAGAAGCGACCATGGAACTGAATTCAAGGACACTAAGGTGTTTGAATTTTGTGATGAACTAGGGATTATTCAGCAATACTCACCACCCATTACTCCTCAAGCTAATGGATTTACAGAAAGAAAGAATAGGAACATTCGGGAAATGGCCAGGGTAATGCTCCATAACAAAAACTTACCTTTAAGGTTTTGGGGAGAAGCTGTTTTCACAGCATGTTATTTGATCAACCGTGTCTACCTACGGTCTAAAACCCTAAACACTCCTTATGAGTTGTGGTACGGTATAAAACCCAACTTACACTATCTCAGAGTGTTCGGGAAGTAAGTGTTATATTCTAAAAGATCGGGAACAGAGAGGGAAATTTGATATTAAAAGTGATGAAGGTATATTTCTTGGCTATGCTTCTGATAGTCGTGGTTTTCGAGTGTTTAATCTCATAACCCAAGTTATGATGGAGTCTGCTAATGTTATCATTGATGATATTAGTAATTTTCATCATGATAATCCTCCCGCTGAGTTGCCTCCAACTGAGACAATTGAGAAAGTCAAAGAAATCCCAGAATCAGTTGAAGTCATCCCAACTGTTACTGATCCTGATATTTCTAGTGACGAGGAGAAGAACACTGATCAGGTTGTTCATGTTGAACAAGAACGTGTCCCTCCTAGACACCTCTGGGTTCAAAGGAATCATGATCCCAACAGTATTATTGGAGGTAGAGATTCTACTGCTAAGACAAGAGGACAACTTCAAAATATTTGCAATTTTGGTTGTTATCTTTCACAAGTAGAACCGAGGAATATTGATGAAGCTCTTAGCTATCCTTTTTGGGTGAATGCAATGCATGAAGAGTTAAATCAATTTCAAAGACAAGACGTATGGGAACTTGTACCTTGTCCCTCCAATATTAATATTGTTGGTACCAAATGGATATTCAAGAATAAGTCTGATGAATTTGGCACAATTGTCAGAAATAAAGCCAGACTTGTCGCTCAAGGATACTCACAGATTGAGGGCATCAACTTTGACGAAACCTTTGCTCATGTGGCACGCCTTGAGTCCATTCGGTTGTTATTAGCTCATGATTGTTTTCTTAAGGTTAAGTTGTTTCAAATGGACATAAAATCCACATTCCTAAACGGAAATTTAAAGGAAGAAGTCTATGTTGCTCAACCTAAGGGATTTGAAAACCCTGAATTCCCAGATCATGTCCTTAAGCTTAAAAAGTCACTATATGGATTTAAACAAGCACCTCGTGCCTAGTTCGAAAAACTAACTACTTCTCTTCTTAGGAAAGGTTTTTCGAGAGGCAGAGCTGATAAAACCTTGTTTACCAAATGGAGTGAGAAAGATGTTGTCATTTCTCAAGTCTATGTAGATGATATCATCTATGGTTCAACTTCTGAAAAACTTGTAAAAGATTTTCAAGTCTTTATTGGCAAAGAATGTGAAATGAGCAATGTTGGTGAATTAAAGTTCTTTTTAGGATTACAAATTCAGCAACATAAGGATGGAATTTACTTATCTCAAGAAAAATATGCTAAGGATCTTGTCTCAAGGTTCGGTCTGGATAAGTCAACTCCAAAACTGATACCTATGCCCACCACTGGTAAACTACATAGAGATGAGAAAGGAGTAAATGTGGATCAAAAACTGTATCGTTCTATTATTGGTAGTATTTTATATCTTACAGCTACTAGACCTGATATTGCGTTTAGTGTGGGTTGATGTGCTAGATTTCAGGCTAATCCAAAGGAATCTCATCTTGCAGCTGCAAAAAAGATCATACGATATGTGAATCACACGATCGGGTATGGTCTATCTTACACTTTTGATACTAACACTGATCTTTCTGCTTATTCAGATGCTGATTGGGCAGGATGTGTGGAAGACAGAAAAAGTACATCAGGGGGTTTCTACTATGTAAGACTGAATCTTGTGGCCTGGCATAGCAAGAAACAAAATTCACAATCCCTGTCCACATGTGAGGCAGAATATATTGCTGCCGGCTCATGTTGTACTCAACTTCTCTGGATGAAACAAACGCTGGCTGATTATGGAATTGATACTGGAATAATGAAGATCTTTTGTAATAACTCTAGCGCGATTCGAATCACTGAGAATCCCGTTGAGCACTCAAGAACAAAGCACATTGATATAAGGTGCCATTTTATTCGAGATCTATATGAAAATGGTATCATAAATATGGAATTTGTGCCTTCCGAACAACAATTGGCTGATATTCTTACCAAACCATTAGATACTGCTACATTTCAACACTTACAACAGTCTATTGGTTTTGTTTTGGTTCATTAGTTATTTATAAAACTCTTGCCCCTGTGCTTATATCGATCTGTTAGGCAATTGAGTTTGGAATTCCAGTAAGTGTTTGCTTCAATTCTACATTTGTTTCAGTAGTTGATTTTCTGTCAGGTTTCTTAGTGTAATATCCAAATAAATCCTTCTTTTCTTGTGAAAGTAAGGTTCGATCTTGTTGTTCTTTCGGGAATGACATTTTATGGGGGAAAGTTCTTAATTGAACTTGTTCTTAATTGCCAAATCTTTGTGGGGAGTGCGGCTGTGGAATATTATAGGGGTTATCTTGTATCTTTATAAACTCCTTGATGAATGCATTTAGTTTCGACTATATGATTGCATCTAAAAGGTTGATATGTACTTTATTTTGGTCATGAAGTGTCTCTATGGAAATTTCATTAGGATCCCACTAGTTTTCGTACCTTTGCCAATTTTATTGACAAAAAGGGGGAGAATTAATGTGTAGTTCACACTACAAATACATATGGTTTCCGGATCATTATGTAAGAGGGAGTGGTTTTCATGTGAGATGAAGTATTGACTAAGGGGGAGTGATACATATCACCATAGTATTGTTGTCGAAGTTGTGATACAATTGAACTTTGATATTGTGTAATAATACTATGACACTGTGTAACAATGATTGAGAACTATTGTTTTCTCATTGTTATGGCTACGGATCTTCAACAACTATGATGCTGCATTGAATATCTTTGGAATCATTGGAGTACTTGGAAGTGACGAAGATTTCGAGTAATGTTGAAGAACCAAGGAGACAAACATGTGGATGAGAAGCTGCAAAGTTTATTTATTTTGTATTCCATATGTATTGATAGTTTTGTCACTAAAATTAACAAAGGGGAGATTGTTAGATTGTTCGAACTCAAGCGTTGCTATCTCAAGCTTGTTTGTCAAGTTTAGTTGCCAAAACTATAAGTCTTGATTTCTAGTCTACTTATAGCTAAGTCTCGGACTAGGATAGAAAGTGTAGTTGAGCTCTAGACTCCACGGCGTTCATCATGCAAAGACGAAGAACTACTCAAGGAACTGGTGGAACTTCATCGACAAAAAGGTATGTAGAGACTTGAACTTATCTATCACTCAAAAGTCTATCTACTTTATCTCCTATCTTGAGACAAAAGTCGTATTGCTATATAGACTTCGATTATACACATTTGCTATTTCGAGCCGAGTTTATCTCGCTTATCAATTTTTCTCGAAATATGTGTTGGTAAGCTTTCGCTTTGGCCAAGTTCATCTTTACTAGTGACGAAAGTCATGTTGATTATTTCAATAACTTGAAAATCGCTTTGACGAAAAATAGTTTGTGAATAACAACTATATAACGTCCTTTAAGAAAGTTTCAATGATTGATATGAGAGTTTATAATATATAACCATGTTTGGATATAAACATGTATGTGAATTCATACTTGTGTAAGTCCAAAATCCTTGAACCAAAGTATGCGTACTTTGCTGCTCAGGATAACTGGAGCTAAGTCCGCGTACCTTTACACATACTGTCGGAAGTTCACATCCCGTGAATTTCTGCTGGAGTTTGTGAAGTGAAAACAAGCTCAGTCCGGGTACTTAAGTATGCGTACAGGTATGCGTACTTAAGTGGGTTATTTTCTAAAAACAGTTTAATTCGTGAACTAAGACATTTATAAATTAAGGAATGCAATCTTTGCAAACCGTGGATATAAAGTTCATGAATCGATTCGAGTGAATCAAAACTGTTTTTGTTTCGATTGTGTCTTGTATACTTCTATGAGATCTAAGCAATTGAACAACTCTCTTACTAGTTCTTTTGAGTCATTTGAACTAGTTATTGTGAAGATGAATAAGGTTGATATGAAAGTGCTTATATGGCTAACCATTGGTTAACTACTGTTGAACCAACGACTTGTACACGTTTAGGTACGGTTACTCAAACCTAAATGAAGTTACATTTCATGTGTGTATAACAAGCTAAGTTCGATCCAACGGTTGAAAGATATTAGCTTGAATCTAATCAGGTTTTCATCTAACGGTGAATATTGAATGCTTTGTTACCAAGGTAACTTAAATTGCAAATCCTGATTTGGAGACTATATAAAGGAGAACTCTAGCAACTGGGAAACCTAATCCCTACACCTCTTGTGTGATACTAGTTGTGTAAACTAGAGTCGATTCTCCTTTAACCTTAGGTTTCTATCGAGACCCTGTAGGTTAACGACTTGATGAATTCATTGGGATTGTGAAGCCAGGCCCAACTATTTTCTCTGTAGTTGCGTGATCTGATCTTGCTGTTTCTATCGTGTTGAGTACAATTATAAAATTGGCTTAAGATTAATTTCTCCGATAGGCAAGATAAAAAAGTAGTCACAAACATCTTCGTCTCATCGTTTGTGATTCCACAATATCTTGTTTCGCTAGTCGATTAAGGTTATTGTGAGGTGATTGATATTTCTAGGATGTTCTTCGAGAATATAAGTCCGGTATATCAATTGGTTCCTGTTCACCTTGATTTATCAAAAGACGGAACAAAACTCGTAGGTATTTCTGTAGGAGAGAGATTTATCTATTCCTGTAGACTTTTCTGTGTGAGACAGATTTGTTTATTAAAGTCTTCAACTTTGGGTCCTAGAAACTCTTAGTTGTGGGTAAGATCAGCTAAGGGAATCAAGTGCGCAGTATCCTGCTGAGATCAGAGACGTAAGGAGCGCAATTGTACCTTGGATCAGTGTGAGATTGATTGGGGTTCAACTACAGTCCAGATCGAAGTTAATTTGTAGTAGGCTAGTGTCTGTAGCGGCTTAATACAGTGTGTGTTCAATCTGGACTAGGTCCCGGGGTTTTTCTGCATTTGTGGTTTCCTCGTTAACAAAACTTCTGGTGTCTGTGTTATTTCTTTTCCGCAATATATTTTGTTATATAATTGAAATATCACAGGTTGTGCGTTAAGGTCAATCAATTAGATAATCCAACCTTTGGTTGTCGATTTAAATTGATTGATACTTGAACATTGGTCTTTGGTACCGTTCAAGTTATTTCTCTTGTATTCAATCAGCCTCGCAGATTTCTATTTGTTTGAGTAAGAAGGATTGAATCGAGAAATTGAGATATAACTCTTTGATATACTTTTTATTAAGATTGAGTCTGACTGTCTAGTTGATTCTCTTAAAAGTATATTGGAGTTAGTCCATACAGATTGCTAAGCGAATTTTTGGGTGAGGTTTTTGTACCTCCACTTTTTCAGGTGCGGTCTCAACTACATTCCAGACCGAGGTTATTGATAGTAGGCTAGTGTCTGTAGCGTCTTAGTCTAGTTTGGTGTTCAAATCTGGACAAGGTCCCTGGGTTTTTCTGTAGTTGTGGTTTCCTTGTTAACAAAACTTCTGGTGTCTGTGTTATTTCTTTTCCGTATAATATTTGTTTATCTATATTATTGAAATGTCACATGTTTTACGTTAATCAATCAAAGTAGATAAATCCATTTTTGTTTGTTGTATACGACTTGATTGATCTTGGGAATCGTCCAAGTATTTTCACGGTATAATCAGGTTCACGGACTTTTTTATTTTTACTACTGATTGTGGGAGAAAGAGATATAGGCTCTTTGTATTATTCCTGATTGAGATTCATAAGTTATAACTTTCAGAATTGTATTAGAGTTTAGTCCATACAGGTTGCCGAACGAAAAATTTGATGGTGTACTTGTACCCCTGGTCTTTTCATGTAACTCATCGTTACGGCCCGTAATTCATGATTTCCCAGTCGTAAAATGGTCTGAAGGTTGGAAATCTAGGATTTTCGGAAAATTGAAAATTGACGATTAAAAGCTTGAAAATTGGAATTGGAGTTAAATTAGAGGTTTACCTTACTATGTTGAGCATTTGTTTCTTCATGTTCTTCTTCTATTTGGGATGGTCTTTCGAAATCAAAATAAGGTTCATAAGTTTGATGATACCTCTGAGATTGATTTTCTGAAAAATCAGCAAGGATGTGATTATTGTTGATAGGTATTAATATATTATCGAATTTTGAAGAAGAGGATTCATCTACATCATAAATCTTGTTTGACTCACTCATTTTGATATTTTTTTCCGAAAATTTCTCCTCTTTCTCCCCCTCCCTCTAAAAACAATTTTTCTTTTTTAATTTTCATTTTCAAACACTAACTTAAAGAAAAGGATTAAGCTAATTGAATTACTAATCTTAATTTGTGATGTTAATCAAGTTCATTTCACTATTTCTGTCGGGGGCATATTTTCCATTACAAAAAATAGTTGGATAAAGGGTTGTGGAGATTATTACTTCATAACCCCTTTTTGTCTTTTAGTCAGCTCAAAAAAAAAAAAAAAAAACAAAAAAAAAACAACGGATGCAGCCCTAATAATAGAGTTCACATTTTAGATGAAAGTGACAGATTCGCGGGGCGCGCGGTAGCGATTCCACATATTTTCTATCTTGTAGCAATTTGCAATCATCTGGTAGGTTTTACGTCATAACGGCGGAGGGCTATGTTGCAGAGTTTTTAGGTTGTGAGTGACAGATTTAGGGTTTGTATTTTGTAGCAATTTGAAATCATCTTGTAGGTTTTGTGTCATAACGGCAAAGGGTTATTTGCAAACTTTTTAGGTTGTGAGAAGGTTCTGTTGCAGACTTTTTGGTCGTGAGATTCAACGGTAACAATGAGTTTGGATGCAGATTTAAGATCACGAGGCAGACTACTAGTTTTGAACTAGTTACATATAATTTGATCTCTCGGATAATTTGAGCCTCAGTTTATTATTCTTTTCTTTTATTAATAAGATCGTAACCTATTTTCTGTTTTTTTTATACGATCAGCGTGAAAATCAAACCCCTAACTAGGGACGGCAATGGGGCGGGGACCTTGAATCCCATCCCCTACCCCGTTCAAAAAACCAAAATCCATCCCCTACCCGTTCCCCATAAGAATGGGGCGGGGACGGGTCTGGGGAATCCCCGTAGGGGATGGGTTTCCCATGGGTTACCATAACATTACAATAATTATTTAAAATTTTGTAAATAATTATAATTTAAAAATAATTATAATGGTTCATCTTGTAAATAGAGAAGAAGACAGAAAATAGGGAAAAGAAGTAGAGAGAAATTCTTATTAATGTGTATAATAGACTAACATTAGAGCCTCTATTTATAGGCTAGACACAAGGGCATCCCAGTAATAAACGGGATTTACCCTAGATATTCTTAACATAATTACACGTTTATAACACTCCCCCTGATGACATTGTGTCTAAGCTAATTACAAACGGACCAGGAAAACTCAAAAGAGAAAAACCTGAAATTGCATAAGCATGTAAAGACTCGAAACATTGTTGGACACACAAATGTTGCCTCGTTAAAACCTTGACAAGGAAAACCCATTGGGACAAAACCTTGACGAAGGAAAAAGAGTACAACTCGATAAAGTCCAGTGAATGCACCTTAATTTGATGATGGCG
This sequence comes from Papaver armeniacum, assembly GCA_023531295.1. NCBI lineage: Eukaryota > Viridiplantae > Streptophyta > Magnoliopsida > Ranunculales > Papaveraceae > Papaver > Papaver armeniacum. The sequence goes on along the minus strand of JAJJWW010009642.1, from coordinate 173,460 downwards.
CTCCCACATGAGTACTTCATAAATTATTGGCTTGCAAATCTTTGAGTCGAGACTTCCCAATTTCGGTGAACGAATTTCTTGAATGTAGAAGATATTTTTTCTGATGAAGTCTTCTTTTGTGCTAGTCTTCTAATAGTAGTGTACTCGAATCTTCAAGCTTCTCCAAATTCATTGAGAACTTATGTCTTGGTTTGCTATCTTCGGAGATGATTTGCATATGTAGTTGACGTAGTTTCTTCAACAAGGTGCCAATATGTAGTTACAGTACCAAAGGTGAACAAAATTTGTGATCATACCTTATATGGATCAGAATGATATCCAAATTCATAGGAGAAGTTTATGTTGATGTGGTCTAACAAAATGATCTAGTTAATGGTGGGAATCCACCAAATCAACTCCCCTTGGATGACCACCATGTTGAATTAAATTGCCTCGCTAAAACCTCGCCAGTAAAACCCAATGGGAAAAAACTTGGACAAAGGAAAAGGAGCACAAATATCAACATTTTGAAATAAAATCAAACGTCAACGAGATGTTGCCTCGTTAAAACCTTTTCAGGAAAACCACCTGGGATAAAACCTGAATAAAGGGAAAAGAGTACAACTTTTGACGTAAATATGGATGCTAACCCAACTATATGAGTTTTACTATTTCAAAGACGAGTTTAAGCTAGCATAATTCCAACTGCAGTTTTGAGAAAGGAAAATATATATATATATATATAAATTCATTCATCTTTGCTAAAGCGTGGATTTTTGTGTTTTTAAGGACTCCTCAAGAGACCCATAATGTTGATAGCATCAACTAATTAATCCGGATTTTTGGTTTTGTACCAAATTTCTAAAACACATGAAGGATTGTTAACTTGACATAATCAAGTCAAGTGGATACCAGAATATAATTTGAATCCTACAAGGATTACAAATTTGAATATGTTCTCCGACCACGTACGAGTCCTTCAAGGACTACCACGTTAAATGTGTCTTATAAGAAGAACAATTGTTGAACCAATCCTAGGGTCAAAAAGAAAACCCTCAAATCGTTTTCACAACGAACGTATTTCTCGTATAACGCATTACGATTAAGCCAACCTGTAATTAATAGGCTTGGCAATTTTAAGGTGTTAAGTCTTGGATCCAAAATTGCGTTAATCGATAAATTATAATAATCCTATCTAATATGGATTACATGCCAACCAATCACATATGTCGATATCCCTCTACAGAGGTCGGGTTTACAACCACCATCATTTAATATTTCAAAAGCTAATATAAACGAATATTCGACAATTTATAGCTTACTACATCCAACATAATTCCCAAATGTATGCATACTTTGAAAAAATTCAAAATTTACTGGTACCAGTGCCCACGGGCGTTATAATCTCCTATTATTCAAATGAGGAGATATGAATTTTGAGAATGTGAAACGCATTATCATAGATTGTTGGAGCATATTTGTTGCCTATATAAAAATGCTACTGCTTGCTAGATGTGATTGGATTTGCCTTTCAAACGGCATAAGCTTATTCAAAAGATAAACGAGATTTTTCACGCCTCTTTAATGGCAGCCTTATTCGATTTGATCATGATGGGAGAGAAGTGATATAACCTTTAAGTTAATTAATGCTAATCTCTAATAGCATAGAGTCTCCCCCTGATTCCGGCGGAAATTGTTATCTCATATACGAAAACAAGTTTCGTAGAGTATTATCCGATTAAATCAAGGACATATACTCATAATAATTTCTGGATTTTAACAATACCAGTTGGACTGTAGATAATGACTTTAAAAGTCATAAAAAAAATTGTCCAAAAATTGTAGTTTATACAATTTAAACATCAACCATGGATTTTATTGTCTACAACCAAAAACATATAAAATTTGTAAATAAATCTCCAAATAATTGCGTGAATTCAGAGGCAAACGAGATAAAGATTTGGATTCAGATTATTGACAAGTTATTTTCCAAAAAAAAAAAACTAAAATTTTAAGATCAATATAGTTACTACAAGGACTAATGATATATAGGCTAACAAGCCGGGTGCGCACCCATTGACCTTTTGTGTCCTAGAATATTCCATCTACAAGTGGAATATACCTGAATTTTTGAGATTATTACCAAGGAAAAATAAAATAAAAATTGCTCGATATCCCTCAGGAATGCAGCAATTCCTTGTTTCATCAGTGTTTGCAATTCTGAATACCAGAATAACGATTTTTTTTTGTCCCTTTAAGATCGATAGGAATAACCAAATCTAGTTGGTTTATACGTTTCTTTTTTTTAAAAAAATAAAGAAACTATCGTCGCTATTCTTTGTAGAGAAATATCCATTCAGTGGTTGATTAATGATGGTTTCTTATAGGGAATAATAGAAACCAATCAATGTTCCTTGCAAGGAATGGAACCATACTGGCCTAAAAACAATTTAGACTGCCAATTTATTTATATCTCATCTCCTTGTATTGAAAGAGGAGAGAAAATCAATAATAATTGGTCTAGACGATATACCATAATCGTTTAAATGACAATGGGAAAAATGCCGTTTTAGTCATCGCATATGGAAATAGATGGTTTCTTTGAAAAATAAATAAATAATAGAAACCGATCATAAAAATCACATGATCTTCATCAAAGAGACGAAAATACCAAAATTAATTGGTCGTAGGTTTTTCAACCATGCATATGATTAACTACCGTAAAGGTAGCGAGATCGCGATGACACCAATTTTTGGTGATTACAGTTTCATGATAGAATAGAAACTGTACACCATATATCAATGGATTTTATTTTTTCTCTCTATGAAAAGGGATATAAGAAAAGAAAGGACAACCAGAATTTTTGCTTAAAGTTGGTTACCCATGGCATACATATAATAAAAATAAAATAAATAAATCAATTACGGTATATGAAAAAGAAAAAGAAATCTTTAGCATCTTACTGTATAATATGACCATGTCCCTTCGTACCCATTTAGTAGTGGAACGATAATTTTGATAATGTTCTGATAATGACTTTGTTTTGATACCCATAAGCTAGGATCATTATGTGGCCCTTGACATAAAAGAGAACTATATGCAGCTGGTGTACGGAGGGTTAGCGCTTAAGCAACACATAAAACAACCAATTGTAAGCCTTTTAATCTTTGTAGAGCAAACCCTACTTTTTGTTGATGACGATTTCTTTGAAGGAATAGAAATCACTGCCCAATATTGGCTAAAAGTTGAATGCCAATTTTTTTTTTTTTATCTCATTAAGGAGAATTGGTGGGGAAAAACCAACATCAATTGGTTTGTACAATTAATAAAATTGTGTGGACAAATTAAAAAAATATTGTCGCTTTTGATATCGCATAGTTAGCTGACAGATGGTTTCTTGCACAAATAAAATAAAATAAATAAATAGAAACCATTAATCACATGATCTTTGTCTAATGGACAAAGATACCAATTAAATTGGCCGGAGGTTCCGTGAACCATGCATGTCATTAGTTACCGTAAAGATAATGAAATCTACAACGATACCAATTTTTGGTGATTATAGTTTCATTAGGGAAATAGAAACTATAAACCATCTTACGATGGATTTTTTTCTTTTCTTTCGTTCTCTATAGATTGACGTGAGCAAATATATAAACAGAACTTGGAAAATATTAATAAAAATAAAATATATAAAATATTTACCAAGTATATAACTTTAGGAAATATCTTGGAAATATTTACCACCCTGACAAGATTTATAAGGTATACTAGAAGATGTGGCGTTGATTCAGTCCATGGCTGTAGTTTCGATGAGTTCAATTTCGGAACATGTGGTTGTCAAGGTATTGAATCCGGCCGAAAACATGCAAAAGAGACAAACAAAATTAATATTAGTATACCTGATTCAAAAATCCCAATACAGTCGCATCACTTCTCATTTTTATGTCTATCTCCTTTTGCTTAATCAAGGTATGGATTGGATCAGCCAAATCCTTGTAAAATAAGACAAACAAGTGTTAGCATCGAAATACACTTTATGATTTATGAAACATAAAAGAAAAAAATAACTCCAATCAATATTATAAGATTATAGGCGAAAAAGATTGAACAGTGAAACTGTTCCAAAGGCCAACGGTATTATAAACTTGACCACGGATGTGTTAAAAGGTGCTCTTTTATGGCCGCTCAGTGGATATAGAGCTACGACGCTGATAACGTCTTGTAAATAGAGAAGAAGACAAAAAATAGGGAAAAGAAGTAGAGAGAAATTCTTATTAATGTGTATAATAGACTAACATTAGAGCCTCTATTTATAGGCTAGACACAAGGGCATCCCAGTAATAAACGGGATTTACCCTAGATATTCTTAACATAATTACACGTTTATAACAGTTCAAACAATTATACTAACCTAAGCAGTGCATTTTAAAGTTTTAAGTTTATAATAACCAACTAAAACTGAAAAATAAAGGAAACAATTGACCTATAATTAAGTATTATGGTTCATTTTACTTCTTAGTTCCTCATTATTAACCATCTTCCTCCATGTTAATCATCTCATCATGATCTTCTTCGCTATCTTCCAAAAAAGGTTCCTCGATCAGATATAATAGGTTATGGTATGGCCGGGTATGGGGTGGGGACCATGAATCTCATCCCCACCCCATCCCCGCATCACTACTTTCGGGGATTTCCCGTAACCGCCCTATTTCCCGTTTATACGGGTAAAACCCTAACCCATAGTGGCGGATCCCCATGGGAATGGGTTTGGGTGGGGCAAATTGTCATCCCTACCCCAAACCTTACCTACCTATAACTTAGGAGTTTGACCCAAGGCCAACTGGGCTATTTCCGTTGGTTATAAGATCCAGTTTCATACTTAAAAAGAAAAAAGAAAAAATTGATCTCTCGGATATTCCGTTTCATCTCATCTATCCAGTTAACTGCGTTAGAAAACTCCAAACAATTGAATTACATGGTAATGAAAAAGAATATAAGTAGAGATCAAATTACATGTGAACTTAAAGAGAATTCGAGTACGGGTCTGATTTATAATACGCATCTCAGTTGTCCCAATAGACACAAACGTATCAAGTTTAATCTTGTTACAGTAGCCATCAAAAGAAAAAAGAAAAAAGAAAAAAGAAAAAGAGAATCGAGAGACTAGGACTCCTTTTCAATGTTTTCATGTAAATAAATCTATAAATCATCCCAATGTGCAGAGCACATAGTATATCCAAAGAGATGCCAGAAGAATAAGTTATTCCCCAACGAGCGTGCACAACGAAACTGCCAAGTGTAACCAAAAGACTTCTGTGCTGCTGGGAGTATGGCGGGAGGTATAAGAGAAATCAAAAGGTCGTTGAAGATGAGAACTTGAAACAGAAAAACTGAATGTCAGCTTCTTATATTGGATGGCCAAGAAAGAATCAGTCAAAAATTAATCAAAAAAAATCTCCTCCTTTCTAATATTATCTGTAATTTTCAATTGTGTTTCTTTATCTTGCCAACCTCACGTTGGCAGTCGTGTCTTCCTCACTGTCCGGATATCCGTCTTATAAGGTCTTCATAAGAGCATTATTATTCGGTCATTTCAACACTTTTCTTATCAATCCCACATTCTCTCTTTTGGTTCTCTGGAAGGTAAATCATCCAACAACAACCCCTTGTACACAATGTAATTAAAAAAATTGTTCTAATTATTGTCTTGTTGTTGTTGAATTTTGATGTTTTTTGTTGCATAACAATTTTGTGGTGAAAAATGCAGATTTTTTTTCAGAGACGGCTTTTGATCTGATATCTTGATGCGAGCCTCTTGATCTCCTGCTGCATTTGCCTGTCAACAGGAGAAAGCTCGCCAACAAGAATCATGACAGACCTCGAGCAATCTGCAAGACCTAATGGTTAAGTTTCTGACTTTCGCACCTTTTTTTTTTCAGCAAGATCCATCTAGAATTGATTTTGGTGTGTTATATGACAGGTCTTGAAAATGAGGAGGATGAGAGAAAGACTAAAGTCGGAGCTCTGAAACAAAAGGCAATAAATGCATCGACAAAATTCAGAAACTCGTTGACAAAAAAGGGTAAGAGAAATAGCAGGGTTATGTCAGTATGCATTGAGGATGAACGTGACGCTGAGGAACTACAAGCAGTCGATGCATTGCGCCAAGCACTTATCTTGGAAGAGTTGTTACCTGCAAAACATGATGATTACCATATGATGCTCAGGTAAAATCTTATATCATTGACTACGTAAACGAATGGCGTAGTTCGAATTCTTGCGTTCTCTGATCATTTGATTTTGTTTTATAGATTTCTGAAAGCTAGGAAATTTGACATTGACAAAACAAAGCAAATGTGGTCCGACATGATTCAATGGAGGAAGGAATTCGGAGCCGACACAATTTTGGAGGTGATACATTCATATTAGGAGCTACTTCCTTTGATTTTTCTTGCCAATCCTGTGGCTTATTGGTTTTATTTTTCCTGAGACATTTTCTTGTTTTTAGGACTTTGATTTTAAAGAACTGAATGAAGTCCTCAAACACTATCCCCAAGGGCATCATGGAGTTGATAAGGATGGACGACCGGTTTACATTGAGAGACTGGGTCAAATTGATGCTAACAAGATGTTGCAAGTTACAACATTAGATCGTTATATGAAATACCATGTACAGGAGTTCGAAAAGACCTTTAATCTCAAGTTTCCAGCTTGTTCAATTGCAGCAAAGAAGCACATTGACCAGAGCACAACTATTCTCGATGTGCACGGTGTGGTACGTGCATAATAATCACTCTCTTTTGCAGAAATTAGCTTGAGCTTCCTACTTTTATACTTCATACCTGACAAGTATAACATGAACCGTGAGTCAGGGACTGACGAGTTTCAATAAAGCGGCAAGAGAGCTGCTTCAATGCCTTCAGAAGGTTGATGGTGATAATTACCCTGAGGTGCCTTTCTGTAACTCCTTACTAAAAACTGGAAGCTGCCGTAATATTGGATTTCTGAAGGACTCTTTATGTTCTGACAAATTACTTTCATATTGTAGACATTGTGCCGCATGTACATCATCAATGCAGGATCCGGTTTTAGAATGTTATGGAACACTGTGAAAGGTTTCCTTGACCCTAAAACTACAGCTAAGATTAATGTAAGAAATTTCTTATTTTCCTCATACTGGACTACTGGATTTTAGCAAGGATATCCACTTAACCAGTAAACTGCCTTACTTATCAGGTTCTTGGCAACAAGTACCAGAGCAAGTTGCTTGAAATTATCGATGCAAGGTAAGTTCAATAAGCAATTTGCATCCATATAGAGCATTTCTTCTATTATCACGAGTTCTTAAGAGTGTTTGTGTCTATCTTTGCAACAGTGAGTTGCCAGAGTTCTTGGGAGGTACTTGTACTTGCGCTGATGTTGAGGGCGGTTGTATGCGTTCAGATAAGGGTCCATGGAATGACCCAGAAACATTGAAGGTTATCAGTTTGCTTCTTTCTTTGTCTGTCTTCTTTCTTTTTTTTTCATTTTTTCCCCTTTATGTACACTTAGTTTGGTATTAACTCAAAACTTATGCAATCAATCTAGCGCGTTCACAAAGGTTATGCCAACTGCACAAGGAATGTTGACACTGAGGCAGATGAGAAGGAAACTTACGATGTTGAAGATGAGGTTATGAAGGTTAGCCTGATTCTCAAAGTTCAAAAAAAATATATTCATGTGTATTCAGTATACTTACTCAATGATTATCTACAACTTGTAGGAATGCGATCCTCCAGAGGAGTTTGTTTCAGATACAGAACCTGAACCAGAACCAGAGCCAGAAGTAGAGCCAGAACAGCCTCAGAAACTGCTCTCTCCTGTTCGTGAAGAAGTAAGAAGTCAAGCTCCACTAAACACACAATGCACAGTATAGTACTTAGGTTTGAGTTTATTGATCTGTAAAACTTAGGGGAATATGGGATATCTGAAAAATGACGGTAAAAGAACGTCATGTTCACCTTTTTTCTTTCGACGAGAAGGAGCAAATTAGATTAAAAACAGTCATGTTTTGAGCAGGGCTACAAAGACACCAGACTGCGCAAAAACTAACTGCCTACAAAGAGGACAGCTGCACACCTGCAGCCTGTCGAGAGAAAAACTAAGCACAAACCACAAATAAACAGGAGTGTTGTTACCTACATACTAGTAATTAATAATTGGAATCCAAAGAGAGACCGAAAATTTTTGTCCTAGAATTTTCCATCAACGTTGTTCACCTGGATTCCATTCTTTATGTTCATCAGATACCACAAGGCTTGGAGGGAGCTGGTGTTTCCAGCACTGATTACTCTTCTGCAATGAAGCGTATGGCTGAACTGGAGGAGAAGGTTACTATTCTCACCACGAAACCTGAGGCCGCTCCTGTCAAGGAGGAAAAACTTGATAGTGCTGTGGTCCGCGTTGATGCCTTGGAGCAAGAGCTTTCGGCAACCAAAAAGGTAACTAACATAACATTCATTTTAGAAAAGTGAAGAAAGATATAACAGCACAGTCAGTGAATATGATTTAATTGTTCATTCTTGTGTGCAGGCTCTAGATGACGCCAAGGTCCGACAGGAGGAACTTATAGCCTATATCGACGAGAAAAAGAAGAGAAAAAAATGGGTACGTTATCAAGTCTCTTGCAATAGGATGTTAAAATCCGTGCTTTCTTCAGTATCATCTGAAGTACTTCTCTGTTCTTTGTTTTTCAAGTTTTTCCTGTAATTGCAGAGTATATTATGCTGCTGGTGAGGACAACCAAGCGGAAGCAACTGGAATGAAGAAGTGGGAATTAACTGTTTCTCTTCAGAATGACATCCTCGCACAATCTGAGTTACCTTTAGATTTTGGTCATAAAGTAGTAGTTTGGCTTTGTCATCAGAAGAAAGAAAAAACGAATTTGACCATCGAAGTAGTTGAAGCTCTAATAATTGGTAAAGAGCAACAAGTGAACACTGGATATGTAAGCTCCAAGTGTTCAAGACCATCCTTTCGCATTTGTTATGTATATGTGAAGCTCTAAGTTTTAATATGTTTATACTTCTAATTGTTCTTGTCTGAGAGACGACCCCATTTTGTACATTACATATGGAAATATCATCCATTTTCTTGTAGGTTCATGTAATATCTTACAATTTCACCCTATTTGGGTTTAGCCAATCAAACCAAAAACAAGTTACACAGGGAGCAAGAGAGTAATAACTTAAATTAGTTCTTATAATTTCTGTATTGAGTTTTTTGAATTCCCCGGAGGAATAGTAACTTACATGATAAAAGATCAGAACAAGTCTGGTTTGCTCTCTCATACATTACATAAAACTGAGAGAAAACAAAGTTAGCTAATCCGCAGTCACATCTCCCTTTCACCAGAAAAACTTCTTTTTCTGCACCAACACGAAAGTAAAAGACAGATTAGATAGTCATCAATAGCCAACCGTTTTCTTGAAATTTTTTCATTTTTTTTTCATCTGAACTTACCCGCAATTTTGCTTGTTTCTGCCCGTCGATATAAGCAAGCAGTTCCTCTTGCTTCATCAGTGCTTCATGTAGAGCCTGCTCCAGTAAGAAGCAAAAATCACACATAAGAAAAATATGCACATGGTACGTACAGATTTTTTCCAACTCAGTACAGAGAAAACCATAATATGCAAACCAAGTGGTTAAGAAAACACTCTAGGACAACTCATCCGTGTTATGTTAAAATTTCTATAAAAATTGAAAACCCAACAAGTGACACTAAATAAACTAATTTCTTAGCAATATCAGACCATTAATTTTTCAAATGAAAACTAAGAAGTAGAATCCTACCTTCTTAGTAGCGATAAGTTCTGCTTCTAAGGCATCTACACGGCATACAGCAGCATTTAACAATTCTTCCTTCTCACTTGGCATCTCAGCCGGCTTTGCTTGAAGTGTGAACACCTTCTCCTCCAAATCACCCAACTTCTTTAGCACAGAAGAGAGGAGATCTGCGTTAATGAACCCTGGAGCTGCTGCTGAGTGCTCCTCATTGGATGGTGACTGAGGTCTGGTTTCAGGAGATACGTTGCCAAGATCAAATATTGTGCTCGGAAGTTTCTTTGTTATGCAACAATATACGTAGGTGCAGATCGCAAACAGGGTCATTAACATGGATATAAGCACGGAGTATATTGTAGAACAAAGCCCTTCTGGAGTATTTTTTGTATCAGGACAAGGAAGTTTCCCTGTAGGATAGCATAAACAAAGAAGAAAATTAAGATCAACAACACTCTAAGGGCCATCAACGAGGGAACCTTTTAAAAGCAACAAGGCAATAACTAATGACTTCTCAAGAAAATCAAAGCCCAACTATTCATTCACGGAAATCTTTTCCCTTTTTATTCTTGTGGCCTATCAATAAGAAACATTTATTTATATATAATTTCAAGTAGCAGTTAATAAATTTTCCTCTTTTAATTCATCTTTTCTATATATCGATAAAAGACAGTTGTTTCCTCAATGAAAGGTAAGTTAATGTTGCTAACCTTTAGAAGTGAGAGACATTTGATGGGCCAACTCTTTGTTCCACACAGAATCTATGGGCTTGTCAACCATGGGGATGTACTCATCATAGTCCGGGCGGCTAACTGAGTAGTTCAATTTCCCAGCAATTTTGGCCTGTGTATATATCAGAAGCGGCATAATTGGATTAGAAGAAAATAAAAACTACAATGCCCTCACATAAACCCATTTAGTTTTACTCCAAAACACTCAAATGTCATGTCCGAATTAACTTTACAAACTAAAATGTTTTTGAATAAACTTGAATGGAGCCCTTCAGGCTTCAGATTTAAGAAAGAAACTCCTGACATTTTATTCAGCAGTCAACATTAACTAGTTCCCTGTAATACAAACAATAATTAAGATCCAAGGAAGAAACACCTACTTCTTCGCGAACAGGAGTTAACCGAAGATGTGCATAATTTCTAGATGATTTGGGAGAGATGATATCTTCAGCTTCAGACCCAGATTCAGCGGTAGATGTATCACCTCCTTTCATCTGCTTCAACAAAGTCAAAGAAATAATCAGCAAGAGAGATTGTACTGATAGTGTAATCAGAACAAACTTGATGAGATGAACTAAAACCATACCCCATGGTAATCTGGCTTGGCGTAAGCTACTATCTTCCCGTCACTATTTGAAACTGTTACTATTTGTCTAGAGTATCGTGCTTGGCCATTAAGAACCATCTGCATTCAAGTGCAGTGCAGAGAATTAAAAATTGACAGAAACACCTGTGACGCAGCTGAAGGAGCTGCAAAAACTATTGCAATGCAATTTCAGTAGCATAAACTAAAAATGTTATGGAAACCAGTAGAGAACCTTCAATATGTTTGGATCTTTCCAAGGACCCTTGTCAGACCTAAGACAACCCCCCTGATCTGCACAAGTACAGCTGCCACCCAGAAATTCTGGCAACTCACTGGAAAACACCAAATGCATACAAAAAGTTCATTAAGTCTCGGATAGGAAATGAAAAACAATATTTACCATAATTTAAACTCACTCCAATAACAGAACAAGAACAAATTACCTGGCGTCAATTATCTCAAGCAGCTTGCTTTGGTACTTGTATCCAAGGACCTAAGGAACATAACAGAAAACCAATTTATACATATGTACTTGTCCATTGTCTTTAACAAACTTGAATGGAAGAATAGAGCAAACAATTATTGCATACATGAATCTTAGAAGTTGTTTTGGGATCAAGGAAAGACTTCACAGTGCTCCACAGCATCCTAAATCCAGGACCAGCATTGATGATAAACATCTGATAGAGTGTCTGTAGCAGTGTCATTGTATGGCATTAGAAGAATATTACCCAGAATATATTACAAGTGCGACTTCAAAATTCTAATAGAGTAGGAACTCAACCTATGTGTAAATCTATATCAAAGTTATACATACCTCAGGGTAATTGTCACCATCAATCTTCTGCAACCTCAACATGAGATCCCGTGCTGCCTTACCAAAGTTCTTTAAACTCTGTCAGGAAAAAAATAGGATTTGAATAAGGTTGTTTTCAAATTTTTAAAGCTACCTCTCTCTACACAAGATCAAATGTTCCTCGGTGTAACATTTAACTTTGGCTCCAAATGCTTAAATGCAGTTGCTGGGGATCAGTACCAAACCAATAAACGTTTATGTCATCTAAAGGTCATCATGATCCACAGTAGCCAAAAAGCTTGACATTTCCAAGTAACCACATTTGTGGTAAGAAAACACACTTTCATTGCTTCGAACAGTGATTTTGCATATCTCACCTAATTGGTCTTGGCTTTAAAACCCAACAGTCGTGTCTAGGGGTGGGCACAATGTGCTAGGGTGTCCATAACCACCTCATGGGTTTTAAAAGAAAAGACGAAAACAAGAAATGTAGAGAGAAAAAGAGAAAGAGAAAGAGAGCATACCACGCCTTGAACATCTAAAATTGTGGTACTTGAATCAATGTGTCGCTTTGCAGCAATAGTACAAGATGGGAACTTCACAGCGAAAGTCTTTTCAAACCCTTGTACATGGTACCTAACATACCTATCCATGGTTGTCACTTGCATAAGTTTGTTGGGATCAACTTTTCCCAGTCTTTCGATGTAAATAGGTCTTCCCTCCTTATCCACACCATGATAGCCATGGGGATAGTTATTTAAGACGTCATCCAACTCTTTGAACTCAAAATCCTGTTGAGCATGCCAAAGACAGCAGTTGAACCAATCAGTCTTTAGTTAAGAATTGGGTATTAATAAATCACTACAACACCAAAAGCTAATAAATGAAAGAAGTGACCAAAGCCCTGGCAAGAACCGCATATAAGTGAATAAACAAGATGCATAAATCCAAAATCTAACAGAAACCTTGTATACTACAAAAAGTCCAGTGATGCTGCCAAAAGAACTTACCTCCATTATTGAATCAGCCCCGAATTCCTTCCTCCATTGAATCATTTCAGCCCACATGTGCTTAGTTTTTTCAATGTCAAACTTCCTTGCCTTCAAAAATCTGCAATTTGATGCTTCAGCTTGTTAATTCAGAGCCATGGATGACCTAAGCATGAGTTCCACAATTAATAATCAACATCAAAACTTAATTAACAGATACAAATATTCGCGGAAACTTCCATTTAAAAACACAGGCATGTCGATTTGTATGGAAGAGCAGGTACACTAAAGCCTATAGGATACCAATAACTCCACTAGGTGTCCCAGAGAATGAACTCCTAAAGATATTCTCAATCCCACAGCTCAAAAATACTAATAACACTCCAGCATTAAGACCTCACAAAACAAAAGGCTAATAAATTGACAAAGCAATACAATATCAACACCATACAAATTTCTGAAAACGAAGAAGCTGCCATAGACTACCTTAACATCATATGATAGTCATCATGTCTAGCTGGTAATAGCTCATCTGATATTATGGCTTGTCGAAAAGCATCAACAGCCTGTAACTCCTCAACATCCCGAACATCCTCGATTGAAATAACTCGACTATCACTTTTCCTCCTAGTTCCTTTCTTCTTAAGAGAATGCTTGAACTTAGTAGATGCATTTAGGGCTTTCTTCTTCAAAGAACCAATTCTAGTCCTCCTTTCATCTTCTGAGTTTTCAAAATCAGATCTCCTCTCTCTTCTTTCTTCATTACCAGAGGAGCCTTCAAAACCTGTACCAGCAGTCCACAGTGTAAGAAATTAAAAAACCAAAAGGACTAAACCAAATTCTGCATTGACAATAACTAAAATTAAACCTAACGCATAGTTATAAATTCAATCAAACAGGACACGTTCATTAAAGTAAAAAAAAACAGGAACTTTTTCCAAAATCTAAATTCCTCATCAAAATCCAATTAGAACCCACAATATTACTGATCAAAGGGATTATCACAACGTTCCCAGAATCAACAAAAGGCGAAATTGTGAAAACCAAGAATCAAAATCAAACAAAAACAATCCACATTGAACAGATCAATCAAAAAAAGAACAAAAGCAGGACCACTAACAAAAAGAGAATAACAATAACAAGAAGAAGAAGAAGAAAGGGATACTTACAAGGTCGAGAAAATCGATCAAGATGTCCGGACATTACGAAGATTCAACAATAGATTGAGAGAGATGATAAAATCTGAAACCCAGAAACAACATTCACATACATTCAAGAACAGAAGAAAATAAAAAACAATTTAAAACCCCTAAAAAAAAGCCAAAAAAAGAAATCCCTCAATCCCTCATTAAATGATAATAATAATTATTACCTCTCTCCTTGTTGCAGAAGAAAAGATGTGATGACAAAGAAAGGAATCAATAAATGTGTCTTTTTTTCTGATGATGATGAAGAATGAAGATTAACAGGGAAGGAGTAGTGTACTAAGATCTGGCAAAGAATTTCTCTGTGTTAGCATTAATATCAAAGAAACAAATTCCTCATTAACTCCTCTTGACTTGAAGAAAGAATGATAAAATTAATCACTGAGAGAAACAAAATATGGGAATTAATAAGTAAACATAGAAATGAATCTCATTTATTATCAACCCATTTCTTTCCTTTACATACAAACAACAAAACTCTCAAACAGAGGAGTAAAAAAAAGAAAAAAGGGTTTGTTTTTGATGATGAGGAGGAGTGCAGTAGAGGAGGAGTAGAGTACTAGGAGAGGTGAGAAGTGTGAGTGTGGGGGCCCACAGTCCTATTTTTTCGAGATGTCAAACTCTCGCGCGAAACCGACGGCGAGGTAGGGTGTTGTTGGTTATGATGAAATGCGAATCACGAATCATTCATCATGCGATAAAAAGACTACTGGGAAGAGAGAGTGTCAAGTCAAGTCAAAGATACCGGGTTACCGGGTAAACCGGGGTAATTTATATTCATTGAGCACTCAAATGCAGAGAATGATACGTGTCAGTCAAACAAGCTGTGTTTAATTAATTTAATTTTTGGAATTTCGGTTATTTTCAACATTTTGTTGTCCGTTGTCTTGTCAACTAGAGGTGTAGGTGTAGGGTGAGAGAGTGTGAGTGTAATTAAAACGAATGAGCTCGTGACTTTGCTGCTGTTTGTGCAGAGATGATCAGGGAATCCAAGCAGTACTATTATTACGAAGTTGATCTTAAATTTGGTTTTTAGTTCAACACGCCAAGCCAATTAAAAAGACATGAAAAAGTGGCAAATCAGGGAAGGGAATCATCTTTTTTGAGTATTTTCGTCAAAGCTTTTATTGATTCATTCATTTCATCATCAAAAGGTCTGATTGATGGATCTTATCAAGGTCCTACTTGGAATAGTCTCTTCTCTTGAACTGAATAAATATCGTTAACCTTGCTAAACTAAATCATGGAGATGCATTGCTTCTGGTTTAATTTGTGTTTCTTGATGATAATTTATAATTGGCATGTCCAGGCGCAGACTAAAACTAGTTTAATTTGTGCCTGATCTAAAGCATGGTTATGATCTGCGACTTACCATGTTTGTCTCTCCCGGAGTCATAGTGCTTCCATATGATCCATGTTCGGCTTTTATGGCGCACAATGCGTAAAAGATAATCCTGATGTTTTTTTAGCAATTAATTAAAAAAAAAAAGGATAGTGCTTATGGTTTTGATGAGATGGACGAGAATTGGCAAGTACATTATCATCATTTACTGCTTTTTTTACCACATTTCTGGGGCTCGGCAGCATGATCATATCAATATCATATATGGTACAGGGATGCATGATTTACGGGTTCGAAGTAATAGTGGACTTTGTAAAGAAAGCATCATCGCACACTTTTCTTAAGTTTTAAATTCTGATTCATTGTTTTTCTATTTTTAAACCCATTATATATTATCCATGATCAGACCTTCAAGACATAAATGGGACGTCCATTATTCTTTTCTTCTGTTTTTATAGTAAAACTCCATCCTTCCATCCATAATTGAGAAATTTAAAAACAAAAAATCTTATCAACTTATCCAAAATATCCTCGACCTTTGTCTTTGATCATCACCCGTGAACTGAATCAAAACACAATCAGTCTTTTCCTTGATCAAGGTTATTTGACTAACTACTTAACTTAGATTGGCATCATGTGATAAACTATGATTTACTTAACTTCTCTCTGTTGGTTTATTATGTTTGCTTTCTTTTTATCGAAATGAACAATAGTTGTCATTGAAGATCAAATCTTGGCAGAAAAAGTTGATTTACAGCAACGGGTCATGGAGAGTAACAACAAACAAAGGAAAACAAAAGGGATGAGATTTAACAACAATGAAAACTCAGAGAAAAAATCCAAAAAGAGACAAAAGATAGGTAAAAAAATTGTGAAGGAGACAGAAGATGAGATACCCAATGGCCCATGCTATCTACCGTTCCTAACGTGTCATGTCTCTATTTTGCACACAACTAACCCGACAAAAAGGTGCTATTTTTTATGCATAAAAGGTCTTGTGTACCTAAATGAAAACTATAATACTAACCCCCTAGATCCAAGAGTTCTAGTTTGTTTAAGAAGTAATGCCTGTTAATGCAAAACTAACAAGTTTGGTGCAACAAGCTTGAAATATTGTTGCCCAGAGAATAATTATTCTCTTTTTAATTACTAAGGTCAAGCTTTGGAGGAGCGATTTCGCTTTGCTGTAACTTAATTGTAATAAAATCTAATTACTATGGTCTTCCGTGTAGCTTACATATAGTGATACTCTTTAGTTACGTTTCAAAGTTGATCATGTTTGATGAGGTTTGTAGCGTAAAGAAATCACACGGAAACTGCTTTTTATCTTTATTGAAACTGAATTTCGGTAATATTCAACGGATACTCAATATCTATTTCTAGTTTTCAATATTTTACACTAATATTTCTCTTTTTCACTCTTTTTATTTACTTTCACTCTTTTTTTTTTTACTACACGGATACTCAGTATCCGTTGGGCACTATTTACATAGAAACTTAGTTTCTGCGTAGTATAGCTAAGGGATGGCACAACGCCATAGTGAGGTTGGCTTTAGACCCATTTTCCTTAACTTTAAATAAGCTATAGCTAATGGAAATCCCTCACCATAGTGCTTGGCCTAAGAGTAACTCCAACGGGAGGGGCAAACAAGCATATTTGGGGACGGACAAACAGGTAAAATGGATGAACAAACCCTCAAATATGAGGGTTTGTTCGTCGTGTCTCGTGTTGAGTCGGACGACCATCCCAAGTTGAGACGAGCCTCGGCTCAACTTGAGCCAATCATCTCAATTTAAGACGATGCAAATAGTATTTAAAAAAAAAAAAAAAAAAAAAAAAAAAAAAAAAAACTGGAAAATTAGTTGAGTTACTTTTATACAATCTCTCTGTTTCAAAATTTCTGTCATCTATACTATTTTTACCCATATCAAAATTATATTCCTACTGAACTGCCTCTATACTTTTGTTGATGGTGGCTTTTAACTTAGAGGTAAAGTCGTAAAACCCTAGTCAGACAGTGACGTCACAGAACTTGAGTAATAATGTCCAACCAAGCACATTTATTGAACCCTTTAATTTGTCAGCGAGAAAATTACCAGGGTACCTTTTTTTTAACTAGTTTTTCACCCGTGCGATGCACGGGTCTGTGTTTGGCAACCTTACGAAAAACTTGACTCATATTTTTAAACTAAATTATAAACGACAATATTACAAAATAATTTGAAACAAAAAAGCTTAATACTACATATCGGTAAAAAAACGGATAAGCCAATATCTGAATTGTTGTGCAAGAAAAAAAAAAACTAAACCTTCGAGACGATTGTTGCCTTGTTGGACATAAAGCATTATTTCACGGCTCTTCTTTGTCCGGAATTGTCCAGAACGGTTGTTGTCTTGGACATAAAGCTTTTTTTCATTTCTTTTTTGTCTTGGTAAAGAGCATCGTACTTATTATTAACCTTCGAAAAGAAATATTTTTCTTTTCATGAACATGTCTATAAAATATTTCTTTTTCGTTTCATAAAAAGCACATCCGAAAAAATATTTCTTGTCCATAAAATCATCGAACGATTGCCAAAAATATCTCTAGAACTTAACACAACACAGTCAATCCAAAATACATATACAAAAACAAACTAATTTGTTATCCAAGATAGTCGTATACTGAACACACATGTTCGTAACAATTAACATCCAAACCCGATTTCCTTGAAAATAAATATTATTATGCTTAAATACATCCAATCAGGTAACTATATGGCAAAAGACCTACATTACTCGATTCTCACACGTTAAAAGGATATACAAATTATTTTGTGTCTATATTTTTCTTGGATTTTGTTTCTACATTTTTCTATATTAATGGTTTTGCTAAGTAATGGACGTTTCTGTTTTTGGAACACATACAATTATGCGTATTTGAAAATAGTGCTGGAAAAGGTGATTCAAACCGTTTTCGTCAGGCTTTGGTCGATCTACATCTCCTCAACACGTCCATAAAGGATCTTTAATCTTTATTGTTTTTTTTGAAATATCGGCCTTGTTTGGTAAAATTTATAGATAATCATAAATTGATAAATGATTTTGATATAATCATTTTAAAAATAAATTTTTCCAAACACTATTTTTAGATAATTGATTATCTTAGAATGATGATCTCAAAAAGGAGAGAAAAGAACAATGATCTAGGGTATTTTTTTTAGTCATATGTTGTTTTTTTGTCTCTCTCTTAATAGTTTAGAGAAAATAAGAAGAAAAAATTCAATTTGAGTTCCTTAGAAAAAAAATAATTAATTATAATAAATTTTCAAAACAACTTTTTCCTATTTATGGAAATAATGGATTTTTTCAATTATGATTAAAATAAGCAATTATTATAATGGTTACCAAACACATATAGTATCCATTATAATCTACATAATGGATTATAAGTTGATAATCCATTAAAATAATGGTTACCAAACAGCCCCATCACTTGCTCCTTATAGCTTATCGATATGTCGGTGGTTTTTTATTTGTTTGTGTAAATCCATGCACCCAAGCAATCAAGCGAAAATAAAATGAAGAAGTTTACACTACATATACAATGATAATTAACTTATGACATCAAAAAAATTAATCAAAACAAATTCCCATGAAAAAATATCAGAAAATAGAGAAAATTACCATATATGTAGACAAATTATAGAACAGAGGTGGTACCCTAAGCAATGGCTATGATGCTGAAGGTTGGGATGCTGACCCGGGAATGCAGATGTCAAGCCATAATGCCCACTTTCACGATAATCCACGGATGATAACATGTACATGGACCAACACCACCATTGAATCGTCCATAACCTCCACACGAACCCAGCACCACCATTCAATCTTTCATAACCTCCACAAAATGGTCCACTAATAGCCCAACACCATATCCACTACCACCTAACGATAGTACTTGACTACCCATGGAGGATAACTCCTTCTCACCATATGACATGGTGAGGATGATGATGACCAAGTCCAACAGGCACATGGTGTCTAGCATGGTTCACTATTTTTAAGATCAGAACCTAATGGTCCTTCTCAATTTCACCACATGATGAAAAATGTGTTAATAATCTATTAGAAGGCCACCAAAAAATATTCAAACATCTTTACTGATAATCCTTTTAAACCAAATATTCCTCTCCGTAGCTCTCTAGAATCAAAACTCAAAAAGGTAGAAGAAAATTAAGTAATAAACTGAAGCATAAGGTGCATTTATACCTTTAGCTCTACAAATAGAAACCTATATACATATGGAGCTCTACAAACAATTCTCTCAAGCTTATGTTTTTGGCCTTTTTTTATCGGTAGAAACTGGTGTCACTGAAAGTTTTTGCGGGTATAAGATTTATTTATTTTGTTCTTTGTTACTCAAAGATTTTGTTTTGCTTTTGCTCTATACGGGTCGGGGGAGAACATGCTGACTCGGATGTCCTTAGCTTCCTCTCTTTTTCTCATGCCCAAGAAGCTGCTCATTGCAAAATCAAGCCAAAAAATGGTAAAGTAAAAGAAAAAATATACCCCGTTCTGAAAATAACACGATCAAGCAAGTAAATTGTAAAATAAGTGCAAAACTAAAAGAACTCAAACATCAGATAAAAAGAAAAACAATAATGTATATCACCCAAAGATACTCCGTGCATGTAAACATATAGAATATCGAATTACAAAAATCACCAGGGAAATCGCGGTAGATATTCGTCATCACTTGAAAAATTTGTATCAAAATTTGTATCATATGTCTATTCTAAATCTAGCTTGCTAGTTTTGCAAACATATATGAAAATTGCCGGCACACGTACGTCAATAGTATTTCCAATGGCATCATTAGACGCGCATGTGTCTATAACCGGAAACATAGAGACAATCAAATTCATTTATACCTAAACCAATAACCAAGATCCGCCCAAACTGCGTGGTTAACAAATCAAAGAGTAGTTGAGAAGAAACCCATTTTTACCAAAAAAAATTGGCAAGAGAAACGCATGACAAAAAATAGATGCAGTGCATGTGAGGTATCATCGGAAATTCCATACATAAATGAATATTTAACCCATTTTTCCAAAGCTCGTGAGTTATCATCAACATTTTCCAAATATAATCTAAGTAAAACGCAAAACAAAATCAAGAAAAGAAATACAAAAAAAAAAAACAATCATGATTCTATACCTTGCATCGCATGATCGCATGAATTTGTTAGTATAACAACAACGTTTTAATAACCATTTCAATTCTCATGGCTTTCACTTCCGCAGCCACTGATTACACATTCGAGGTTTATGCAAAACAAAAAACAAAGCAAAACAAAATCAAGAAAAGAAATACCGAAAAGACAGGATTTCACGATTCTATACCTTGCATGAATATGTTAGTATGACCACAACATTTTAGAATAACCATTGCAATGCTCATGAGCTTCCATTGCCGCACCGCACCCACTGATTACATATTGGAGATTTATGCAAAACAAAAAAAGAATAGGTAAGACAACCAACCATTAAACATAAAGAAAAATAAAAACAAATGCACCCTAGCAGAACGATGAGATATGGTGTTGGCTCGCGCACTTTATATAGAGCCAGACCAAGGCAAGAAATTCCAAAAAAAGAAAAAGAGAAAAAGAGGCAGTAATTTGGAAATAATATTAATTAATAGATTAAAATTTACATAATTTTCTATAATATTTTCGAAATATATTTTTTGATAGCCACATTTAATGCAAGAAATATTTGCGTCTAAAAATCTTGCGAATCTTTTATAGTTTAAGAATGAATAATTTTTTGTTCTTCTATTTCATCATTGCATTACCGTATTGCACAAGATTGATGGTTAAAGCTTGTCTCAACTAATTCAAGAAACAGTTTTCCATAAATAAAAAGATTTTGTCCTGAAAATAATACTAATCGATATATAAAAATATCTACTATGACTTTTATACTTATGTCTATTTTTTTTTTGTTTTTTCTTTCAATATATATATATTACTTTTGGCAAGTTCAGGCTACGAAGATCTTGGTTTACCTAATTTATATTTTCATTTTCTATTAATGGAAAATACATGGTAAATAAAATAATACTAATATATTTTCTTACCGTACAGACACAACATATTTAGCATATTTACCTACAACATAAATAAATAAATAAAATTATTATTTTTGAAAACTACATTTATTTGTTGAGTTATTTTTTCCAAAACAGTTATTGAGTATTTTCTACATGTCTAAAAAAGGAAACTGTTTTTATTTTTTTACTTTTTATGAAATAAACAATATTAAGAAAAGTAATGTTGAAACAAATATTCATTTTTGTCGATAATACTTTTTTATCGAGGTTTTTTAGTTTTTTTTTTTTTTTAAATCATGTTATGCTACATTCATGTTTTCTTACTTTTTTTTATTGACGGTTTTATATTTTGAATAATTGGACATGATTAACGATCGTTTTTTGCGAACGGGTAGCACGTTTTGATCCTAAAGCATTCAAAAATCGATGTATATTGATTTATAAACTTTGATCAATGTATTTTTACTTCTTTCAAATTGTAAATGTAATCGCAGTTAGAGGTAGTTTTAATATTAATTAGTAGCTTGGAATTGTAATTAGGATTAGTTTAATTATCAAAATTGGACATTGGACATTGGACATTTTTCTTTTTATAATTTTGTGATGAAATCGTGATCAACAATATCTTTTTTGATGTGATGTGATGCGATTTTATTTTAATTTTGTTTGTGATCTTTTTTTGTTTATTTTGTTTGTGAACATAACTGTTAGGATTAAATGTAGCCGATTTTTTTAAAATATTTTTGGTAATGTATTAGATTTTATTAGATTTAGTTATTTTAGATAATTTGTTTGTTCGTTGTGATTGGCCGAAAATATATTGTGAACCAAAAATATCATCAAATTACCAAAAACAAATATTACGGTGGGGCCAGAATCAACCAGAAGCTCCGATTAACCACGTCGCTCGAAAAAACTCTATTTTTATATAGAGAATGCTAGTTAGGGTTTCGACAAGCCAAAACCCTAATTCTCACAAACAAGACGTGCAACGGCAAACCATGCCACGTGCCAACCATGCTAGCCGCACCCCTAAACCATGCCATCCCACACCTACCGCGCCAAGGCATGCCAACCATGCTAGCCGCACCAATGGCAAACCATGTGCCAATGGCAAACCATGCTAGCGCACCACCGCCACAAAACCATGCCATCCACACCTACCGCGCCAAGGCATGCCAACCATGCTAGCCGCACCCTTGTGCCAATGGCAAACCATGTGCGCAATGGCAAACCATGTGCCAATGGCCCACACCACACCACCGCGCCAAGGCATGTCAACCATGCTAGCCGCACCTTGTGCCAATGGCAAACCATGCCGGCCACACCCACCGCGCCAAGGCATGCCAACCATGCTAGCCGCACCTTGTGCCAATGGCAAACCATGCCCGCCATACCCACCGCGCCAAGGCATGCCAACCATTCTAGCCGCACCCTTGTGCCAATGGCAAACCATGCCGGCCACACCCACCGCGCCAAGGCATGCCAACCATGCTAGCCGCACCCTTGTGCCAATGGCAAACCATGCCGGCCACACCCACCGCGCCAAGGCATGCCAACCATGCTAGCCGCACCCTTGTGCCAATGGAAAACCATTCCAGCCACACCCACCGCGCCAAGGCATGCCAACCATGCTAGCCGCACCCTTGTGCCAATGGCAAACCATGCCATCCACACCCACCGCGCCAAGGCATGCTAACCATGCTAGCCGCACCCTTGTGCCAATGGCAAACCATGCCAGCCACACCCACCGCGCCAAGGCATGCCAACCGTGCTAGCCGCACCCTTGTGCCAATGGCAAACCATGCCAGCCACACCCACCGCGCCAAGGCATGCCAACCGTGCTAGCCGCACCCTTGTGCCAATGGAAAACCATGCCAGCCACACCCACCGCGCCAAGGCATGCCAACCATGCTAGCCGCACCCTTGTGCCAATGGCAAACCATGCCAGCCACACCCACCGCGCCAAGGCATGCCAACCATGCCAGCCACACCTACCAAACCCTTGGCCCCACATGCCAAGCCAAACCGCGCCTTGCCTTGGCCCTAGCCATGCTAGCCGCGCCATGTGCCAACGACATGCCAAACCCTTATCCCCACCATGCCAAGCCAAACCGCACCTTGCCTTGGCCCTAGCCATGCTAGCCGCACCTACCAAATCCTTGGCCCCACATGCCAAGCCAAACCGCACCTTGCCTTGGCCCTAGCCATGCTAGCTGCGTCATGTGCCAACGGCATGCCAAACCCTTGACCAACCATGCCAAGCCAAACCGCACCTTGCCTTGGCCCTATCCATGCTAGCCGCACCATGCGCCCATGGATGCCAAGCCCTTGGCCCCGCCATTCCAAGACAAGCCATTCACGCCAAACCCTTGGCCCCACATGCCAAGCCAAACCGCACCTTGCCTTGGCCCTAGCCATGCTAGCCGCACCATGCGCACTTGGCCCCTCCATGCCAAGCCAAACCATTCACGCCAAACCCTTGGACCCACATGCCAAGCCAAACCGCACCTTGCCTTGGCCCTAGTCGTGCTAGCCGCGCCATGTGCCAACGGCATGCTAAGCCCTTGGCCCCACATGCCAATCACACCTAGTCGCGCCACCATGCTGGCCTTCCCTACGTGGCTACCAAAAACGAAGGCGTGCGACGATCCACGTTCCCCCTTCAATCCAGGAGCAAATCCTAGCCATCCAAGGCTACCAGACGACGCATGGTAACCTTTGGCCCGAAAACCTAAGTTTGGCCACGCCAAACCATGCCATTCCAATGGCATGCCAACCTAACCGCGACACCATGCTGGCCTTCCCTACGCGGCTACCAAAAACGAAGGCGTGCGACGATCCACAGTCCCCCTTCAATCCCAGGAGCAAATCCTAGCCATCCAAGGTTACCAGACGACGCATGGTAACCTTTGGTCCGAAAACCTAAGTTTGGCCACGCTAAACCATGCCATGACAACGGCATGCCAACCTAGCCGCGCCACCATGCTGGCCTTCCCTACGCAACTACCAAAAACGAAGGCGTGCGATGATCAACGGTCCCCCTTCAATCCCAGGAGCAAATCCTAGCCATCCAAGGTTACCAGAAGACGCATGGTAACCTTTGGCCCGAAAATCTAAGTTTGTCCATGCCAAACCATGCCATGCCAACGACATGCCAACCTAGTCTTACCACCATGCTGGCCTTCCCTACGCGGATACCAAAAACGATGGCGTACGACGATCCACGGTCCCCCTTCAATCCCAGGAGAAAATCCTAGCCATCCAAGGTTACCAGACGACGCATGGTAACCTTTGTCCCGAAAACCTAAGTTTGGCCACGCCAAACCATGCCATGCCAACAGCATGCCAACCTAGCTGCGCCACCATGCTGGCCTTCCCTACGCGGCTACCAAAACGAAAGCGTGCAACGATCAACGACTATCTTTCCTCTTGAGATGCAAAATCTCGACCGTCGAAGGTCACCAAGCTAGCAAGTCTCCCCAGTGCGACTTGCCAGGCAACAACAACATGCTACATGTTTTCCACAAAAACATTCGAGACATCAACACATATCACAAACTGGGGATCCTCTTTGGGTATTGGTTTGGCGGTTTACAACGTGCGGAGTACACTACGCCCGTCATAAGGAAGTGTCATAAGGATGAGGCGGTTAGTAAATATAGGGAGTTAATGGTGAAACGTTCTTTTTATGGAACATCAATTACATGCGTTAACGGTTTTATGGAACATCAATTCCATGCGTTAACGGTTTTATGGAACATCAATTCCATGCGTTAACGTTACCACCTCCTCCCATTTATTCACCCATTTTTCCATTCCTTAATGAGACCGGAGTACGTTTCACTTCGACTTGTATAAATAGGTCTTACCTATTTTCACCGAACAACAGGTTCAGTGAGGAGCATACACCACTCAGAAAACGTTTGATAACTTTCCCATCTGTTAGCTTCCCACTTTCTAATACAAGTCGTAACACAACTACTCTTCCAGAATCAACTATTCTGGTCTCATCACTTTCCTTGCTTTCCTCCCCAAAACCAACCCATTCTCCTCCACTTTGTGACCGAAGCAAGTCTGGAATGGCCATTTCTTGGTTTAGGCCGGACTTGTACAGATTGATCTCTCGAATCTAAAGTACTCCCTTGCAGTACATTGTTTAGGGTTTAAATCCGTTTCTCACCCACACACCGAAATTACCAAAATCAGCAGAAACCATTTTCACCCTCAAACAACTTTTATATACTCTTTTTGTTTCAAACTTTCTATCCTCTATACTATTTTTACCCATACCAAAATTATATTCCTACTTTTATATAATATTTTTTTTTTCTCTTTCTCTTTCTTCCTCTGCTACGAGATAAGAGAAACCAAAAAATACTGAACTGCCGCTGGCTCAGATCTGCTCTATAATCCTCTCTATCTTCTTCACTTTCATTCTACTGTTACCTTTTATTTCGTTTTCTAGGTTTGGATTTAGTTTTTTCAGCTGTTCCATTAGCCTTTGTTCTCCTGCTTGGGTTTGATTTATCACAACCTTTTGGATTTCTAGGAAAGTTCTTAGTCTATTTTCGCTATTAATTTCAAGCTTTTGATTTCAATTTCTAGAATTTTTTTTAGGGTTCTTGTTTGTTTGCAGTTTGGGTCTTTTTTTCAGCTGACAGTTCTTTCAATACTTGCTTTTGTTTTATTGGTAAAGAGACATTTCTCATATTTGGAGTTGGAATTTTTCAAGGTGCTTTGGAAGTTCCTGTGATTTTTCATGTAAATCCTTGTTGATTCTTCAATCCAGAGAAACATGCTAATACGGTTTAGTAGAAATGAAACTAGCATCAACTAAGTTTTGGGCAGCATCAATTTCAAAGACCACCTCTGATGCATCTCCAACAGCAACAACAACTGATCTCAAGTTTCCTATGATTCAGACTCCTTCTGAAAAAAGACATTTTCAGACACAGACATCAGCATCTACTACGACACCAAAGACACAAGTATCTACAAGTTCCAGAAGACAAATTTGTATGAAAACCCAGACCGTGCCAGACCGATTCCAGTTTAGGATAACCGATTTAGGTTATCCAGGTTACCTCTGTTACTGCAACTTCTACCTTTGTTACCTATGTTACTGCTACTTCGAAAAAATCATTGGCAAATGGTTGGATCTATGGATCCTAATAAGCCTATGTCATCTTCAATATGATTTTGAAAAAACCCTTGAGAAGTGGTTAGATCTTTTGATCCTAGCAATTTTACTATTAGTAGATTTTTTATGTGGTTTGGAAGAGTCTCTTTTAATTCAAACCAGGCCACTTGAACTTGTAATGCCACCCAGGAATCAGATTGGCATGGATAGGGTCTTTCTTCAGATTAAGTCATGTAACTATGATACTAAGTCTTGAAGGGTTTCAAGCTGGGTTTTATAAGCTACGGTGGAATACAGTTGGTGTTGATGTTTGTGATATGGTCAAGAGATTTT
This sequence comes from Papaver armeniacum, assembly GCA_023531295.1. Lineage (NCBI taxonomy): Eukaryota > Viridiplantae > Streptophyta > Magnoliopsida > Ranunculales > Papaveraceae > Papaver > Papaver armeniacum. The sequence goes on along the minus strand of JAJJWW010009642.1, from coordinate 146,436 downwards.
TCTCCTCTAAGCATCTTCTCAAACAACTTAATAAAACCTATATATCCTTGATCTCCAAAGCACTCCTTCTGAATTTAGGCCAACAGGTCTTTGTAATACTTCATATAAGATAATCTCTAAATTGTTGGTAAGCAGAATGAAACCTTTCATGGAGAGAATTATTTCACCTTATCTGGCTGCTTATGTTTCTGGCAGATTAATCAATGACAACACAATAATTGCTCATGAACTCATTCACTCTATGAAGAAGAAAGAAGAAGAAGGAGGTTAGATAGCTCTCAAAATTGATATGTCAAACGAATTTGATAGACTTGAATGGCCTTTTCTCATGAAAATACTTGCTAGTTTTTGCTTCTCTGAGGATTGGTGTGAATTAATTCATCAATGCATAAGCACCACTTCACTGTCTGTTCTTCTCAATGGCTCACCATATATGGAATTTCAACCAACTAGAGGAATAAGACAAGGTGGTCCTCTTTCACCTTATCTTTTCATCTTGGCAATGGAATGGTTCTCTAGAACTATGGTAGATGCTCATCATTCTAAAAGCATCAAAGGTATATATGTTGTAAGAGGTGCTCCACCTATTAATCATCTACTATTTGCATATGATTGTCTCATTTTTACTCATGCCAATTTAACCAGTGTGAATAATCTCCTACAAGTTTTGCAGGATTTTAGTTCACAATTTGGTCAGGTCATTAATTTTGACAAGTCTTCTATCTATTACATTAATAACATGGATCCTAGTGTTTGTAACACTCTAAGTAATATCTTAGATGTTAAACTTATGGATAAAAATGAGAAGTATTTGGGATCTCCTCTAATCTTAGGAAGATCCAAGGTTAAAGCTTTTGAAGATATTCAGATTGCTTTTGAAAGAAGATTGGGCAACTGACAAGGAACTACTATGCATCATGCAGGAAGAACAACTATGGTAAAAGTTGTCTTTAACTCTATTCCCACTTATCAAATGAGCACTTTCAAAATTCCTAAGAAACTGTTGAAGAAACTTGATACCATTCAGAGGAAATTTTGGTGGGGTTTCAAGACTAATAAATGACTAAATCTTATTGCTTGGCATAATATGTGTTTACCTAAAGACCCTGGAGGTCTGTCCTTTAGGGATCTGGAGATGTTAAATCATGCACTGCTTACCAAGTTGGCATGGAGATTAAATCATCAACAAGATCATCTAGTATGCAAAGTTCTCAAATCTAAATATTTCAAAAAAAAAATAAAAAACTTTCTGCACATTTATCTAGTAAAAAGAAAATCATCATATGTTTGGAAGGGTATTGAACTTGGTATCTCAATTCGTCAGCAAACTTGGTCTCTCAATTCTTCAACAAAATTACTGTATTGAAGTTAATAATGGAAAAACACCTAAAATATGGAAAGATATATGGATTTTGGGCTTACATCACAGGGTTGAACCAGTTGATCCTGCTCATTTACAATATGTCTTTGTTAGTGAACTTATTCTTCCTGACACCAATAACTGGAATGTCTCATTATTGCAGCAGCTTTTTATTCCAGATATTGTTGAGAAAATTAAGAGAATACAAATCTCTCAATCAGAGAAGATATTATAAGATGGACTCCATCTAGAGATGGTAACTTTTCTGTCAAAAGTGCTTATAATAAGCTTAATGAATCAAGAGTTCAACATCAGATTACTACTAGTAATGTGCCCAAAAATGTGTGAAAACTATTGTGGAAAATGAAGGTCCCTCACAGAGTAAAGATATCTATTTGTAAGTGTCTCAAGGATACATTGCCTACCAGAGCAAGATTATCTCAGTTTAATAGCACAACAAAACATCATTGTAGCATTTGTCAGCATGAAGAAGAGTCATTATTTCATCTTCTCCTTACTTGCAATCATGCAAAAGTTGTGTGGAGATATCTAAATATTAACATTGATCAAGTTATTCTTAACTGTTAGAGTATTAGAGAATGAATAATCTCATGGTTCTTAAATGTTAACAAAACAAGCATGGAATAACAATACACCCGGAGGAAAACACTCATGGTTGCTAATGGGCATCTAATATTTCATACATTCTTGTTATTTTGTAGGTGCTTACGATATCTTGATGCACTAATCTCCTATATTTATGCCAAATTATATTTTTTGTATCACTTGTTCGTTGCGAGTAAATGTGTGGTAATTTTTCCTGATTTTTGTTTTGTAATGCTAGGGGAATGAAAAGAATGGTCTGAATATGGGATATGCACAAAGTGGAGCTGGAGCTGCTATGCCTTGTCGAGCTAGATGTCAAGTCGGCTTTAAGTAGATACGTGTAATGGAGAAGGCAGTCAGGGTGCGAGCAGAATGGAACCAATAGTGAACAAGACGTTCAAGAAGAAGAAATCTCTGATCTTGAAATAAATTAATGGGCCGAAATCAAGAACTCAAATACATGGCAATGAAACCAAGCCCAAGGTCCATTCTCGAATATCAAAACAAGGTATTCATGCTTTACACATGAATCGTGATTTAGGGGGGGAAGGAATTACATGGGGGGTAAAGAATTCAAACCCAACCATACCACTTCGATACGGGATGATCTCAAATCCAGAATCACGGCACACTTGAACTGTTAGACTGAAAAACCATCAATCTGATTGAACAAAGAAATAAATTCAGTAAATCCTCATGGTGCAAGCACCAACATCAACATAACGCCTAAAATTAGAAATCAATTGGGACTGAATTTTTTAAAGGGGTTAATATCGTTAAAAAGATGCCGAGGAGGCATAAAATTACAGTTGAACACAAAGAAATTAAAATAGAAAATCAAACAAAACTACATGCCCCATCCAAAAATGCTATATAAGCCAGCAATACTAACTTAAGCACTTCGGGTAAAATTGTTCCTCCCAACGATGTACAAGGTCTTCAAAATATAAACCACAAAACTTCTTAGATGGGTCCCCATGAGGTTTAACAAAAATTATTATATCAACATCATTTCGACTAGAGTCTCTATTCTTCTCTATCAAGAGCCTGTGCAAGACCATTCCGGATGAAGTTTTGGACGACATTAGACTAATGTCTTGTCCAACCATAAAGTCAAACCCCTGTTGTGGAAGGCGATTCCCATACTCAGCTCCTGTAAATTTAATAAAGTAACTCCATACCTCATAAACAAAAGAGCAGTGAAGTACAGTATGGTTGATGGTTTCTTCTTCCATGAAACACATCTTACATCGCGAATAAACCTTACAATCTTTTTTGACATTACTTAAAGCCTCCAATGTTTCGCAATCCCCTCGCATATCATTATCTTCAGTTAACACTAAATCACCACCAATTTTACACAATTCTTGTCTTACTCATTGTAATAGGTTGATGGATTCAAAAGAATTGTCGATTACCAAGGATTCAAGATGCAGTTAATGTGATCGAAATTGTAAGTACTTTTTTTTTATTGCTGGCCCGTATTTCAACTGCATCCAGGTAATGATGGTTTTCTTCTTTCGTATTCATAAAACTAACCTAGGGTTTTTTTACTTGCCGCTATCAGAGAAGAATAGAAGAATAAGGTGCTTGATATATCTCATGAGGAGGGTTAGTATTTAACATTTCGGGTTATAAGGGATAGCTTATTTTTATCTCGTAACCATGTTGAGTCACCTATTTCTTCTCCCCCGACGTAATTCCTTCCCCCCCTAAATCACAATTCTTACACAGAACCAGTTATCTTTCCCAAATCCCATTTCCTTCACGAGAAACAAACTTCTTTCACAGAAATTCAGTCGACATATCTTCTCTGTCTTCCATATTTTTTCCGGCAGATCAAATCTCCCTGCAATTGTTACCCCATACCTCTACTGTGTACTCCCTATTTCACATCAGAACCATCACACCCGACACCACCTCCTTCTCTCACTCAGAAACATTTCCATCCATCTGTTCTAAAACCTAAATCCAGAGCCTAACCCTAAGAATTTGTATCTTCTCTATTTTTCTCTGTCAAATCCATACCTTATGTCCATCTTTCATTAATCAATCAAGATGACCAATTCGTACTCATATTGTTATACCCATTCCAAGGATGCCATAGATACCAGTAGTTGTTATTTTAGGAACAATAGGTCGATGAATTTGTCTCCAACGACAGTGAGAATGGCAAAGGAAAAGGCTAAATTTCTAGTTCTCTGCAACACTCGACAACTTCATCACCCATCATCTACTGTTAGAAGCATGATATGGAGTCTAAGTCAAAGTTTAGGGACATGGAGACAAATTCAGGTGGCGTTGTGGGGTGGTCGTGGACTTTGAGTCTGCTACAGTGGTGAGTTTCGAGAACAAACCCTAAATTTCTTCTTGTATATCTGTTAATTGTGTGGATTGGGACTCTTGGGGGAGAAATTGATGTATAAAAAGTAGGGCTGCACATCGACGGGTTTGGGCGGGTATTAGCTAAAACCAACCTCGCACCCACAGACTGCGGGTTTTTATTTTCATAACCAACCCCGCACCCACAAACAACGGGCGGGTTGGGCGGGTTTGGGTTTAAACCCGCTTAAACCCGCTATATATATTCAATAATCATTCACACACTTGTTTTACAGTTTAAATAAACTGCTTACTTAAGTTCTTGAAAACTTAAAAAAATAAACCATAAACATGACTACATAAGTCTTCATTGTTAAGCTTAAACAGTACTAGTGTACATAGTAGTTGTTGGTGATGAGTCGAAGAAGTTGTTGTTGTTATCGTAGGTGAATAGAACTGAGGAACTAGGAAGAAGAAGAAGAACTTAAGAACTAGGAAGAAGAAGAACTGAGGAGCGCCTAAGAGAGAGGAAGAGTCGAAGAGACTAGTACCACTAGGGAAATAGGGTTATCTATCTTATCTACAATCTACTAGTACCACTAGGGTTTTGATAACGGACGGCTAGGATTAGTTTTATCAATGGTGTATATTTAGCGGGTTTTTCGGAGGGGTTTGCGCGGGTATTAGCTAAAACAAACCTCGCACCCATAGACAGCGGGTTTTTATTTTCATAACCAACTCCGCACCCACAACGGGCGGGTTCGGATTAAAAACCCACGGATTTAGCGGGTACGGGCGGGTTTGGGTATGATGGGCGGGTCTTGTGCAGCCCTGATAAAAAGGGTTCATTGATGTGTAATTTGAAGGCGATGAGTGAGGAAGAGGGGTCTGAAAACACTTCAATTAACTCTCTTTTGTTCTAAGTGTTCTTAAGAAATCAGGAATAAATCATTTTGGTTCAGTTGCTTCAATGGGTTTAATTATAATAGAATCTCATTTATCTCCTACTTTAGTTATGTGTTAATTTCTGCAGCTAGGGTTGAGATGAAGGGCTTACCCTGATTAGATTAATTTTAGCAAACTCTGTTGTTCTGTTTGAATACTACTACATATGGAGTGGTTGAATACTTGTTTACCAATATATATATATATAACTTTCACTTCAAATGTCTTGCATCTGTAGTTGTTAGGATATTTGTATGTTGTTGATCCAACCCATGTTTCATTTGATATGGTTAATCTGTGATTAGTTGTTCTATAAAAAGACATCTAATTCTAGGGATTAATCCTTTAGTTGACATTAGACCATCTGCTTAAGAATCTTTACATTATCGGAAAAACGGGAGACTTGTATCTCTACTGCCGATTAAAGGGACAACATTGTTAGCTAAACTATCTAACCTAGGTTAAGTACTGGATTCAACTGCCCTAGTTCTTTCCACTTGTATGTTTAAAATCCTCTATTTCATTTACTTTCTGCATTCTAGTTTGTACTTCATATCAATTGTTTCGTCGTATCGACAAAAACCCCTTTATCTGAATCAGTATTAGTTAGGCTTAGAAATTCAACTTCACACCAACCTAGTCTCTGTGGGTTCGACCTGTATTTGCCCTGTTTTACATAGTAGACATTATGCACTTGCGGTTTAGTATAATTGTAGGTAACTTTTCTTAGCCTATCAAGTTTTTGGCGCCGCTGCCGGGGACTCGGTAGCGGTGTAGCCAAGGTAGCCAATATCGGTTGTACATGCCGATATTACAGGTTTTTATCGGATATCGGAAAATACCTATACGATATCGAAAGTATTAGCGATACAAAAACAGAATGATATTATCGTTTGTACATGCCGGTACGGACCGATATATCGGTTTTACTTGTACACCGATAATATCGGTTTCGTGAATAAATTTTTCATCAACATGCATCTGGTCTTTACAGACAAGTACAATATCAATTGGAGAAGGTAAAAATACTTAATTTATTTATAATATAAAATCAATGACTATATGGTAGGATATAAGATGGAAATATTGCAAGCGTATAAATATAAAAGATAAATATGAAGGATAATAAAAAAGATTTACGATTGGGACAAAAATCACAACATTGGCTAATAAAACACCTTTGTATTTTGGAAATTGATAAATATAAAAGATAAATATGAAGGATAATAAAAAAGATTTACATTTATTGATTGAATTCATAAAGCATTATGGGACAAAAATCACAGCATTGGCTAATAAAACACCTTGTATTTTGGAAATTTGAGATGTGTGTATGATTCGTATTATTTTTTATTACGGTTTTATAATTATTTGAAATTCTATATTAAATGATGTATCGCCGATAAAAACCGATAATGATAAAGATCGCGTACTAACAATGGTGCCATATTAGCAACGCGTTTCAAAAATCTCTCCTTGAATTACAAATTGAGCTGAATTGCTTCGCGGAACTCCTTGCTTAGTGAGCGAGAAGATCAAATTCGGACAAAATTTTAGATAATGCTAACCTAGGTAAATTAAAGATATGATATCTAGAGAAGGTTATTTATTACACCCTTACTACTTGCCCTACTTCTATAGTATTGCTTGTAAATTACTAACTTGTTGTTACTTATTTGCACTTTAGTAATTAGAGAGCTATGTGTTTTCCAACAGAATTAACTTGAATTTCAACAATAATAAGTATTCCAAGTTGAAGAAACAATTTGCTAAAAAGGTTCCAGAATCTAATGTTTCCGATTGAAGCTGGCGAAGAAGAAAGTTGCGGAGAATAATGAAAACCAAGATCGGATGTTACCGCATGTAATATCGTACATTCTTTGTCCTTTTTTTCATGTAATCTTCACTCCTTTTTTGGTAGTTCTTCCTTGTAATATAATTGGCTAACATTATTAATGTATAACTCTTTCTATGAAGATGAATAACAATATTTCTTTTTCCATTCCCATACTTGCCTTATTGATCTTCTGATTAGTTATCCTCATGAATAATAATTTTAATGTTGTCAAATGTATGGCTCTTATGAATTGAGAATGCTATCTCTTTTGCTGCGATTCGCAGGCCGATAAATTAGAGGTCCTCCCCCTATAATTGCGACAAAATCAGGACGTACACTTGTATGTAAAGACCCATTGATCTTGTATCATTTTTTCAAGGATAAAACAATATGACAGGCCTAGATATCTCATGAATATGAAGTCCTATGACATTGCCGTGCCTTGGCCAATCGCAGACGTCCGTACACTTTCGTAAAGACCCATTGATCTCGCCTTACCTCAAGTAGTATTATTGCCTCTGCAGATCATTGCACAAATATGACAAGCCTAAGTCTCCTTGCACAAAGCCTCAAGACATTTGGTGTCTGTTTTGGCACTTCCCCTAATGGAAACCGCCCTTATCATCTCCCGTTGCCCCTTCAAGTGCGAAACATCTACCATACAAGACTGGAGGTCTTAACAACAATCCGAAGTTCTTATCATACCTATAGGGTTTAAGTTTTCTTGGGCGAGTGATTCTTAAGAATTTAGTTCATCCATCCGGGCACTTTGTATACAAGCTATCGGTCGCCCCAACCAGGGTATAACCTACATATATAGTTGGGAATCCAAGGTATCTCTTCCGTTTTTTGGGCCCCAAATTTTCAGTGGTTCAGGCTTCGGGAGCGGTGGTAACCTGGCTAAACTAGGTGTACGCCATAATTTGCGCATTTATATTTGTTAAATCATTCAATCATTCTTATGTTTCATTATTTGACCCACCTCATTTTACTCTTCTCCGTTCTCGTTCGTTATGTTTTTCCTCCTGCTTTTGTTGATAATTCACTTCTTATGCCTTTTACTCCTCATATCTTTTGTATTACCATAATATTCTACTGTCTAGGCATTTCAAGGCATGTTCAGTTACTACATGGCATCCACCATCAATTTCTCCTTCCTCTGCTCATCTCCACATATGATATCTACTTCCATGACATTGTTGCGATCCTTCCAAATCTCCCCTCGTATAATACCAATGCCATTTGTAATTTAATACATTGATGATATGTTGACGCGACTCCCAAGATTTCATTGGCCTCCCAATTTGTATGGAGATTCCACGGTTAAAATATCGGGTTGATAATCCTTGTATTTGAACCTCTCCCTTTGGTTTGTTAGCGATTGCCATTCTATATCTTGTATGTAGAGGGGATCAAATCCTCATCTTTTCCTCCTATCGTTAGAAAAAGAATATTCACCGTTAAGATCGATTGATCGCCCGACAAGCTGTTCATCTTCTGTAATCTCTGGTATCATGTTTTTCTCCTTTTGGACCGCAGAGAAAGAAATAGTCTTCAGCTGCTACTTTTCTAGTTCTGTCTGAAAATTAAGAGTTAGCGTAATTTAAATTTTTGGCTTTTTTGAATGTGCGTTTCCAAAGTGATTGACTTTTCCCTTGTTTCGATTGCAAGAGCGTGAGATAAATATAAAAGATAAATATGAAGGATAATAAAAAGATTTATGTTTTCTTGATTTTCCCTATTCCGGCATTATGGGACAAAAATCACAACATTGGCTAATAAAACACCTTGTATTTTGGAAATTTGAGATGTGTGTATGATTCGTATTATTTTTTATTACGGTTTTATAATTATTTGAAATTCTATATTAAATGATGTATCGCCGATAAAAACCGATATTATCTTTTGTATAGGTATATCGGACCCGGCCGATACGAGACCGATACGCGATATTAACTACCTTGGGTGTAGTTGAAGTTTCCATCTTTACTTTACTGATTCTTAGTTTACTGTTTGTATATATATGTGTTAGATTATTGTTTTCTGCTATTGTAGTGTGACTATTGTAGTGTGACTTTGTGACCCATCTGTTATGTAATTTGTATCATGTTGTTAGTGTTAGTTGTAGTTTTAATTTTTCAGTCACCTACTCCATCATATGTATTGCATTTTGTTCTAGTTAAAGCTGTCTGTCATTCCATTTTGTAGGTTGTCAATTTTATGTACACCTGTAGCTTCTTCCATTTGTTTTATAGCTTAGTTTTGTAGCATCTTAGTTGTAGTAGTAACTGTAGTGTTAATCATTCCATTGTCATTCGCATAACTGTATATTGTTTCAGTTAACTCAGCTACATCATTATCAAAACTAGTTTGACGTTCTTTGCATCCATAGCTATCGATATCATGTATCTTGGATTGTACACTGGTTGAAGCTCTTGGTTCTGTAACTTTCAAATTATTGTGATTCAGTATCACTTAGGCTGTTTCAGTAATTGCATGGATTTTAGCATAACATAGTCACTGCCACCCTGTAAAAATATCTACTCATTCATTTTGTTTCCCTGTAATTTAGTGTCTCCTGATAGTTGCAACATTTAGTTATACTCTGCATTCCATTGGCATTATCCTGTAGCTTTTACTTTCAAAGTATTATATTTTTCTTTCAACCTGTTATCCTGCATTATACCACATATGTAGTTTAGTGAACATCTAGTTGCATTCTTCAGTTTAGTTGTACATTTGGTAGGTTTGTTGTATCTTTCACCATCTCAGCTTATAACATAACTACAATCTGTGCATGTTCATACTAGTGGTAAAGAATAGATCTTGATTTGCTTTTTAATTTCACTTAGATAACTGCATCTTAGCCCTGTATATTGGTTGTAACTTTTAATTTCAGTGGTTCCATTTTAGTCTGCATTCTTTTAGTCTATCTGTCACAATCAACTGCATCATTATCTTAGTGTAACTTAGTGTCTTGTTCCATTTCAAGCTTTCAGTCATCTCCTGCTGTAGCTTTTTAGCGTTCTGTAACTTTAGATTTCGTAACTGCATCATTGTCTCATATTGTATCTAGTTTGAGTTGTCTGCATCTGTAGCTAGTGGCATTCTGTAGTTGAGTTGTATATTTGTTAGATCTTTTATTGCTTTTAACTCTTTTAGTTTATAGGTCATTGCATCTGTGACTCTCCAGAATACACAAATTGTTTCAATAGTTGTAAGTATTTTGTTGTAACTTAGATTTTGAAGCGTTCCCATGTAATCTGTATTTGTTGGTTAAGCTTTTGCACCATCTAGTTTTGTTGGGTTAACTGTTAGTTTAGACTTTCACTCCCTGTAATATATCCATCCTATCATTCTCGCATCTCATTCATGTTTGTAACTGCATTTTGTGTTTAGTTCTCATTCACATAACCCTGTGGTAGTGTAATCATCATCTCCCTGTAAAATATCATCTCACTCATTCTCGCATTTCATTTGTTTTATTTTCCCATGTGTAGATTGTCTATATTTGCATCATGTGTTTTAACTCCACTTTGTCCTGTTCAGATCTTTCAATTAGTGATAACTTAGTTTGTCAGTGTGGTACACAGTATTGGTCTTGCTACTCTAGTTTGTTAACTGTCAGTAGTTTTCTTTGTTTCCTTGTCGTATTTGCATACTTCTGGGTACTGAATTTTTTTGAGCTGGCAGGTGTTTACAATACTGACGCGTAAACCAAAGGTTTAGGAGAAGGAGGAGAAAAACAACTTGTTTGTCGTGCCTAAACCCGGTCTTATACCGGTGGTATCGTTCCTCAATTTAATATTCTTGTCTTGAATGATATACCATCCTTGCATGCAAACTAAACTAGTGTTATCCATTGTCAAACCCCTGCAACATATAACATCTTTATGTATGGTCCTGTGACATTTGGGTAACTTATTTGCTAGCTGAATTGTTATTTCACTGTGCTTATCTCAATCTCTGCAAAATACCGTGTCTTTGTGCATACATCCGCAAATTTGTTATCATTCGCATAAGCCCTGTGTGTCTAACTTGTGCATGTGTTGTTGGAATAGTTGTTATAACGTGATTGATGTGCTATCTAGGCTATGATTGTGTCTTTTAGAGACCAAACTAATCGACTAGTTAGAATTCATCGAGAGGACGTAGTTGAAATCCCTGTTTCTAACGTAGAAGGACCTGACCAACCTGAGACAATGGGTGAAGAGTTAATCCAACCCCGTAGTCTCAAATATTACATGTACCCAACGAGGACAAGCCATCCCTCTTGTATTGTTCTACCAGAAACTGCTGGTCATTTTGAATTAAAGGTGAGCATAATACACATGCTCCATGTGTTTCGAGGGGTTGATGCTGAAAACGCTTACCACCACGTGAGATATTTTGAGGAGATTTGTGGGACTCTGAGATTCAATCAGTTGACAGAAGAGTCCCTGAAATTGCATTTATTTCCTTTCTCTTTGAAGGAAAAATCCAAATCTTGGCTATATGCCTTACGACCTCAGTCCATTAGAACTTGGGATGAACTTACGAAAGAATTTTTCAAAAAGTTCTTCCCAAATCATAAAACAACCACCATTCGTCAGGATATCAATAGTTTTGTTCAACTAGATGGTGAGACATTATCCAAGTATCTAGAGCGATTTAATGATTTTTTACTTCAATGTCCTCACCATGGTTTCGAACAGTGGATACTATCAACAATTATATATGAACGGTTGGATTTTGCCACCCGGACCATGGTTGAATCAATGTGCAATGGTGAGTTCGCAGATAAAAGTGCTGACGAGCCGTGGGCCTTTCTGCATGAAGTTGCCGAGAAAACTCAGCAATGGGAATCTGTTAGAGAACCTAAAAAGTCGACCAACATGGGTAGTGTTCATAGTATTGAGTCTGACTTTGAGGGTAATGCGAAAATTACATCTCTAGATAGGAGAGTTGAGGCTTTAGAACTGGAGAAAAATATAAAATCTGTTGCTTCTACTTCTTGCAACAAAGTTGAGGTTTCTATTTGTACTGCGTGTAATAGTTCAGACCATGTAGTCGAAAGTTTCCACAAATGCATGCATTTCAGGAATCTAGAATGGAAGAGGCCAATGTTTTGTACCAAAAGCAAGAGAATAACCCTATTCTCAGACGTATAACCCAGGGTAGAGGAACCACCCTAACTTTTCATGGTCCAAGGGCCCTGTACAAGGGGGTGCATTAGGAAACACACAAGGATATTCATATCCTAGAAACCCCTAGGTGCAATCGTACACACAACACCCTTCTGAGAAAAAATTGTCTAGCATTGAAGAAAGTGTCGGTCTGTTGACCCAAAATATTTTGCAAATTCAAAAGGCCATTGACCAATGTTTTACTAGTGTAGAACTTAAGATGGGTCAGATCTGTGATGTGCTTAATGAAAGGGAGAAAGGTAAGTTCCCAAGTCAGCCTCAACAAAACCCGAAAGGCACATTTCGGGCAAGTACCTCTACTTGTAATGAATCTTCGCATGACCAGTTGAACTCTGTTACTACTCTTCGTAGTGGTAAAGTAGTTGATAACAATGTAAGCATGCCTGGAAAGAGTGAGTCCGTGTCTAAGTGACAATTGCATAAAACATCGCATGATACACCAGTTGTGGAAAATGACTCTGAGCATCTCCCTAGATCTGAAAAGTCTACTGATGTTAATGTTTCTATGCCTTCTAATGTGCCTGTAGCTCCTTTTCCTCAAAGGTTGGAGCAGAAAAAGAAGGGATCACAGTATCATGAGATATTAGAATTATTCAAATGAGTTAACATCAACATTCCATTTCTCGAAGCAATCAAAGCAGATCCCTGCTTACGCTAAGTTCTTGAAAGATTTGTTCACGCAAAAGCGAAAGTTTAATGTGCACAAGCGTGCCTTTTTCGCAGAACAGGTAAGTTATATCATTCAAAATAAGACTCCGCCTAAGTTTAGAGACCCAGGTTGTCCAGCAATCTCATGCATGATAGGTGACCATATGGTCAATAAGGCGTTACTAGACTTAGGGGCAAGTGTGAACCTACTGCCATATTCGGCATATGTGCAGTTGGGTCTGGAGAGTTAAAACCAACACCGATAACTCTGCAATTGGCGGACAGATCCGTCAAAATTCCTCGTGGTGTGGTAGAAGATGTTTTGATTAAGGTTGATAAGTTCTATTTTCATGTGGACTTCATGGTATTAGATACTCAGCCTGTGAAGAACCTAGACTGTCACATTCCTGTCATTTTAGGACGTCCCTTCTTGGCGACATCAAATGCAATTATTAATTGTCGTAATGGAGTGTTGAAGTTGTCATTTGGTAACATGACTGTGGATTTAAATGTTTTCAATGCTATCCAGCAACATTTAGATCTTGATGATGATGGTGATGTGCATGAGATTAACATGATTGAGAGTTTAATTCATGACTCAATGTCTAATAACATGTCTGTTGATCCTTTGCATGATTGTTTGAATAATTTTAATTTGGATCTTTTTGATGATGAGTACATAAGTGAAGTCAATTCGTTGCTTGAATCTGCACCTCTCATGGACACCACTAAATGAAAAGCTAGAGTGGATCCACTTCCACTCCCTGAATCCAAGTCTGTCCCGTCTCTTGCTGTGCCACCAAAGCTTGAACTGAAACCATTGCCTGATACTCTTAAATATGCATTTTTGGGTTCTTCTAATACTTTTCCTGTAATCATTTTGTCTGCTTTAGATATAGAACAAGAGAGTAAGCTTTTAGAAGTACTTAAAGAGCATAAAGCCTTAGGATGGACAATCTCAGATATTAAGGGTATTAGTCCCACAGTATGTATGCATCACATAAATCTTGAAGATAATGCTAAAACATCTAGGGAAATGCAGATACGGCTTAATCCTTACATGAAAGAGGTTGTTAGGGGTGAGATCCTTAAGCTTCTTGATGCGGGTATCATATACCCGATTTAAGATAGCAAATGGGTTAGTCCCATTCAGGTTGTGCCGACAAAGTCAGGTATTACTGTAGTTTAAAACGTTAAAGATGAGTTAGTTCCTACTCGAGTAACCACAGGGTGGCGAGTTTGCATTGACTATAAGAAGTTGAACGCAGTCACAAGGAAAGATCACTTCCCTCTCCCTTTCATAGATCAAATGTTAGAAAAGTTATCTGGACATAGTCATTACTGTTTGTTAGACGATTATTCTGGTTACCACCAGATTCACATAGCACCTGAAGATCAGGAAAAGACTACATTTACATGTCCTTATGGTACATTTGCTTATCGTCGCATGCCTTTTGGGTTGTGTAATGCACCCGTTACATTTTAACGTTGTATGATGAGCATTTTTTCTGACATGGTTGATAAATTTCTTGAGATATTCATGGATGATTTTCTGTCTTTGGCTCTTCTTTGGATGAATGTGTGCATCATCTTGTACTTGTCTTGATCAGATGTATAGAAAAGAACTTAATTCTGAACTGGGAAAAATGCCATTTCATGGTTCAGTCAGGCATAGTTTTAGGACATATCATCTCTGAAAAAGGCATAGAAGTTGATAGAGCAAAAGTAGATCTTATCCAACACCTTCAACAACCTCGCTCTGTGAGGGAGGTTAGATAAGTTTTAGGCCATGCTGGTTTCTACCGTAGATTCATTAAAGATTTCAGTAAGATCTCATGACCACTATGTAATCTAATCGATAAAGATGTTGCTTTTGTATTTGATGATGCTTGTGTGTGTGCATTGGAAGAACTCAAAACTCTTCTAACTTCAGCCCCTATAGTTCGACCACCTGACTGGAAATTTCCATTTAAAATCATGTGTGACGCGTCTGATTTTGCTGTTGGTGCTGTTTTAGGACAGCGCATCGATAGACTTCCATAGGTGATATACTATGCTAGCAAGACTCTTAATGGTGCTCAACTTAACTACTCAACTACTGAGAAGGAATTTCTTGATGTGGTTTTTGCATTGGACAAGTTTAGGTCATACTTGATAGGGTCTAAGGTCATCATATACACTGATCATGCTGCTCTGAAATTCCTTCTTTCTAAGAAGGATGCTAAAGCTCATCTTATCCGATGGATAATGTTGTTGCAGGAATTCGATCTCGAAATACGAGATAAGAAAGGTTCTGAAAGTTTGGTTGCTGATCACTTGTTTAGGCTAAATACTGAGTCTCTGGATGATTCCTTTCTTATTAGAGAGTTATTTCTTGATGAACAATTAATGCTTGTGTCTCAGTTTCCTTGGTTTGCTGACATTGTGAACTATCTTGCCACGGGAAGAATGCCTTTGCATTGGTCTAGACAAGACCGTTCTAAGTTCTTGGCTGAAGTTAAACACTTCTTTTGGGATGACCCATACGTGTTTAAGTATTTTCCGGACCAAATCATTAGGAAATGTGTCCCCAACAGTGAACAAAAAGGTGTGATATCTTTTTGTCATGACCAAGCATGTGGAGGCCATTTTAGTGCCAAGAAAACTGCTGCAAAAGTCTTGCGGAGTGGATTTTATTGGCCATCATTGTTCAAAGACTGTCATGCTTATTGTATTTCTTGTGAACGTTGTCAGAAACTAGGAAGTATTTAAAAGAGAAATATGATGCCATTGCACCCTATTTTGATTTTTGAACTGTTTGATGTGTGGAGAATTGATTTCATGGGTCTGTTTCCTAATTCTGAAGGTAAGTTATACATCCTTGTCGTTGTTGATTATGTTTCTAAGTGGGTAGAAGCAATTGCGACCAAAACTAGTGACCACAAAGTGGTACTTTCATTCTTAAAGGAAAATATATTTTCTCGTTTTGGCACACTTAGAGCTATAATCAATGATGGTGGTTCACACTTTTGCAATAGATCTTTTGAGTCATTAGTACGCAAGTATGGCATAACTCATAAAGTCGCAACACCATACCATCCACAGACCAGTGGCCAAGTAGAGGTTTCTAATAGGGAGATTAAGCATATTCTTGAAAATACGGTTAACCCGTCTAGAAAAGATTGGTCTTTGAGATTGAATGATGCTTTATGGGCTTATAGAACATCATATAAAACTTCTATTGGCATGTCTCCTTACATACTTGTGTATGGGAAACCTTGTCATTTACCTGTTGAGTTAGAACATCGTGCATATTGAGCTATAAAAAAACTTAACTTTTCTCTGGATAAGGCAGGTACTCAACGGAAACTTCAGCTCAATGAAGTGGAAGAGCTGAGAAATGATGCTTATGATAGTGCTAAGTTGTACAATAATAGAATGAAAGTGTTTCATGACAAGCGCATTTTTCACAAGTCTTTCACACCTGGTCAGAAAGTCTTATTGTACAACTCTCGTTTGCATCTTTTTCCAGGTAAATTGCATTCTAGATGGACAGGCTCGTTCTTGGTGCGTTCAGTATTCCCTCACGGAGCTGTAGAAATCGAAGATATAACAACTAAGAACGTCTTCAAGGTCAATGGCAGAGACTGAAGCCGTTCCTTGAACCAATTCCACCTGAAATTGAAATAACTGATCTGGAAGACCCCGTCTATCTGGATTGAACTGGCTCACCCCTTGTACATACCAGTTTTAGAATTCCATTTTCTTTCTCTTGCTTTCTTTTTCGTTTCAGTTTGGTAGATTATCTTTTTCACTGTTTTGTATAGTTTCTGTTTTTGTTGTGATATCTACCCTGATGTTTGCTTTGGAAACACTCTACTGTCTCGGGTTTGACAAAACTTGTTGGATCTCTGGTACTCTCCAACTTTTTTTTTCTTTTGATGAACTTCATGGCATGTTATAACTTTGCGAATCCTTAGAAACATGAGGACACTGTTTAACATAGGTTTTGGGGTACAAGTAGATATCACATGAACTTTACAGTGATTAGGTATGGTTAGAACTTGTGAATAAATAAAATCATAATCCAAAAACAAAAACAAATAACAAAAAATGAAAAATGAAAAATGGAGCTCATTTACCTTGATTTGTGATACCTGTGCATGTATGATATCTTAGGGTTCTTAGTCTAGATGATGAGGCACCCATGATTCTAGCACAATTCACATGTGATATAGAAAATTTGCACATGCACGATCTACCAAGCGTGTATAGCGTCGGTGTTTCATAGGTTAAGTAGGCTGCCAATCATCTAGAATACTGAATGAGACTTGACTAGCTTATTCTTTGGTTGGATGGGATAGAAGTCGGAGGATACATAAAGAAAAGTAACCATTGAATTTGACCGGGTGCATCGGAAAGGGCTGCCTCTTGCTAAAATTGTCATGTAATGTATTTTTCTGTTTTTGTTTAAAGTTGTTATGTCATCTTGTATTTGTATCTCTTGTTATTCCAAAATTAGTTGAAAAAAAAAACAAAAAAACAAAAAAAAAAAACAAAAAAAAAAATATGAAAAAGAAGAAAAGAAACTGAAATGAAATGAGTTGTTATTTGTTGTTTGTTTCAAACCATTGAGTAGTTTCTCTTTACTTGTGAATGTAAATAAGCAGTCAATGTTTCCTTTTGTATATATAAATGTAAATAGTTTTGAAATAAAACAAGGGAGGGTGTAGCCGTCGATGTACAATGCGGGTAAGCTGAAATATCACCAACTTCAAGGGTGAACATTCACAATTCTCGTAAAGCCGGACAGCTAGCTTGGCTATGAATTCAGTTCTTAGCCTGAAAACTATCTCTTAGTAATTGGCAGTCAGAACTTCCTACAGTAAACCATTCTCTATGCATGTCTAAGTTAGATGCACTTTACACTCTTATCACATGTCTTTAGTTGTTATAGTGCTAGAGTTGTGGCTTTGAAAGCTAGATTGACATATCCAATTATTGTGAGCTAAAACTGAATGTAGGTATCACTTTGATGGAATCTGAGCTTATATTTTGTCCTAGAACTTTGTGGGTATGTTCTAAACAAACCCTCAAGAGACTTCAACTCGTCCACTAGGGACACTTGGTGGTTTAAAAGGCTTATTACATTCGTTAAATGAAATCGAGATACCAGCGAAAGTGGTATATGTAGGATTTTCTTTAGTTTTTGTTTTACTCGCGGACGAGAAAAATTCAGGTTTGGGGGTATTTGATGGGCGCCAAATATTGCATACATTCTTGTTATTTTGTAGGTGCTTACGATATCTTGATGCACTAATCTTTTATATTTATGCAAAATTATATTTTTTGTATCACTTGTTCGTTGCGAGTAAATGTGTGGTAATTGTTCCTGATTTTTGTTTTGTAATGCTAGGGGAATGAAAAGAATGGTATGAATATGGGTGTTGATGGTGGATTTTCGTTTAAGGTTAAATTTGTAAAAAACCAGAAAAATCATGCGCTGACATCTTGTAAAAGATAAAGCCATTTATAAGTGTTGGATACTCCCTCACTTAATTCACCAAGAATGGAGCATGTAGCAACAATCCCATTACGTGAATACATGAAATTCCTCCGAGGTTGGAGCATGTGGCAACAATCCCTTCTGTGAATTTCATATCGACCTTGTATTTCCGGTACTCATTATCGGTGTGGCATGACGATTTGAGTGTTACTCTTCTGAGTAACACGAACCTCCAAGCACTATAATGAAACCATGTACGAAATACCCGTACTGGTGACTCTCGGTGTGTTATACTAGCCCGATTGAGCCCCTCTCGGTGTGTTATACTAGCCCGATTGAGCATCCCGGACTGGCCCGTGTCGGTCAGGATATGATCTGATCGCAGATCATCCAACTCCATAAGCATGATTGGATGACCCCAGATCAATTCCATCACCCCCAAGCAGGTATGGAATACCCACGGCCGACCCCGCATGGTCGGTCATTGGCCTAGCTTGCCAAAAAACCGTTCATACCAAGCATTATGAACGGAAAATCCTAAATTAGGGTTTGCGGCATATTACATGTGTCGCAAAATACAGTCTCAACCATCCATCTTCGCGAGGTATAGATGGAGGGTGTAGATGTAGACTCAAAGGGCCCGAGAGCATGTCAACACGATCACCGTGGGCCCGCCTACACATTTGACCAATCGGTCAAAACCAACCATGGTTGGTCGTGACAAAATTGTCACCCAAACAAGAGATGGCGCACGGCTTTTGAAAGCCAAAATTAAGGTTTCAAGCCATCACGCGCGTCCATCTTCTCCGGCACGAATGGAGGGTCACAGATCAGATTAAGCAAGGGCCGGTCATACCATCATGACCACCGTGGGCCCATCTACCTCCTCATGTGTTCGGCCAAGGCATATCATGCCTGGCTAATCCAAAACGTGCGTCCAAACTAGCATGGCCACGCCTCCCAAACCACAAACTGATCTTGACCACTCAACTTCGCCGGACGATTTGGATGGCTCGGATCACGTTTTCATGGGATAATCAGGTATAGGTATGAACACCCGACCTACCACCTACATCACTGTATGATCGACCAAGACCGACCAAGATGGGTCGTCTTGAAACGCGTGCCCGAACTAGGGATGTCACGCGGTTTCCAACTCCTTTGCGGCAATGGATTTCTGCGCAAACCGATCTCAACCACTCAACTTTACCGGTCAAATTGAGTGGCCTAGATCGCGCCTTCATGGGACAAATGAGGTATGGACGTGCACACCCGGCATGCTTGTCTACACACACACCCCGTCGGTCCTCTCCAAATCCCTTTCCATGCTTGGTTTCGACCAAGGCTGAAGAGTGATGCTTGCGCACCTCTTCAAAACCCTAATATTCATTAGCGGTCGCAGATGAGTGTCTCAAAGATCATCTCATCCGTCCAACTTCACCAGCTTGGTTATACAACCCTAGTCAGGAGTTATTTGGTTAATGAGGCGTCATTACCCATCACTTTACCACACCATGATGCAGTACACATAAAATACACACGGTACTTCACAAGTATCGACTTCTTGAATAACACAGTTATTCAATTCAGCATTACATGCTATCTTTCGTGGATCCACGATCCACACATTCCAGACATCAATCATGTCACAAACTGGGGGGATACATACCGAGGTATTGGTCTGGCAGTTTACAGCGTGCAGCGTGCCATCACAAGAACGTGTTAGGAAGTCATGGACGGTTAGAGATGAACGGGTTAAGTGGGCAAGATCGGGTCATGTCGTGGATCGACGCACAACTCCACTACTCCATCACTCCACTTCCTCCACTTCCCACGAGAGACGTGAATAAGGCTCAATGACTTGTATAAATAGGTTCTCCGCCCTATTTCAAACAACAACACAAGTTCAGACGAGACAGAAAACCAAGTGTTAATACAAAAACGTATTCAAACACCCAGAGCTTGCTTGCATCAATCACAAGCCTTCTCACCTTTACATTACAAGTCATAAGCAAGCCAACACCTTCACAATCTCAACACCTTCTTCGCTTCCCTCCCTAAGATCAACCCCATCTCCTTCACTTTGTGACCGAAACAAGTCCGGAATGGCCATTTCTTGGTTTAGGCCGGACTTGCACGGATTGATCTCTCGAATCTACAAGCACTCACCGCGCGAGTGCATTTGTTTAAGGTTTAAATTCATTCCTCATCCACACCCCAAATTACCAAATTCTGCAGGAGTAGTAGTTTCACCCATAAACAATTGGCGACCACAAGTGGGAGATTGATCTCTCGGTTACAAAATCGAATTCTCAATTCTTCGATTTTCGTCTCACGATGTATCCTCACCCTAATCCGCAGTGGTTCGAGATATCATGGGAAGCATAGCTGGAATGTTGGAGGATGTCTTGGCAAATCAAGCCGGTATCACCAGATGGCAGAGCGAGACATTTCGCCTTTTTGAATGATGTAGCGGCACAATTACAAGGAGGGTCGATAGGCATCAACTCAGACAGTGCAAGAAATGTTGAATCCTTAGTCAGTAGTCACACCTTTACAAGTGGAGAAGCAAAAACAACACGCAGTCGAAAACGAATCAAGAAAGATGGACAACATGGTCCGACAGGAGGAAAAGACTTGTCAGGAGTACTACAATGTCTCTGCGAGATAAAGAAAGGGAGCACACAGCCTATGGAGCCTACTTAGAGGATTTATATCTCAAAACTCTTGCTTTGAAGCCCGGAAGACGGTCCAATACGCGTCGACTTTTCAACCGATCAAGAAATGATTGAGGAGGGAGAAATCAATCGGAAATACACGAATATAGAGGATGGGAACGTTCAATCCGATCACTCAAAGCGGTGACATTACGACACCTTCCACATCCCTTTACCTAGGCAAGCGATCCGCAGATATGATGGCACTCGTAAATCTTCCAACTTCATCTCTGTTCCACATCAAAGCCACGGAGAGACATCACAATGCCCACTAACACGGAAAAGCCGGACTCAAGGTACTTACATTTCCCCTTCCCAATGAAGAAGATTCTGAGCTACTAGAGGCGTGGGTACGAAATGGAGAGGTGGAGCTACCCCGGTATGGCGTCCGCCTGCTTGATCAAGAAGTAATGGACCCAAGGTACTTGTCATTTCCACCGGTTCCTCCATCACCCCACCCGGTGAATGCAACGCTTTGAAGCGCATTGTTCGGGAGAAGCTTGGTCCGGAGCGATAACTCGAGAGATTGGTGCGGAAGATTTTCTTAGAAAGGCTACTCCGGTTCGATACAAGTGAGGCTTCGAAAGCAAGTAAGTTTTACTCAACAATTTTACAGAAATATAGTTTAGAATTCACTTTGGGGACTTAACATCCCGCACGTGGAGAAAGAGGCTCAGTGATCAAACACCATGTTTGTTTCCATTCGTACCTCCCTTTTACATAACATTTGCAATTTCATGTGCAATCATTCATGACCAAGATGCAAATTTCATTTAACATAATCCCTTTCAAAAAGGTTGTCCACAAAACTATCTCAAAATAAACCAATTCAATTACCTATTATTTCAAAACCGGAGGTCAAAGAAAATCCTCACTATCACTCAAAAAGAAAAAAAGCATCTAAAAAGGCAAGTATATAACACGAATACTTCAAGGAAAGTCCTTCAAAGAACAACTCGTCCTTTTCCGGGCAAGAGAGACCTTCATCCTTTGAAGCACGGCTGCTTGACTCCGGTTCCTTAAACAACTTCTCAACCTCTTCTTCCTGGCGAGCAACACAGTCCGCGGAAGGGACTTCATCCTGTAATTTCTGGAGCTCCCGAATCTTGGAGAAACCTTTGAAGAACCAAGGAGCATTGAAGCTGTACTGCGCAAACACGTCCCGATGGCACCTCCAATCTTCAATCATCTCCTCGAAACCGTTCGACCGGTCGTGACGCTCATCCCACGGATAGAAACTAAAGCTTCTTGGGCCAGCGGTTGACCAACGCAAGACGACTTTTGAGTTTCGTGGTGGTTCTGCAATGTGACCGTGCTTCTCCCATATCGTTGTGTACAACTCTTTGAACCGAACCAAGCACGCTTGAATCCACCAACCAACACATGGCCTGGATAAGGGATAGTAAAGGAGGATCGAACAAAGCCCTAGGCTGCATCACCGTAATTCACTAACCGCGGGAGCCTTGTCGGTTCTGGGAGGCCTTTCGGAAGGAGTCACCACAATAGCCATATTGACGGAACCCTGTTCGGGATGGATCTCAAGAGGAGCCGCCTCAACTATAGCGAGCCTTGCCTCTCTACATTCCTTCCGGCATCTATTTCGCTCTGGGTGCTAATTTCCATCACGACCCCGTCAACAAGATCACTAAGGGAAGCGCCTCGTCCAACCGAGCTTGCATCATCCCTGTCATGGTCTGGAAAAGAAGTGGTTTCCCCAGACTTCTCAGTGTAAAGATCAGTATTACTGACTCCACGATCGATCGGTGCCGCGGACTTCTCAACATGAAGATCGGTTTCTCCGGACTTCTCGGCATGAAGATCGGTCCGCCCTTCTCATTTTGAATACGCGCCACCTTGTGAAGACATTCTCTTTCGAAATTCCCCGATTTCAAGCAAGGATCGTTTTAGAAGAATTTACATTGGGAGAAATGAAAGAACCGATGGGAGGAGATTTAAATACACTGCATATTGGAGGAATTGAGGATTACTGGACCGCATGCTTGCCTCTTAGGTCTCTCTCCTACTTGGGGACTGCAACCCTCGGCTCCGGGTCCGTTTGGGTGGAAGTGGCTTCAACCGAAATGCTTCGTCAAGACGTCGAAGATGGCTCACTACGGGAATCTGTCACAACACTCTCCGAAAATTTACGGAAAACCAACGGTTGTCTCCCCAAAATTCCTTATACTTATCGGTTACCACCGGGTTTCTCCCAATAGGCCGGAAGGGAAGGCTCACCCGTTCTACAAACATGCCAGCGTTAAGAATATTCGGGAGAGATTCTTTCGGAACCCTTGGTGAACGAATAAATGGGACACCCCGATCAAATCCCATTTGGCGAAGCAGCCACATCAATATTGTGCGACGTCACGAAAAATTCTCTATTAAATAGAGACGGGACATATCACGGAATGCAGTTGCGCAGGTAAATAAGTTCTCCATATTTCATAGTTTCGACATCGGTACACAACACAGCACCAGGACCGTCAGAAGCGATAGCAAAGGTCTTTGGCTGAACAATGGAAGGGTGGACCGGCCCCCACGGACGGAAATCTACAGAAGACACATTGTCAAATACGTCCACAAGTTTCGCACCACCTGCGGGACGCCTTTTATTCCAACGGAGTATTCTCGAGCCACCATATAAGTTATTGAGCGAATTTCCGGGAGAGCAGGAGCGTAACTTTTGAAGTGTTCCCATAAGAGCACTGAAGAAAAGCGAAGTGAATGTGCGACTCCACCTTCTTGTACCCGTTAGAAGCATGCATGTCCATTGCTAAAGCATCCAAATGACAATACAAAGTGATCCAAGGAACAATGAGCCCAGAGGAAGAACTTCACCCTTCGCCGACCTTTATAGCAATCTTAACAAGGTCACTTCTAATGGTCTTCTTTCCAAACCATCATCGAATATATCCTGGATAGCATAAAGACAGAACGCAATCACACCGAGCTCGTTTTCCAACTCTTGATCCGGCTCTGGGTCCGCAGGAGACCACTCCGACACCCACCAGGTGTAAAAGCATCTCGCATCTTTTTTCTCTTCCTTGTCCAGACTGTCGGAATTCTGCCACTTTTTGAAGTATAGCACCATAGTTGCTTTGTTCCGTATAAGAGAGCTCGTAAGAGAGACTTCCAATAACAGGCAGGTTCATTAATGCAGCCACACTCTCCAAAGTAATAGTCATCTCTCCCCATCTAGATATGGATGTGTGAGTAGAAATACGCCACCGAGAAATGAAGGTAATCAAACCCGCAATGTCTTTCCTAATTTCGAGAGTAGCAGATGCCATGACCGCATTGAGGATCTGCGCTTTGGTCAAATTGTCCTTAATGCCCTTATTACTCAACATGCGTCTCATCCATCCTTCATAAGAACCCAGTGGAGCATGGCAAGTCTTGAAGTCAATAGGAGAAGGCGGATATTCGTTTATCTGGAGACAAAATCTCACCACAAGTGTTGAAGAAGAGAATGAATCAGTTTCCATATTTTCTGAATCGGAAAGCAAGACTATCTTATGAGAAGGATGTCTCCTAATGCTTGGGAAAGGCGAGGTGAACAACTCATCATCAATGTTCGGCATATCTTTGAAGTCATCAACACTTCCCGACTTGGCACCAACATTATCTTCGAAGACATCTCAACGAGGATTCTTTTCTTCCACAATGAAATAAAAGACAGGAGTTAGAACTTGTATGAAAGCACAGGAGAGATGTAGTCACTAACGGCAAGACACAACTCACATCGGAGCACACGATGGCCGGTCCAAACACCATTCAATTCCGGTACAAATTTTAGTCTGGTATTGATTTCAGTCTGGTATTGGTATCAAGTCCGGTACAAGTTTCAAGTCTGGTACAAGTTTCAGTCTGGTATTGATTTCAAGTCAGGTGCAAGTTTCAGTCTGGTATTGATTTCAAGTCCTAGTACAAGTTTCAAGTTCGATGCAATTTCGGTCAAGCGTATGTGGGTGAGACCCACGGTCAATCAAGCATGCACGGTGGGCCCACGTTCATTCTCACGCATCATAACACGATTTTCTTTGTTCATGGGAATCGTGTATGCGAGATTCAAGCCAAGGTTTTTCCTTTTCAAGATACAACCTAAAAGCTAGGTTTTGCATGCAATGGTGGAAAGACTAAGCATATGCACATCTTACAAAGGTGTTTACCTAGCAAGCTAGGGTTTTTACTAAAAAAAAAAAAAGAGACCGAAACTCACCTTGGGCGGACGGACGCGGCAACGGCGATGATTCCGCAACAGGCTCCGGCGGAGTGGCGGCGTTTGGCGACGGCAGCAAGGTCACGACGGGAGCTGCTCAAACAAAAAAAAAAAAAAAAGAAGAGGAGAACTCGTGAGGAAAAAAGAAAAGGATTTTTGTCTCTTTTATAGACAAAAAATTAGAAGAATCCCAATAGAAGAAGGATTCCTCCCTTATTTGGTTTCCTCTTTTGATTCAAATACCCAAAGAAAGAAACCGGCCACACCATGGATTCCATACAAGCGTGACGGCGTGGGAAACTAGTGGTCGGCCAACACTCTTCCGGGTAAACTCCTTTTATCATGTCTTTCTCACATATGTATGTCACCATCTCATGCCTACCACACAATAGTGTAACCATTATGTGCTAGGCAGGGGGACTTAATGTTGATGGTGGATTTTCGTTTAAGGTTAAATTTGTAAAAAACCGGAAAAATCATGCGGACATCTTGTAAAAGATAAAGCCATTTATAAGTGTTGGATACTCCTCACTTAATTCACCAAGAATGGAGCATGTAGCAACAATCCCATTCTCGTGAATACATGAAATTCCTCCGAGGTTGGAGCATGTGGCAACAATCCCTTCTGTGAATTTCATATCGGCCTTGTATTTCCAGTACTCATTATCGGTGTGGCATGACGACCGAGTGTTACTCTTACTGAGTAACACGAACCTCCAAGCACTATAATGAAACCATGTACGAAATACCCGTACAGGTGACTCTCGGTGTGTTATACTAGCCCGATTGAGCCCCTCTCGGTGTGTTATACTAGCCTGATTGAGCATCCTGATCCGTATCGGTCGGATATGATCTGATCGCATCATCCAACTCCATAAGCATGATTGGATGACCCCGGATCAATTCCATCACCCCCAAGCGGTATGGAATACCCACGGCCGACCCCGCATGGTCGGTCATTGGCCTAGCTTGCCAAAAACCGTTCATACCAAGCATTATGAACGGAAAACCCTAAATTAGGGTTTGCGGCATATTACATGTGTCGCAAAATGCGGTCTCAACCATCTATCTTCGCAGTATAGATGGAGGGTGTAGATGTAGACTCAAAGGGCCCAAAGCATGTCAACACGATCATCGTGGGCCGCCTTACACATTTGACCAATCGGTCAAAACCAACCATGGTTGGTCGTGACAAAATTGTCACCCAAACAAGAGATGGCGCACGGCTTTTGAAAGCCAAAATTAGGGTTTCAAGCCATCACGCGCGTCCATCTTCTCCAGCACGAATGGAGGGTCACAGATTAGATTAAGCAAGGGCCGGTCATACCAGCATGACCACCATGGGCCCAACTACCTCCTCATGTGTTCGTCCAAGGCATATCATCCCTGGCTAATCCAAAACGTGCGTCCAAACTACCATGGCCACGCCTCCCAAACCACAAACTGATCTCGACCACTCAACTTCGCCGGACGATTTGGATGGCTCGGATCACGTTTTCATGGGATAATCAGGTATAGGTGTGAACACCACCTACCACCTACACGCTGGTATGATCGACCAAGACCGACCAAGATGGGTCGTCTTGAAACGCGTGCCCGAACTAGGGATGTCACGCGGTTTCCAACTCCTTTGCGGCAATGGATTTACGCATAGGCCGATCTCAACCACTCAACTTTACCGGTCAAATTGAGTGGCCTAGATCGCGCCTTCATGGGACAAAGTGAGGTATGGACGTGCACACCGGCATGCTTTGTCTACACACATACCCTACTCGGTCCTCTCCAAATCCCTTTCCATGCTTGGTTTCGACCAAGGCGAAGAGTGATGCTTGCGCACCTCTTCAAAAACCCTAATATTCATTAGCGGTCGCAGATGAGTGTCTCAAAGATCATCTCATCCGTCCAACTTCACCGACTTGGTTATACAACCACAGGTCAGAGTTATTTGGTTAGTGAGGCATCATTACCCATCACTTTACCACACCATGATGCGAAGACACATAAAATACACACGGTACTTCACAAGTATCGACTTCTTGAATAACACGGTTATTCAATTCAAGCATTACATGCTATCTTTCGTGGATCCACGATCCACACATTCCGTACATCAATCATGTCACAAATCGGGGATACATGCGGGGTATTGGTCCGGCGGTTTACGGCGTGCGGCGTGCAACGCGCCATCACAAGAACGTGTTAGGAAGTCATGGACGGTTAGAGATAAACATGAGAAGTGGGCAAGATCGGTCATGTCGTCACCGACGCACAACTCCACTACTCCATCACTCCACTTCTCCACTTCCCACGAGAGACGTGAATAAGGCTCAATGACTTGTATAAATAGGTTCTCCGCCCTATTTCAAACAACAACACAAGTTCGGGCGAGACAGAAAACCAAGTGTTAATACAAAACGTATTCAAACACCCAGAGCTTGCTTGCATCAATCACAAGCCTTCTCACCTTTACATTTACAAGTCATAAGCAAGCCAACACCTTCACAATCTCAACACCTTCTTCGCTTCCCTCCCTAAGATCAACCCCATCTCCTTCACTTTGTGACCGAAACAAGTCCGGAACGGCCATTTCTTGGTTTAGGCCGGACTTGCACGCATTGATCTCTCGAATCTACAAGCACTCACCGCGCAGTGCATTTGTTTAAGGTTTAAATTCATTCCTCATCCACACCCCAAATTACTAAATTCTGCAGGAGTAGTTTTCACCCATAAACAATGGGATATGCACAAAGTGGAGCTGGAGCTGCTTTCCCTTGTCGAGCTAGATGTCAAGTCGGCTTTAAGCAGATACGTGTAATGGAGAAGGCAGTCAGGGTGCGAGCAGAATGGAACCAGTAGTTAACAAGAAGTTCAAGAAGAAGAAATCTCAGATCTTGAAATAAATTAATGGGCCGAAATCCAGAACTCAAATACATGGCAATGAAACCAAGCCTAATGTCCATTTTCGAATACCAAAACAAGGTATTCATGCTTTACACAAAACTAGTTATCTTTCCCAAATCTCATTTCCTTCACGAGAAATAAACTTCTTTCACGGAAATTCAGTCGACATATCTTTTCTCTCTTCCATATTTTTTCCGGCATGTCAAATCTCCCTGCAATTGTTACCCCATTCCCTACTGTATACTCCCTATTTCACATCAGAACTATCACACCCGACACCATCTCCTTCTCTCACTCAGAAACATTACCATCCATCTGTTCTAAAACCTAAATCCAGAGCCTAACCCTAAGAATTTGTATATTCTCTATTTTTCTCTGTCAAATCCATACCTTATGTCCATCTTTCATTAATCAATCAAGATGACCAATTCATACTCCTATTGTTATACCCATTCCAAGGACGTCCTAGATATCAGTAGTTGTTATTTGAGGAACAATAGGCCGGCGAATTTGTCTCCAACGACAGTGAGAATGGCAAAGGAAAAGGCTAATTTCTAGTTCTCTGCAACACTCGACAGCTTCATCACCCATCCTCTACTGTTAGAAGCATGATATGGAGTCTAAGTCAATGTTTGGGGACATGGAGACAAATTCAGGTGGCGTTGTGGGGTGGTTGTGTACTTTGAGTCTGTTGCAGTGGTGAGTTTCGAGAACAAACCCTAAATTTATTCTTGTGTATTTGTTAATTGTGTGGATTGGGACTCTTGGGGTAGAAATTGATGGAGGGGTCTGAAAATGCTCAAATTAGCTCTCTTTTTTTCTAAGTATTCTTAAGAAATCGGGAATAAATCATTTTGGTTCAGTTGCTTCAATGGGTTTAATTATAATAGAATCCCATTTATCTCCTGCTTTAGTTATGTGCTAATTTCTGCAGCTAGGATTGAGATGAAGGGATTACCCTGATTAATTTTAGCAAACTATGTTGTTCTGTTTGAATATTACTGCATATGGAATAGTTTAATACTTGTTTACCAATATATATATATATATATATAACTTTCACTTCAAATGTCTTGCATCTGTAGTTGTTAAGATATTTGTATGTAGTTGATCCAACTCATGCTTCATTTGATATGGTTAATCTATGATTAGTTGTGCTATAAAATGACATCTAATTCTAGGGATTAATCCTTTAGTTGACATTAGATCATCTACTTAAGAATCTTTACATTATCGGAAGAACGGGAGACTTGTATCTCTACTGACGATTAAAGGGACAACATTGTTAGCTAAACTATCTAACCTAAGTTAAGTACTGGATTCAACTGCCTTAGTTCTTTCCACTTGTATGTTTAAAATCCTCTATTTCATTTACTTTGTGCATTCTAGTTTGTACTTCATATCAACTGTTTCGTCGTATCGACAATAACCCCTTTATCTGAATCAGTATTAGTTAGGCTTAGAAATTCAACTTCACACCAACTTATTCTATGTGGGTTCGACAAGTATTTGCCCTGTTTTACATAGTAGACACTGTGCACTTGCGGTTTAGTATAATTGTAGGTAACTTTCCCGACCTACCAGTTGCTTGCTGGATAATCTGGAAAGAAAGATGTGAATGCATCTCTCAGGATAAAACTATCTACCCTACTAATACTACTTCTAGAATTAATTATCAGTTGCTCAGCTTTAGTCAAAACATACATGTTAGTGAAATATCGTGCGGAACTTCTAGTTTAGAATGTAGTTATTCTATTCATAATATGCATACTGATGATGCTTATACATTGTTTATAGATGCTTCATTTGATCATCTCACTCATGATTGTGGCACCGGAATGATGCTCTTGTCTTGTGCGGGTGAAGTCAAAGGATTCAAAGGATCATATGCATCTGGAGCAATATGGATCCAGAAGAAGGGGAATCATGGCCATTTTTGAAGCTTTGAGCTGGGTTAAAGCTTCAAGACATATCAATATCAATATAATGAAGGATGCAGAGAATGTAGTAAACTCAGTTAATTCTGATAGTCTTTATGTTCGTTGGGAGAATAGTAAAATAATCAGAGGTATTAAGTTTCTCTTAAGGTTTTCAGTTTTTGGAGTGTTAAACATGTAAACAGAGAGGTTAATAACTTAGCTGATAGTATAGCTAAGAAGGTGAGAAAGGAAAAGCTATGTCTAGAGGAACTTCATAACGTTCCTAGCTGTTTAGAAACTCATTTTGGCAGGCATATTACACCCGTCATCAGTCATTCATTAAATAAAATTTCTCAGTCATCCAAAAAAAAAGTCATTCATTAAATAAAATTTCTCTGTCATCAAAAAAAAAATTATATCCTACTTCTGTTTATAGTCATAATTTTTTAATAAACTCTCAAATATATCCTTATCTTATTTTCGCTATAAAAATATTTTTCAATAAAAACTTATTTAAAATTGTAGTTGCAGGATTTCCCACACTACACCCCTCACTCAAATCTACTAAATCAACTCATTTGAAGATGAAGAATGATATGTTTATTAATTGTTTTCTTGAAAGATTTACAAAGAAATATAGAACAAAGCTAAAGAAATTACAATCACTCTTAATTTTCTCTCTCCTAATGACTTGTTTCACCATTCAAAAAGACCTTTCCCTCAACAGACTTACTCGACCCTTTATATAGGGTATTACATAGTGGATGACAGCTATACTGTCCCTTATTTTCGTAAATGTCTCGCGAATGCTCGCGAATGTACAACTGCTTGCCTTCGCGACACTCTTAAATCTCGCCAAGTCTTCACACTTTCCTCATGTTCTAATCGTCGTCATCTATTACGTCATTTATTTACCTCCATGCGACTCCTTCGCGACGCGGTCGTTTATTAATCTCGCGAAGTATTGCTGTTGCGATATTCTGATCCTACATCTTGCCTCTTTTTCCTTGAAAATTGCTTGAAGAGCGATCTTTAAGGAAAAATCTGTTGTTGTAGTAGCCTTTGATCTTTGTTGATGAAGGAACAAGCGAAAGAATACTGGACTTTAAAAGTACGTACTTGCCTCTATTCTTTTGCGATGTTCCGAAGCCTTGCGAAGTAAACAAGAAGTAATATATCTTCTATTCCCCACAGAAATTTGATTCCTTGAATCTTGGGATGACCGTTTACATGTGTCTAAAATTACTCTTTTTACCGGTATATTTAATGTTATCCGGTCACCCTTTTTTTCTTCTATTTAAAGGAAAACTGCATGAAAAACATTCTTTCTCTTCTTCTCTATCTTCTTCATCGTAAATGCGCAACTATTTCCTGCTATTCATCTTCATCATCTTCTTTTCATTATCTTTCAGTTATCATTTTCATGGCATCCAGGTTCGTTATTTTCTTTGATTTTGATTATTCTCTTGATTGATCTTCCTTATTGAAATTATTTCATCTTGATTCTGTTCTTCTTTTGATATCGCCATTTTTGTTTCAGCAAGAACAAGTCCAGCTCTAGATATACTGTGGTGAACCCTAACATTCCCGTTGGTTCGCAACCAAAACCTTTTTCGCAAGTGAAGTCTCTGGCTTCTAAAAAACAACCTGCGAGTAGTAAGGTATTTTTGGAAATATTTACTCTTTTAATAGCGGTTTTATTGCCTCTGTTTCTTAGTTGATTTATTATTCGCAGGATGATAAGAGTGATAGATCTCCCAAAAGATCTCGCCATAATACATTTGATGCCTCGGCTGCTGCTCCAACTGTTGCTTTCTCGGGATTCAAGCATTCTTCTTTCCCCACGATGTCTTCGCAAGGCAAATCTCCTATTACAGCGACCTCCTCGCAAGATAATCCCATTCCTTCTTCTCAAGATACTGTACCATTCCCTACAGCATCATCACAGGATAAATTAATCCCTGAATTTTCTGCGAATGAAATTCTTCAGGTCATGCCTATTCCTACTTTTACTTTTACCTCGCCTCCATCTACTGATCAAATTCCTCCCATTGGCGGTCTTATAACTATGGGCGACTCAACTTTTCCTTCTTGCTCTACTATTTCTTCTCCCTCAAAATCTATTTCTCTTAGCAAAGAACATTTAGAAGGGATGGATATAGCTTTTAAAATTTTATCAGATACTATGAATGATGTTAAGAAAACCTCCACTGATCCCACCAAATCTAGTGTTTTTGAGTCTTTGGGCAAACATTTTGGTTCCGATACTATATCACGAGCATCCTTGGAACAAGAAATTAAGACCTTGAAAAATAGCCTTCATAATACTTCACTGGATCGTGATAACCTTCGCAAGAAGAATGAAGAATTATCCCTCCCCCCTTTTTTTTTTTTTTTTTTATTTAAAACTTGGTTCGCCTCTCAAGATTTGCACCAGAAACGTAAGATGGAGATATATCAACTGAATCTATTGTGGAAGAGACTCGAATCGAAAGAGATGCCTGGATGGAACAAAGATAATCGTTTAGATAATCTTCATACGTTTTCTATGGATCAAATAAATAATCTTTCCCAAGAAAACATCTGCTTAGTTCAAAATCAAGAATCATTAAGTAATGAAGTGTCGCGTCTCTCATATTCTTTGAATAAATCTAATTTGGAGTTGGAAACCTTATCAGATGAAAATGGAACTTTATCTTTTGAGAGGCGAGCTTTATTGGATAAGGTGGCAATATCCTCGCAACAACTTGATGCTTGTAAAAAAGCATTGAATGAGCAAGAACAGTCTATATGCCTACTGAAAAATAAACTTGAAGATACTACCACTGAAAGAGATAAACTTATTCAGAATAGAATAAATCTAAGTGTGAAAGCCAACCAACTCAAGGATGATTATACCAAGTTAAAAGAATCTCATTCTTCCCTTGCGAAACAAAATAAGTTATTGATTTCTAACGAAAAGAGTTTGCAGGTCGCGGTTAAAAGGTCTTGTCGGTGATGGTTTTGATAATGCCATGGAAAACTGGGGGGAATAATTGCTTGGCCCTTACTCAATATCTTGTCTCGCAGAAGAAAGGTAGTCATAAGATTTGACTGCCTTTTCCATTATTTTTCTTTTCCATTATATACCATCTTTCATCTTTTAATTTTAATATCTTCCTTTACTCTTGCGAGAATCGAGAAAGATCTTCACTCTTCTCTATCTACTTTGGAAGCGGCGCATGCTAAAATTTGTAAGGAAAATGCAACGCTAATTGCTTCTCTTGCCCAATCTCGCGATCGAGCCAGAAGGAGGTTTAATTACCTTAATCATCTTAAAGACATCCAGAGCGAAATCAACGAAAGCGCTTCTTCGCCAATTTCCTCCCAAAGCGAAGTTCTTGTGAATAATATTTTACTTTCTAAATCCCTTGATCCTGTCTATGTTGAACCATTGGATGTTGAAGATGATGAAGTACCCAATCCTCCTGACAGTGATTATGATTATGAAAGCTGCGAAGACCTCGCTAATAATGAAGTTATCAATAAGGAACCTTGCGAAAGAACTTCTGGTGAAAACCCTCCAACATGGCGAGGATGAAGCTGATAAGATTGTCGAAGAACCTTTACCACATCCTTTAGTTGAGCAAGTTGATATAGAAAATTGAGTTTCTTCGTAACTTTATTGAATTTTTCTTTTTGATTGCAAAGTACTAAGTCTGGTGTTGGATGAATTAATTTCTCTTTCTGTTTGATTATAAGAACTCATGTCGCCATCTTATCAAGTAATCCCTTTATTTTCCATAGAATTTTTTGTTGCAATCTTTCTCACGATGGAAAAATCTTGATTGTCTATATTCAAAATGTTTAAAGATCTTTCTTGAATGCCGTTATTGCGACAAGATCGCAGGATGTCTTTACATTTTCATGTAATGACCCCTTGGTCTTGCCTTATCATTATTTTTGTGGTCTTATTTTGCCTTCCTAAGTAAAGGTCTTATTATGCCACCCCTCATTGCGACAATATGACATGCCTAAATATTCTTGCGAACATAAAGCCCCATGACATTACCGTCGTGCGACAAAATCGCAGGACGTCGTTACATTTTCATGTAACAACCCATTGATCTTGTCTTATCATTTGTTTAGTATTTTTACCTCTGCAGGATATTTTTCTTGCGACAATATGATAGGCCTAAATATTCTTACGAACGTCAAACCCCATGATATTGTCGTCTTTGCGACGAAATCGCAGGACGTCTTTACACTTTCATGTAAAGACCCATTGATCTCGTCTTACCCTCGCGTTAGTATTATTGCCTCTTCAGGATCATTGCACAAATATGACAAGCCTAAATTCTCTTGCGAGAATAAAGCCTCATGACATTTGCGTCTTTTGACACTTATCAGCTCCCTAACGGAGGGTGCCGCCCTTATCTTCTCCCTGGTTGCCCCTTCAAGGAGGCGTACATCGGCCATACAAGACTAGCTCCTCCCATCTGGTCTTAACAACAACCGATTGTTTTTTTTTCACCTCTTATCCCTTATACCTATATGGTTTATGGTTACAAGGCTGCACCCTAAGTGGAGTTTTATTCGGCCGAGTGCAGCGTGTGCCAAGACTTGTCAAGAGTGGTAAGGAAGTTCCATGCTCCCCGCACTCTTGACTCAACCGTGTACCTCGGCGCCTTGGTCATACACTGACTCCATGGAAAATATCCTCGGTCGCCCAACCAGGGTATAACCTTATATATATAGTTGGGAATCCAAGGTATCTTTCCCGGATAGGCTTTCATGGGCCCCAAATCTCCATGACCCAGGTTTCAGGAGCGGTGTAACCTTCCACCCGAGTCATGTTAAGAGATACCCCTTATATGACGTACTTTAGGTCTTACATTTGCCTCTTGCGAAATATCATTCGCGAACTAGGGTGTACGCCATAAAAGGTTTGTCCCATTCACTCACTCATTCATTTTACCAATTTATTCAATCATTTGTCTGCGAAGTTATCGCATAATTTTATTTCATTTCCGTTGATTTCGCAATCTATCTATCGCGTAGACATTACATCACCAACTCATTCTATTTATCCCATCTTCTATGGATAATACATCTTAAGATATAACCTATTCCACGGTCTATCTAATTTTTGCCCTACATCTTTGCCTTCAGGATCCATTAATTTATATGCCCCTGTGCCCACTATCTCCTTGATAATATAAGGTCCCTCCCATTTTCTTGCCAGCTTGCCACCATTTTCTCGCTGATATATAGGTGTTTCTCGCAACACTAAGTCACCTGGCTGAAATTCACGTATCTTGACA
This sequence comes from Papaver armeniacum, assembly GCA_023531295.1. Lineage (NCBI taxonomy): Eukaryota > Viridiplantae > Streptophyta > Magnoliopsida > Ranunculales > Papaveraceae > Papaver > Papaver armeniacum. The sequence continues at coordinate 110,988 of JAJJWW010009642.1, read as the reverse complement.
CGCTTGTTATATTCTCTGGCCAATCTTCGCTGGTAATTCTCCATATGTTGTAGTGCTTTCTCTCTTTTTTCTTCTAATTCATCTAACTTGATTAAGATGTTATCCGCACTAAGATTTTTATCCCAAGCTTCTTTCTTTGTAGTTGGAATTCTCACTTCTGTTGGAAGTACAGCTTCGACTCCATATGTTAAACAAAAAGGGGACATGCCTGTAACTTCTCTTCTAGTTGTATTATAAGCCCATACCGCATTGGGTACTTGTTCTCACCATCCTTTATTGTATCCTTCCAATTTTTTCTTCAATATATCCGCGATTGTTTTATTTGTTGCTTCGCCTCGACCATTAGCTCTGCGGGTATAGAGGAGTTGATTTCCCACACCAGTGATCTGAAATGCATTAAGTAGTAATTCTATATTTTGTCTTTCAAACTGCTTCCCATTGTCAGATACCAACTGCGCTGGAACCCCAAATCTGCATATAATGTTCTCGAATATGAAAGTAAAAACATCCTTATCGCGAATATGTTGTACCGCTTTCACCTTTGCCCATTTTGTGAAATAATCTGTAGCGACTATTAAATATCTTCTTTGTCCCGTTCCTGGTAAAAATGGTCCTACAATGTCTAAACCCCATTTTCCAAACGGCTAAACACTTGATGAAGAATTTAACGGAGCTCCTGGTGCATGTATTTTCTTCCCATGCCTTTGGCAGTCCTCGCAACGCCTTGACACTTGTTTCGCATCCTCATGCATGTACGGCCAATAATAACCCTGCATTTTTGCTTTATATGCTAAAGATCTTCCTCCGTTGTGATTACCAGCATCCCCACTATGCAACATCTTCAATATGATTTCTCCTTCTTTTCTTGTTAAACATCTAAGCGAAGGTCCATTAAAAGATCGCCGATATAGCACTCCATCTCTTAATTCATAATTTGTTGCTCGGCTTTTCAATTTGTGTGTCTCCAATCTATTTCTTGGTGTTTCTCCTGTCATCAAATATGCATGAAGTTCTGCTCTCCAATCTTCTTCGCAGAGTGTTTGTGTTCCATCTTCTACTATCATTACATCGGTTTCTTGTTCTTCTTCTTTATCAATTGACGGCATCGATAGTGTTTGTATTTTAATATTCCTCGCGACCGGATCTGTCATCATACTGGATATAAAGGCAAAAGCGTCTGCAGTCTATTATTTCTCCTTGATATATGTCTCCACTTTATTCTTGGTATCTCAAGGTCGACAACTCGTCAACAAGTTTCTTATATTTTTGCAAAGACAACTCATTTATAGCATATTCTTCTTTTATCCGCGAATTGCCAATTGTGAATCACTAGTAATCCTTACATTCTCCAGCTTCATTTCTATTGCAAATCGCAAAGCATGTATTATAGCTTCATATTCTGTTTCATTATTTGTTGATGCGAACTCCAATATGAAAGAAAGAGCTATTTTATTACCCTCTGGGATATCACAACAATCCCTATTCCATTTCCTTCTCCATTCGATGACCCATCTACCAATATTTCCCATCTGTTCGGTTCCGTTAACAAATCTTTCGGATCTCCATGTTCTTCTTCAATATCCATCATTTCTTCTACCGACTCATCTTCTTCTAAAGGGAATTCTCATAAAAAGTCTCACGACGACTGTGATTTTGGCGAAGATAGTATTTCATATTTGAGTTTGCAATGACTTATTTGAGCATTCCATCTCTCAACTCTTCCCGACCTCTTTGAATTCTTCATTACTCGATTCTATTGGTACTTTTGTCACCACCTTGACAACATGCGCTTGAAAATATATACGAAGTTTAAATGTTGCATAAACTAATGCTAAAATTAATTTTTCAATTTTTGAGTAATTCCTTTCCGCAGCGTTGAAAGTTTTGCTGATGTAATAAATTGGTTTTTCTACTCTCAAGCGTCCACTCGCAGTAACACCGCACTTAATGCATGCGAGGTTGTCGCAAGATAGATCAACAATTCTTCTCATTCTTCCGCTTTTTGCAAAATTGATATATCCATTAAATGTTCTTTTGTTCCTTGCAAAGATTTCTCACACTCATCTGTCCATTTAAATTTTGATCCCTTTCTAAGGATGTTGAAAAAGTGCTTGCATTTGTCAGACGAACGCGAGATGAACCTCCCTAGCGAAGCCAACAACCCATTTAATTTTTGAACATCTTTTATTGTCGCCGGTGTTGGCATATCGCGAACTGCTTGTACTTTCTCTGGGTCGACTTGAATTCCTTCTTTGGACACAATGTACCTAAAATTTTTCCAGAGGCGACCCCAAAGGTGCATTTTTCTCGGGTTTACTTTGATATTAAATTGCCTCATTTGTTCAAAAATTTCTTTCAAATCCTCGTACGTGGTCTTTTGCTTTTCTACTTTTTATTAACATATCATCAACATATACCTCCAATGTTTTATGTATCCATTTCGCGAACACCTTCTCCACCATCCTTTGGTATGTCGCACCAAGCATTTCGCGGAGACCAAACGGCATTTTTGTATAACAAGACAATCCTCTTGGAGCAAAGAAAGCAAGATGTTCTTGGTCTTCTTGGCGAGAGGAATTTGATTGTAACCCTTGTATCCATCAAGAGAAGATATCCTTTCATTTCTCCGCCGCTTCAACCAATTGTGGAATATCACAGTAACTAAAACTATCTTTAGGACAAGCTTTATTTAGATCAGTAAAGTCTATACAAATTCTTATCCCCTTTTTCTTCTTTGGAACTATAACCATATTCGCTATCCATTCAGGGTATTTTGCCTGTCTAATAATTCTGCGTCCAACATTTTTGCAATTCTTCTTCTATTTGAGGATGATATCTTTGTCGCGATTTTCTAATTCTTTGTTTGAAGGGTTTTACATTCTTGTCAATTTCCAATTTATGGCAAGCCACGGATGGATCTATACCGCATTTCATCCATATCCCATGCGAAAATGTCTTTATAATCTCGCAACAACTCAACAGTTCTTTTTCTTCATCTGCTTCCATTTTAGTCCCAATTTTTAAGATTTTAGGCTCTTCCTTAGTTCCAATATTCACTTCTTTTGTTTGTTCTGCTGCGACATAACTAGACTTCGGTTCTCCCATAGGAGTTGGTCCTCTTATTTCCTTCGCGAACTCGCTCCCTTCTCCCATGATTTCGCCAGGTATTCCTTTTCCTTCTTTTGCTCTTATCATGTAAATTCTAAATTCCTCTTCTTTCTTAGCTGCTTTTATCATCTTCCTGCGATCTTTTCGCTTCTTCATTTGCCCTTCATAATGCTTTACTTCAATTTGATAATATATTCTTCCTTTATCAATATCTCCTTTGATCTCACCAATTCCACTCGGCAAGGGGAAATTTGATGCACCGATGAAGTGTTGATGCTCTCCTTAATCGCATGTACCCAAGGTCTCCCTAGCAATATGTGGTATGGCGATTCCATATCTACTACACTTAATGTCACTTGTGTTTCAATTTCTCCCAATAAAATTCGCAATTTCATCTCCCCTTTTGGTATTGTTAGAGATTTTCCAAAACCATGAATATTATATCTTGGAGAACTCATTTCTTCATCTTTATATCCTAATTTTTTGTAGGTATGGTAAAACATGATACTCACCAAACTCCCCGTATCCACCAAAGTTCTATTTATTTCCCATTCTTCCGCTACCTTTTCCGATTCTTCTCTTTTTTTTGCTTGCATTTATCGTGATCACTAGTGGAGATGTATGATTCAAATTTTCTCTAGGAACTTCCGCGGCTGTAAATGTTATTTCCTGCTTTTCCCATTCCTTCAAAGACGATGTCTTCTCCTCATCTATAATCTTATTTCCTTCAAAATCTCGTTTATGTATCCTTCCTCTAATTTTTTCATGGAATTCATTAACCATTGCTTTTGTAATTGAATTATATTCCATTTCTTCACTATGTTCCTTTCTTCTTAATTCTTTCTTGTTGCTCCTAATTCCTTCAATTCACAAGGTTAATCTTAATCAGTCCTTGTTTCTAGCGCATATGTAGTTGCAGGATTTCCCACACTACACCCCTCACTCAAATCTACTAAATCAACTCATTTGAAGATGAAGAATGATATGTTTATTAATTGTTTTCTTGAAAGATTTACAAAGAAATATAGAACAAAGCTAAAGAAATTACAATCACTCTTAATTTTCTCTCTCCTAATGACTTGTTTCACCATTCAAAAAAACCTCTCCCTCAACAGACTTACTCGACCATTTATATAGGGTATTACATAGTGGATGACAGCTATACTGTCCCTTATTTTCGGAAATGTCTCGCGAATGCTCGCGAATGTACAACTGCTTGCCTTCGCGACACTCTTAAATCTCGCCAAGTCTTCACACTTTCCTCATGTTCTAATCGTCGTCATCTATTACGTCATTTATTTACCTCCATGCGACTCCTTCGCGACGCGGTCGTTTATTAATCTCGCGAAGTATTGCTGTTGCGATATTCTGATCCTACAAAAATCATTAAAATATCTTTCTAAATAGGAAACCAATATGATTAATATCTTTATTATTTTATCTTCATTATTTTTAGACAGCAATTATGGTAAATAAATAAGGGTATCCTAGGAAATCCCATGGTCTCCTTAATATTTTGGTTTTGTCAAAGCGGATTAAAATTTTGAAACGAATGGAGTATATTTTTATAATATTTTTTAATAAACGGGTCCCACTTGATACTATAAAAGTATTTTTTTAATATAAAAATGGGTCCCATTAGTTAAAAGAAATATTTTTAAAAAAAATTAAGTGGAACCACTTGTAGGATCAGAATATCGCAACAACCATACATCGCGAGATCAATAAACGAAACCATTCCGAAAGTGTCGCAGAAGAATAATATAAATGACGCAATGAATGACGGCAGCCAAAACACGAGAAAGATGTGAAAACCCAGCGAGATTTAGGAGAGTGGCGAGATTTTGTATTTGTACACTTGCGATATCTCGCAAGTCATTCCCGAAAATAAAGGAAAGCTTAGATGTCATCCATTGTATACTACCCTATATAAAGGGTCGAATAAGCCTGTTGTATGGGGGATTCTTTTCAGAGTGTTAGACAAGTTATTAGGAGAGAGAAAGTTTGCGGTGATTGTAATTTCTTTAGATCTTTTCTATTTTATCTTGTAATCATTCAAGGAAATAATCAATAAAATCATTGTTATTCATCTTTAAATGTCTTAGTTGTGTGGATTATTGTGAGGGGTGTAGTGTAGGATTTCCTGCAACTACGTATTGGCGCTAGAAACAGGGACTGATTGAAGATAAGAGATTGGATATTGTCACTAAAATTGTTAAAATCAAGAGTATGATGGATAAATCGGAGAAAACTAGAATCAAAGAGAGTAATGAATAATTGGAATGTAATATGATTACAAAAGCAATGGTTAATGAATTTCATGAAAGTATCAAAGGGAGAAAACATAAAAGAGATTTTGAAGGAAAGAAAATTATAACAGTAGAGAAGGTGTTACCCTTGAAAGAATGGGAAAAACAGAGAATTATATTCACAGCGACGGAAATATCAGGAGAGAATTTAAATCACACATCTCCACTAGTGATTACGATAAATGCAAGCAAAGAATTAGGAAAATTAACAAAAATAATGGAAGAATGGGCAATAAATAAAACTTTGGTGGATACAGGGAGTTCAGTGAATATAATGTTTTATCATGCGTATAAAAAATTGGGATACAAGGATGAAGAAATGACTTCCGCAACATATTATATTTATGGTTTCGGCAAATCAATAACAAAACCTAAAGGGGAAATAAAAATACGAATTTTGTTGGGAGAAATTGAAACACATGTGACGCTATGTGTAGTAGATATGGAATCACCATATAACATGTTGTTGAGAAGACCATGGATACATGCAATAAAAGCTGTAGCATCAACATTTCATCAATGTGTCAAATTTCCTATGCCGAGTGGAATTGGCGAAATCAGAGGAGATACCGATAAAGGAAGAATGTATCATCAAATCGAAGTAAAACATTATGAAGAACAGGTGAAGAGGTGAAAAGATCGTAAGAAGATGGCAAAAGCAGCGAAAAAGGAAGAAGAATTTAGAACTTACATGATAAGAGCGGAAAAAGGAAAAGGAATATGTGGTGAAGAGAATGATCTCGCGAAGGAAGTAAAAGGACCAACACCCATGGGAGAACCGAAGGCTAGCTACACTTTGCTGCGCGAGAACCAACAAAGGAAGTGAATATTGAACTGAAGAAGAACCCAAGATGTTAAAAATTGGGACTAAAATGGAGGCAGATGAGGAAAGAAAGGCTATTGATTTGTTGCGAGATTATAAAGATATTTTCGCATGGGATATGGATGATATGCCTGGAATAGATCCATCTGTAGCATGTCATAAATTAGAGATTGATAAAAATGCAAGACCATTCAAGCAAAGAATTAGAAAAATTGCAACAGCATATCATCCTCAAATAGAGAAAGAGTTGCAGAAGATGCTTGATGCCGGCATTATTAGACAAGCAAAATACCCCGAATGGATAGCAAATATGGTCGTAGTTCCAATGAAGAAAAAAGGAATAAGAATTTGCATAGATTTTACCAATCTAAACAAAGCTTGTCCAAAAGATTGTTTTCCCTTGCCAGATATTCCGCAGATGGTTGAATCAGCAGCAGGAAATGAAAGGATATCCTCTCTTGATGGATATAAGGGATACAATCAAATTCCTCTCGCAACTGAAGAAGACCAAGAGCATACTGCCTTTTTTCGCTCCAAGAGGATTATACTGTTACACAAAAATTCCATTTGGTCTGCGAAATGCCGGTGCAACGTATCAAAGGATGGTAGAGAAAGTGTTCGAACAATGGATACATAAAACACTAGAGGTATACGTGGATGACATGTTAATAAAAAGCAAAGAAGCAAAAGATCATGTACGAGATTTGAAGGAAATTTTTGAACAAATGAGACATTTCAACATCAAAGTAAATCCGAGAAAAATGTACCTTTGGGGTGGCATCTCGGAAAAATTTTAGGATACATTGTGTCAAAAGAAGGAATACAAGTTGATCCGAAGAAAGTACAAGCAATTCGCGATATGCCGACACCAGCAATAGTGAAAGATGTGCAAAAGTTAAATGGATTATTAGCTTCGCTAGGAAGATTCATTTCGCGATCATCTGATAAGTGCAAGCATTTTTTCAACAAACTTAAAAAGGGAGCGAAATTTAGATGGACAGACGAATGTGAAAAGGCGTTACAAGGAATAAAAGAACATCTAATGGATATATCAATCTTACAAAAAGCAGAGCCATGGGAAGAATTACTAATTTACCTCGCGACAACCTCGCATGCACTAAGTGCAGTATTATTGCGAATGGACGCAGGTGTGGAAAAACCAGTCTATTACATCAGCAAAACATTCAATGCCGCAGAGAAAAACTATTCAAAAATTGAAAAATTAATTTTGGCATTAGTTTACGCAACGTTTAAATTTCGCATCTACTTCAAAGCACACACGGTAAAGGTAATGACAAAAGTACCAATTGAGTCGAGAATGAAAAATTCAAAAGGTCAGGAAGGGTTGAAAGATGGAATGCTCAAGTAAGTCATTGCAAACTCAAATATGAAGTGTTATCCTCACCCAAATCACAAGTTATTGCAGACTTTTTAGCAGAATTTCCATTGGAAGAGGATGAAGCAGTGGAAGAAATGATGGATATAGAAGAAGAACATGGAAATCCAAGGGATTTATTAACTGAGCCAAACAGATGGGAAATATTGGTAGATGGATCGTCAAATGGAGAAGGTAACGGAATTGGGATCATTGTAATTTCGCCAGAAGGAAATAAAATGGCTTTCTCTTTTAGATTGGAATTTGCATCTACCAACAACGAAACAAAATATGAAGCTATAGTACATGCTTTGCGATTTGCAATAGAAATGAAGTTGGAGGATGTAAGAGTTACCAGTGATTCTCGCTTAGCTATTCGCGGATAAAAGAAGAGTATACTACAAATGAAGCATCCTTGAAAAAATACAAAAAGCTTGTTGAAGAATTGTCAGCGAAGATACCAAAAATAAAGTGGAGACACATATCAAGAAAAGACAATAGACTCACAGATGCTTTTGCTTTTATATCAAGTATGATGACAGATCCATCTCATAGATGCATAAAAATACGTACACTTCAATCACCATCAATCAACAAAGAGGAAGAGGAAGAAGCGAAGTAATGCTCATAGAAGATGAAACACAAAGACCCCATTGCGAGGATTGGAGGACAGAACTTCATGCTTATCTAATGAAAGGAGAAACACCAAGAAATAGATTAGAGATTCACAAATTAAAAAGCCTTGCAATAAATTATGAATTAAGAGACAGGGTATTATACCGAAGATCCTTTAATGGACCCTCGCTTAGATGTTTAACACGAAAGGAAGGAGAAGCAGTGTTAAAAATGCTACACAGTGGGGATGCTGGCAATCATAGTGGCGGGAGGTCTTTAGCACATAAGGCGAAAATGCAAGGCTATTATTGGCCATATATGCATGAAGATGCGAAACAAATATCAAGACGTTGCGAAGATTGTCAAAGACACGGAAAGAAAATACATGCACCAGGCACCATTAACCTCTTCAACAAGTGTATGGCCTTTTGGAAAGTGGGGTTAGATATTGTAGGACCATTTTTACTGTGCATGTGGCAAAGGAGATATTTGATTGTCGCTACTGATTATTTCACAAAGTGGGGCGTAGTAAAAGCGGTACAACACATTCGCGATAAAGATATTTTTACTTTCATATTCAAAAACCTAATATGCGATTTGGAATTCCAGCACAGTTGGTATCGACAATGGGAAACAGTTTGAGGGACAAAATATAGAATTACTGCTTAATGCATTTCAAATAAAGTGTGGGAAATTAACTCCTTTATACCCGCGGGCCAATGGACAGGCGTAAGCAACAAATAAAACAATCACTGATATACTGAAGAAGAAATTAGAAGGGCATAATAAGGCATGGTGTGAACAAGTGCATAATGCAGTATGGGCTTACAATACAATGAGGCGAGAAGCTACGGGGATGTCACCATTTTGTCTAACCTTTGGAGTTGAAGTTGTACTTCCGACAGAAGTTATTATTCCAACGACAAAGAGATAAGCTTGGGAGAAAAATCTTAGTGCGGGTAACATTTTGGTTAAATTAGATGAATTAGAATAAAAAAGAGAAAGAGCACTACAAAGATATGGATGGAGAATTATCGGCGAAGATTGGCCGTAGAATATAACAAACGTGTCAAAACACGCGAGTTTCAACCAGGTGATATGGTATTGCGAGAAACACCAATATATCAGCGAAAAGTGGTGGCAAGTTGGCGAAAAAGTGGGATGGACCTTATATTATCAAGGAGATAGTTGGAACAGGGGGGCATATAGATTAATGGATCCCGAGGGCAAAGATGTGGGCCAGAGATTGGGTAGACCGTGGAATAGATTATATCTCAAGAAATATTACCCATAGAAGATGAAAGGGAAAGAATAAGTTCCGAAATGTTGAATGAATGAAATGAAATGAATTCATATGAAATGTTCCTACGACAGAGTTATTGCGAAATTGCAAAAGAATGTGCGAATATCTCGCAAATGAATTAACAAGAGATAACCAAAAATGAATGATTGAACGAATTGACAGAAATGAATGAGTGAGTGAATGGGACGAACCTTTATGGCGTACACCCTAGTTCGCGAATGATATTTCGTAAGAGGAAAATGTAAGACCTAAAGTGCGTCATATAAGGGGGTATCTCTTGACATGGCTCAGGAAAAAGGTTACACCGCCCCTGGAACCTGAGTCATGAAGATTTGTGGCCCATGAAAGCCTATCCGGGGGAGATACCTTGGATTTCCAACTATATATATAAGGTTATACCCCGGTTGGACAACCGAGGGTCTCTTCCAAGAGTCAGTGTATGACCAAGGCGCCGAGGTACACGGTTGAGCCAAGAGTGCACAGGGCATTTGAAGTGTCTCGGCCATTCTTGGCAAGTCTTGGCACATGCTTTTTCGGCCCGAAGAAAAATCCACTCCGAGGGTGCGGTCTCGTAACCATAAAACCCTATAAGTATAAGGGATAAGAGGCTGCGAAAACAATCAAGTTGTTGTTAAGACCGGATGGGAGGAGCTAGTCTTGTATGGCCGATGTACGCCTCCTTGAAGGGGCAACCAGGGAGATGATAAGGGCGGCACCCTCCATTAGGGAGCTGATAAGTGTCTTAAGACGTAAATGTCATGAGGCTCTATTTTCGCAAGAAAATTTAGGCTTGTCATATTTGTGCGATGATCCTGCAGAGGCAATAATACTAACGCTAGGGTAAGACGAGATCAATGGGTCTTTACATGAAAATGTAAAGACGTCCTGCGATTTCGTCGCAAGACGGCAATGTCATGGGGCTTTACGTTCGCAAGAACATTTAGGCCTGTCATATTGTCGCAACAAAAACATCCTGCAGAGGCAATAATACTAAAGAAATGATAAGACAAGATCAATGGGTCGTTACATGAAAATGTAAAGACGTCCTGCGATCTTGTCGCAAGACGGCAATGTCATGGGGCTTCAAGCTCGCAAGAATTTTTAGGCCTGTCATATTGTCGCAAAAATGAGGGGTGGCAAAATAAGACCTTTAACTAGGAAGGCAAAATAAGACCACACAAGAACAATGATAAGGCAGGATCAATGGGTCATTACACGAAATGTAAAGACGTCCTGCGATCTTGTCGCAATGATGAATTTCAATGAAAATAAATGAAAACAAAATAACAATTATTAAATACCAAAAATTATACTCATTGAAAGAAAGAGTAGTAATAAGCAGATGAACACGTCAAAAAGATGGTTGAAATACATAAAGAAATAATAGTACAAGAAGAAAGATTACAAGAGAAAATCAATTCTCAAATATCAGTTTTTTCACCAGAAGGAGATACTGGGTTTTCTTCAATAACTTTATCTATATTTTCACTAGTTAATATATTTCCACCAGATCCTTCTTCACCAACATCTTCATTCGCGACATCGTCATTGATAGTTTTATTGGGAGAGATAGTCTTTTCATTTGCGAATTCTTCGCCACTATTATAATCATAATCGCTGTCGGGAGGATTAGGAACTTCATCATCGCTTACTTCCAGAGGTTCGACAGATACAAGATCAAGAGATTTAGATAGTAAAACATCATTCACAAGAACTTCGGCTTTAAGATGAAATTGACGAATGAGTGCTTTACGCTGATTTTTACTCTCTATATCTTTTTACAATCACGCATATAGTCGAATCTTCTTTACCGCTCTGTCGCGAGAATGAGCAAGGGAAGCAGCGAGTATTCCGTTTTCTTTGGGAATTTTTGAGTAGTCGGATTTCAAAGCGGTAATGGAGGAGTGAAGATTTTTCTCAGACTCTGCAAAAACAAAGAACAAAGGGAATTATACAAACAAAAAATATGAAAGCTTGATAAAGGAAGAATAGATGAGGCAGTCAATTTCTATGACTACCTTCCTTCTGCGAGGTAAGATATTGGATTAAAGACGAACAACTATTCTCCAAATGATCCATGGCATTGTCAAAATTATCTCCAATTAAACCTTTCGAGACGAGATCGCAAGCTTTTTTTCGTTGGAAACAAGTAAGGCATTCTCTTTCGCAAGGGAAGAGTTGGACTTTTCTAATTTGGAACATCGATCCTTGAATTGGTTTGCCTTTACACTTAAGATTATTCTACCCTGAATAAGTTTATCCTTCTCGGCAGTAACTTCTTCAAGTTTATTTCTCAATGAGCAAAGAGATTGTTCTTGTTCTTTACATAATTTTTTGACAAACATCGATCATAGAGTAAATCGCCACCTTATTTAACAGAGTTCGCTTTTCTTGAGAAAGAATTCCATTCTCATCTGATAAAGTTTCCAATTCCAGATTAGCTTTAGTCAAAGAGTAAGAGAGGCGAGATAATTCATTACTTAATGAGCCTTGTTCTGTACTAAGTCAAAGCATTTTCTTTTGAAAGATTATCTATTTGATCAACCAGAGTATGTATGAAGATTATCTAATTGGTTATATTGCTCCATCCAAGCATCTCTATCAACTCGAACTTCTTCAACAGTAGATTCCAACTGGTATATCTCCATTTTTCGCTTCTGGTTTAAAGCTTGAAGGACGAACAACGGCTCTTGGTTCAATAAAATATATATATACAGAGGTAAGAGTATACCTTTCAATTCTTCATTCTTCTTACGAAGATTATCACGATCCAGCGAAACATTTTGAAGTTTTTGATTCTCAAGTTGGAGAATATTACACTTTGCAGTCATAGCTTGGAGATCATTCTTCAAAATATTAATTTCTTGCTCCAAATATGTTTGTGAAATTCTATCAGGGCCAAGGTGTTTGCTCAAAATCTCGCAGACATCAGATTTGATAGGATCGACAGAAGTCTTCTTAACATCGTTCACAATATCTGATAGAACTTTGAAGGCCACATCTATTCCTTCCAAATTTTCTTTAGTAAGAGGGATTTGCTCAGATAAGGAAGTAATGGCGATAGAAGAAGGAAGAGATGAGTCATCTTTTGTTAAAAGAATATCATGAGAAGAGGAGATCTCATGAAGATTAGTGACTGGAGAAATGGTAGAGGCATTGACAATGGAAGAAGAAATAGGCTCATTCACAATGAGACTGTTATGAGGATTTGATTTATGAGAAATTCAGGCATAGGAGTATTATTATCAACAGTACCTTCGCAAGAAGAAGCAGTAGGATTATCTTGTGAAGATTTCGCAGTAGGAGTTGTAAGTTTGAATATAGGAAAGGAAACAGCAGGTGCAACAGGTTTAGAATGGCGAGGCTTCTTGGGGACTTATCAACATTTTTGTCATCCTGCGAATTACAAGATAAATAAGAAACAGAGGCAACAATATTGTTATTAAAAGAGTAAATGTTTCTAAAATACCTTGTTATTCGCGGCTTTCTTTTAGAGGGTGGATTTCGGTTGCGAACCCATGGAGATATTAGGGTTCACAATGGTGAACTTGGTGCTAGATTTGTTCTTGCTAAAACAAAAATGACAGGAGTCATTAAAAGAAGAACGATGTCGAGAATAAAACAACTTCAATAAGAGAGATCAATCACAAAATGATCAAATTCAAGCAAAATTAACAAACCTTGATGCCATAGAAACGATGCGAAGAATAGTAGCGAGGAAAAGCGATGAAGAAGACGATGAAGAAAAACGTGAGAAAAAAGTTGCAGACGATGAAGAATACGAAGTAAAGAAAAGAAATGATTTCACAAGGAATCCTCCTTTAAATAGACGAGAAAAGAGTAACCGGATAACATTAAATGTGCTAGGTAAAAGGGAAATTTTAGATACGTGTAAACAGTCATTCCTAAATTCACGGAATCTTGTCGGCAAAAAATTGATGGAAAACAAACGATTGCGACATTTCAAAATATTGGTTCTCATGACATTCTCTCCTTCACAGAGAAGACATGAGAAGAGGCAAGATGTAGGATCGAATATCGCAACAACCATACATCGCGAGATCAATAAACGAAAGCATTGCGAAAGTGTCGCGAGAAGAATAATATAAATGACGCAATGAATGACGGCGGCCAAAACACAAGAAAGATGTGAAGACCCGGAGATTTAGGAGAGTGGCGAGATTTTGTATTTGTACACTTGCGATATCTCAAGTCATTCCCGAAAAAATAAAGGACAACTTAGTCATGTCATCCATTGTATACTACCCTATATAAAGGGTCGAATAAGCCTGTTGTATGGGGGATTCTTTTCAGAGTGTTAGACAAGTTATTAGGAGAGAGAAAGTTTGTGGTGATTGTAATTTCTTTATCTCTTTTCTATTTTATCTTGTAATCATTCAAGGAAATAATCAATAAAATCATTGTTATTCATCTTTAAATGTCTTAGTTGTGTGGATTATTGTGAGGGATGTGGTAAAAAAAAAGGATGTTTCTGAGCTTCCGGTATCAATTAAGATTCTATTTATAGCCCATGAATTTTACGCTCATCATCTTCATCATCTCTTGAATGTCATGGGGCTTCAAGTTCGCAAAGTTTTAGGCTGTCATATTGTCGCAAAAATGAGGGGTGGCAAAATAAGACCTTTAACTAGGAAGGCAAAATAAGACCACACAAGAAAAATGATAAGGCAAGATCAATGGGTCATTACATGAAAATGTAAAGACGTCCTGCGATCTTGTCGCAATGATGAATTTCAACGAGAAATTGAGTAACTAAACAAGCTAGTAAAAACGACTACATTTACGCATTTATTTGTGGAGAATTAGCAATAGCATTGAGAAACTAAGAAGTATTATTACTTAAATATTATCGACTTAATCTCTCATGTGAAAATAAATAACAGAGGCAAGTATGGGAATGATTAGAGTAAAAACTTGTTATTTATTTTCATATGATAGATTTACAGTAAGAGATTACAAAAATGGAAGGCTAGAAGAATAAATGTACAAGCATTACAAGAAGAGAAAAAGGAAAATGGAACTATCTCTCAGCTTATTCTTCTTCTTCATCAGATTCCTCTTCTTCGCTTGCATCACTATCAGAGACATCTGAGGAAGGCATATTTTCAGGAATTTCATCAAGAAGACAAGGATATGAGGAAAGAGGAATGCGATGGTCATTACAAACTGTTTCAATAGTTTTATTGCGAAAACGAACATCGTCATTATTAAAATTCGCTACTGTAGTTTGTAATTGCTTCTTCAACCTGGAATACTTGTTGTTGAAGAGAGAAAATCTTTGGCAAGTTGTGCTTTATCGATTCAAGTTCCTTGATTCTATGTTGAATTCATATGAGCTAGACATCTCTATTTATAGTTTTAACGGTTTCCCAAACCTTATAAGAATCTATTTCCTTATCTAGGAATAATTCCTTCTCTAGGTATATTTCCTTATCTAGGAATATTACCTTGTCTAAGAAATATTTCTTTTCTAGGTATATTTCCTTATCTAGGAATATTACCTTGTCTAAGAATATTTCCTTATCTAAGAATATCTTCCTAAAAATCGGTATTCCTTCCCCAAAAGTAGAAATCTATCCTCAATCCGTCTTGAGGATCACTAGTTCCCGAGAGATGAAGATACACATGTATCATGCTCCCCCACTCAAGAACTTGAACTCCCGTGAAAGTTAAATTTGGAGGTTAGGGAACTCGAGGTTCCTTTCACCTTACTGAACCATCTCTCCTTGTTGGAAACTTGACCTCGATATCAAATTTGAAAAGTGTCCATATCTCCTCGTCTTGTCTTAGTCACTCTTCGTTCCATGATGAAATCTTCTTTGAGTGGTTCTTCTCCTTCTTCAAAAACACCAGATGGAGACGTAGTCTTTTTCTTCGCCTTCTACTTAGGTGTATGAGAATGAATACCTTCAGTCGATTCCTTAAGGGTAACTTGAACCGACTGCGTGTATGTTTGTAGCTCAACCACCTTTTCTTCCATAGTTTGTGGTTCGCTATGCTTAGGATCATCAACTGACTTTCCCATCTTTGATTCCCTTGTTCTCCTAACGTCTTCTAGCTTCTCGAGCACCTCACCAAGTTTTACGTAGAGAGACCAAGTAAAAACCATAAACCACGTGGAATCTTCCTAAAAGAACGAACTTTGCTCGATACCAACTTGATACGTATTGATCTCTGTACCTTGGTGACTATTATTATAGAGGCGGAATTCAGAATAATAATAGACGAAAACTAGAAAACATAACACAAGAAAGTAATTCGAAGAAATATATCTTCTCTAGATTATGAACAAGAAAACTATACAATTCTCTCTTTGTTACGCTCACAATCTCTAAACAAAGGATGAACCTTAAATTGTTTTGCTAAGCTTGCTTTTACAATAATTAATATTGCCTCACAAACTTTTCTTTAGGTGTG
Source organism: Papaver armeniacum (assembly GCA_023531295.1). NCBI lineage: Eukaryota > Viridiplantae > Streptophyta > Magnoliopsida > Ranunculales > Papaveraceae > Papaver > Papaver armeniacum. The sequence goes on along the minus strand of JAJJWW010009642.1, from coordinate 95,017 downwards.
TCAGACATTACGAGACCACACTCTAGATCTAAGTGTGTATGTATCACAAATCACACTCTAGATGTCTTAGCTATGAGCTAAACATCTCTATTTATAGTTTTAACGGTTTCCCAAACCTTATAAGAATCTATTTCCTTATCTAGGAATAATTCCTTCTCTAGGTATATTTCCTTATCTAGGAATATTACCTTGTCTAAGAAATATTCATTTTCTAGGTATATTTCCTTATCTAGGAATATTACCTTGTCTAAGAATATTTCCTTATCTAAGAATACTGCCTAAAAATCAGTATTCCTTCCCAAAGTAGAAATATATCGTCAATCCGTCTTGAGGATCACTAGTTCCCTGGAGAGATGAAGATACACATGTATCATGCTCCCCACTCAAGAACTTGAACTCTGTGAAAGTTAAATTTGGAGGTTAGGGAACTCGAGTATTCCTTTCACCTTACTGAACCATCTCTCCTTGTTGGAAACTTGACCTCGATATCAAATTTGAAAAGTGTCCATATCTCCTCGTCTTGTCTTAGTCACTCTTCGTTCCATGATGAAATCTTCTTTGAGTGGTTCTTCTCCTTCTTCAAAAACACCAGATGGAGACGTAGTCTTTTTCTTCGCCTTCTACTTAGGTGTATGAGAATGAATACCTTCAGTCGATTCCTTAAGGGTAACTTGAACCGACTGCGTGTATGTTTGTAGCTCAACCACCTTTTCTTCCATAGTTTGTGGTTCGCTATGCTTAGGATCATCAACTGACTTTCCCATCTTTGATTCCCTTGTTCTCCTAACGTCTTCTAGCTTCTCGAGCACCTCACCAAGTTTTACGTAGAGAGACCAAGTGAAAACCATAAACCACAGGAATCTTCCTTAAAAGAACGAACTTTGCTCTGATACCAACTTGATACGTATTGATCTCTGTACCTTGGTGACTATTATTATAGAGGCGGAATTCAGAATAATAATAGACGAAAACTAGAAAACAGAACACAAGAAAGTAATTCGAAGAAATATATCTTCTCTAGATTATGAACAAGAAAACTATACAATTCTCTCTTTGTTACGCTCACAATCTCTCTAAACAGTGGATGAACCTTAAATTGTTTTGCTAAGCTTGCTTTTACAATAATTAATATTGCCTCACAAACTTTTCTTTAGGTGTGTCTGTATTACAGACCACACTCTAGATCTAAGTGTGTATGTATCACAAATCACACTCTAGATGTCTTAGCTATGAGCTAAACATCTCTATTTATAGTTTTAACGGTTTCCCAAACCTTATAAGAATCTATTTCCTTATCTAGGAATAATTCCTTCTCTAGGTATATTTCCTTATCTAGGAATATTACCTTGTCTAAGAAATATTCATTTTCTAGGTATATTTTCTTATCTAGGAATATTACCTTGTCTAATAATATTTCCTTATCTAAGAATGCTGCCTAAAAATCAGTATTCCTTCCCAAAGTAGAAATATATCCTCAATCCGTCTTGAGGATCACTAGTTCCCGAGAGATGAAGATACACATGTATCCACCAATGTTCAAGGATCAATCAATTTCAATCAACAACCAAAGGTTGGATTTTCCAATTGATCGATTCAACGCACAACCTGTGATATTTCAATTATATAACAAAATATAATGCGGAAAAGAAATAACACAGACACCCTAAGTTTTGTTAACGCGGAAATCTCAAATGCAGAAAAACCCCGGGACCTAGTTTAGATTGAACACACACACTGTATTAAGCCGCTACAGACACTAGCCTACCACAAATTAACTTCGGTCTGGATTGTAGTTGAACCCTAATCAATCTCACACTGATTCAAGGTATAGTTGCGCTCCTTACATCTCTGATCCCAGCAGGATACTACGCACTTGATTCCCTTAGCTAATCTCACCCACAACTAAGAGTTGCTACGACCCAAAGTCGAAGACTTTAATAAACAAATATGTATCACACATAAAAGTCTAAGATAATAGATAAATCTGTCTCCCACAGATAAACCTATGATTTTGTTCCGTCTTTTGATAGAAATCAAGGTGAACAGGAACTAATTGATAACCCAGGCTTATATTCCCGAAGAACAACCTAGAATTATCAATCACCTCACAATAATCTTAATTGTATGGAATCACAAACGATGAGACGAAGATGTTTGTGATTTCTTTTTATCTTTCCCTATCCGAGAGATATAATCTCAAGTCAATTATTCATTGAACTCGTACGATAGAAAATGGCAAGATCGTGATCGCTCAACTATAAGAGAAGTAGTTTCTTTTGGCTTCACAATCCCAATGAAGTCTTTCAGTCGTTAACCTACAGGGTCTCGAGAAGAAACCTAAGGTTAAAGGAGAATCGACTCTAGCAAAACCAACTAGTATCACACATGAGGTGTGGGGATTAGTTTTTCCAGTTGCTAGAGTTCCCCTTATATAGTTTTCAAAACAGGGTTTGCAATCTATGTTAGCTTAGTAACAAAGCATTCAATATTCTCTGTTAAATGAAAACCTGATTAGATACAAGATAATATCTTTCAACCGTTAGATCGAAACTTAGCTTGTCACACACAAATGAAATGTATTTCATTTAGGTTTGAGTAATCGTACCTAAACGTGTACACTTAGTTGGTTCACAAATAGTTAACCAATGGTTAGCCATATGAGCACTTCTATATTAACCGTATTCATCTTTCTCATAACTAGTTAAAATGACTCATAATAACTAGTTGAAGAGTTGTTCAATTGCTTAGGTCTTTATTCATAAACACAATTGAAACAAAATCGGTTTGATCCATTTGAATCAATTCATGAACAATATAGCCACGGTTTGCAAAGATTGCATTCCTTATAATTTATTATTGTTTTAAGTTCATGAACTACCGATTTGAGAAATAACCAGCTTGGGTACGCGTACGGGTATGCGTACCTTAGCTACCGGATTTGAGCTGGCTTTGGTTTCCAAACTCAGCAGAATTTTTCGGGTAGAAAAGTTCCGCCAGTATGCGTACGGGTACGCGTACCTAAGGTGCCAAGTTTATGAGTTCGTAAACTCCAAACTCAGCATAATTTCCGGGAGGAAAAGTTTCGCCAGTACGTGTACGGGTACACTTACCCAACCTGTTTCCTTCACCAATACCGTATGCACACATATGCACACACTTGGTTTCCAGTACATGGATTTATACACTAATGTGCGCACACACTATATATGCTTATATCCATATATGGTAATTAATCTCAACTCTACATTTCAATCATTGAAACATTCTTCTTTAATGTTTTAATAGTCGTTATTCACAACTATCGTCATCAAAGCCATTTTCAAGATTGAAATGTCATCAAGACTTTAAATCACGGGTAAAGATGAAAAATGGTTAAAGCGAAAAGGTTACCAACACATATTTCGAGAAAAATATAGGCGAGTAAACTCGGCTCGAAATAGCAAATGTGCATGTATGAAAACTATCATACTTATACGACTTTTGTCTCAAGAGTAGGAGATAGAGTAGACTTTTGAGTGATAGATAATTTCAAGTCTCCACTTACCTTTTAGTCGGATGAAGTTCCACTAGTTCATTGAGTAGTTCTTCGTCTTCGTAAGATGATCGCCATGGAGTATGGAGCTCAACTACACTTAACTATCCTAGAACGAGACTTAGCCATAAGTAAACTAGAAATCAAGACATATAGTTTTGACAACTAAATTTGACAAATAAGCTTGAGATAGCAACGCTTGCGAGTTCGACCAAGCAATGCTCTAACAGATGCCATTTCTTGTATGTGGAGGTATGAAATGAGTAGTTGTGGAGTATACGGAGTGAGAGGGAATAGAATGAGCAATTTTGGGGATCCAAGGATGACGTTTCTATATATAGAGAAAGACCCCAACGACTATTTTTTTTCTCGAAAAAAAGTGAAATAATTTGGCACAATCGGTCTTCTCGAAGCTCTAAATAATCCGATTATGTTTTTAGGCCACCAAGAATCGGTCTTTATGTTAGCCGACATAAACCAATTAAAGACAAGTAAAAATTTTGAATTTTCACCGACAATAATCGGTTTATATAAATTCACATGTGATCCTATTCTAACTAGAAAAAGATACATAATAAACCGTATAAACTAAGGGTGCACACAAACACGGTTCGGCTTGGTTCTTGCCGAGGCCAAGTACCTGTACCTCCCTAACCTCGCCCAAAATTTTGGACCGGAATCGTACCCTTTACCTCGGTTCCGTTACCATTCGGTACACGTGCGGTACCAGGTAGGGTTCCGGTACTAGTCTCGGTTCCAGACCAAAAAAATCCACGAACATCTTGCAAAGAGCTAATCGATCAGTAATTTACTTGAAATTCATCTTTAATGTAATCGCCATCGCTTTTCTCTATGGAGGATCTCATACTTCCCACCAATTCATGCAACTCATCTTCACCGGTTTTTCAATGGTCCTAGTAGTGCAAAGCAATGAGACTCCTACAAAATGGTCAGGAATGGAGGAACCATCCTTGGCGTATTTTCACGGCCATACACAACATGGATGGTTTTGAATCTACCATAAACTTTAGCTTCGAAGCACACTGCCATAACAACGCTGTTACTAATTCCACCTTCGTCGGGTTTGCTACATGTAAATTATTGGCAGCCTTGTCTTTAAGAGCAACAATTTTGGATGAATCGAAGACAAACCTCTTGCAAACGGTAACGATATCACTATCTCCTGGATCCATTTTGAATGGAAAAACATTAGGTACATCTTTCAGAGGAAAATGAAAAGCACTGTCAAAAGTAGGGATGATTGATTCTTCTTCTTCATAATGACCTCCATCATTCATCTTTATACGAGCGTTTGTACTTGCCCAAGCATTAACGAATGTGCTTAATGATGCTGCATCAACGATATTATGCAACACCGAAACTCCAATTACCATTCCGCCACAATCAAACATGTTAACTTGAATTACTAGTTGCACCAGATTATCTCTGCATGTACCTGATTCCGTATTGTAATAGAGGTTAATAGGAATGAATTGATCCATAATATAACCTTCATTAGTAACACAGGAAGAGAGAAGACAAAAAAAAAAAAAAAAAAAAAAGAAAAAAATGAGAAACCCTAGCCAAGTTTTTTTATATATACCACCTAAAATCTAATGGCTATCATTAGTCTACTAATCCTAAATCCAATGGTTATAATACCTCGGTACATTCGGTTCGGGATGGTACGGGACTAGGGAAGGACCGTGTACTTGTACATGCTTAGCCCCGGTTCCTATTTTTTGGACCGGTACATGTACCCCCTTCCTCGGTTCGGTACAAAAACAGGTACGATTCCACGGTTCCGGGACGGTCCGCCGGCCCGACTCGGTTCCTGTGCACCCTTAGTATAAACCAAAAATAATCGGATTATAATGACACCCCACATAAACCGATTTTTTAATGACCCTCGACAATCGGATTATGTTGTCATATCGGTGTTTTGAGGTAAAAACTGATTCTGCTATTTTTGGTAAATTTGGGTGTGTTGATGAGAAACGAGTTCAAACCCTAAACAAATGCACTGCACGGGAGTACTTTTAGATTCGAGAGATCAATCTGTAAGACTCTGTCCTAAACCAAGAAATGGTCGTTCCAGATTCAATTCGGTCACAAGGTGAAGGAGAAAGGGTTGATCTTAGGGAGGGAAGCGAAGAAGGTGTTTGAGATCAGAATGTTGAATTATGAAGGTATGGCTGTTTTATGACTTGTATCAGAAAAATGGTTTCTGGCTACTTGTGTTGATAACCCTTGTGTTCGTTTTCAAAATAGGTTGAACTCCTATTTATACAAGTCATGTTCGAGCACACCCTGATCTCGTAGGAAGTGGAGGTGATTAGGCAATGAAGAGGTGGAGTTGTGTAAAAGTGGTGATCACCATGTTTCCACTATGAGGGGAAACTGGTCACGCCTTCACCCACTATCTCATTTCTGTTAACCGTCCATTCTTTTCTGACACGTTCTCGTAATGGGCGTGTTGCACGCCGCACGCAGTAAACCGCCAGACCAATACCCCAGTGAGCATCCCCCAGTTTGTGACATGTTTGATGTCTCGAGTAAGTGGGTCGAGTCGTGAGACTCGCCGCCGAAAACAAAGACACAAATGACGGTACCGTAGTTTTGTGATTTTTATGTAATAAACTAAATAAAAAACAAATAAAGCAAAGCAAACAAATCAAATCAAGGATAAGAAATATTGGTTAAGGATTTCGCTTTCATTCACTAACATGCTTTTCACAATAACTAGAATTGATATTTAATCTCAACTTTTACCAAAGGCCATAGAATACCTTTGATCGCAAGAATATCCCGCAAACCTCTCATGTCATCAACAAACACATTAAAAGATGCGAATATGAATTCTACCTAAAGGAACAACCTAACGTGTAAAAGCACTAATCAAGTTTAATTCCTGGGGATTGCTTAAAGTTCTATGAAATCAGCCAATCAAAGCAATTGAACGAAAGCGCACTCAATTCAATTTAACAAAGGTTACGATTCACATATGATCATAAGAATATATCACTACAAACTATAATCATATTATGCTACTTGTATCCAAGGAATATCACTTTGCGTATAATAAACCCTAAACTAGCAATAGATGTGATTAGAAGTTCTACCAATTTGCAACTTGACAAAACAATCAATCAATCATAAAACAATATTTTCGAGAATTGCAACGATAAATATGAGACAAAACTAATATATTGAATCAAAGAATCATGCTTTGTGAAATCCAACTATTCCATAACCAATAGATAATTAGGTACTCATATTCAAGGAGTTCATCACAAGAAGAAAGAGAAGAAACTTCATGGTTCTATACCCTAGAATAAAGTAGAGGAAAAAGAAAATAATAAAACGTGGTAGATCTCCCCTCAAAAAGATAGAAGTCCTCTTTTTATATATTCTCAATTTCCATAAAGGATACTCCTTCCAAAATTAGGTTTTGTCTTCAAGTCCATTAGTTGAAATTCACCCGGCCCACCATGGAGAGAAACCCGTGCAAATTGTCCCAAAAACGCGCCTCGTTTGGAAAACTGGATTATGGCTGACCTGGGCCTTAAAAGTCGCCGAAAATCTAGCCAGACCGGCAAAGTCAAACCGCCACCAAATAACGGGTCGAACGGCCGGTCAACTGGGTCAACTCACCGAGTCAAACTGGTCAAGACTCACCTGAGCCGGTGAGCTGCACGTCGGTCGTAGTGAGTCACCGGGTGACAAGGCTGAATTGATTCTCGCCAAACTGAGCACAATGATTGTGCTTCACCCGCAACCATCAAGCTCGGGACCGCACTGCAAACATCATGGTTGTGCTTCACTAACTTATCCAGCCATGTTGGCCCTAACTTGCCACTCGACATTCTCAAGCCAAATTACTACCAAAGGCTTCATAGTCATTAGCACAAGCAAACACCAAATATAGCCTATAGCCATGAACCCGCAACAACTACATTCTCGCCACATCCACAAACCGCAGCTTCAATCATTAACAACACCAGGTCCATCTGAATTCCAACATACCCATCAGCTCAACATCCAACACCTCATGTTCTTTCCCTGTACCTGCTCAACTCAGATCCAGCTTTAAATAATTCCACTTCGTAACTCCCACTTCATCCCCGTATGCTCATAAGCCACCCGACCCGCAATTCCAATCACTTCCATATGCAAACTAGCTTCATGACCCACAGTTTGAGCCATTCCTCAACAACAACCAGCCTGCACTTCACTATATCCTCGCAAGATCCAAGCCATGCCCCGTAGCTCACACCACAACAATTTCATCTTAAGCCAAACTCCGCAAAGAACACAAAGAACCTCGCACTTCCATCCACTTCAAAGATCACATGCCCTCGTAGTCCTCTTTTACCAACAGAATCGCAACAACTCCTTTAGCTCAGCTCACATCCACAACCCAAGAGTGCACCCTCCGTGACATCAAATCCATCTCATGACCTCGCAACACATCCTGAGCCCACTTTCTTGCTTGAGCTACGAGCCACAAATGCAACATCTCAAAGATTGTACCGTATTCACTACCACATACACACCACATTCCTTTGCCATTCCATTGCAAAAGATCAAGTCCATTTCTACCACTCCTGTCACATGCCATATTCTGCTCCTCTATCTTTAGCTCAATCCAGAGTCCCAACACTACCAGGCTGTACCTCCAATGCAACTCATTCAAGCCATCAGCCTCAGCACCACTGCCACAGGCCATTCATTCCACCACCAGTGCTACTTTCTTAATGGAAAGCTACAACTCCACCAGATGCAACATCTCTGTGTCTTCATCACAGCTCATGTAATCAGTGGCACCAACTCCGCTGTTGATATCACCATAAGCTTAAGATAATTCTTCCATCTTACATCTCTACTCGAATTAAACAAAGAACATTGTTCCTTCCCTCGAATCCTCGCTACCACCGACTCGTGCACAACCAACATCATAGCATCACCAATTCTTCCCATCACGCCAGATTCAATACCCATCGCCATTCTCACAAAATGCAATTTTACATTCTCAAATTCGATCCCAAGAAACCCACCCGAACTCGATAAAATGCAACAAAAACCACTAGAGCCATTCTCGATCCGATTCATCTCTTCTTTCTCAACATCACAGCGGCTCAATCCCGTTCTCTCGAGCTTCAACTCTTCAGTTGCAAGACTACCACCATCTCCTCCTCTTTCCTTTGGTCCGATTGAATCAAACGTGAAACCTTATTTCTTCTATGCATCTCGATCTCCGCCATGGAAGTAGCAATAAACAGCTCTTTCTCCTTCATTTCAAATTCGAACTCCTTTCTCTCTTTTTCGTGTCTTGATTCAGCAGAAAAAATGATTGAGAAGTAATTTCCTCAATTTAGGGTTGTAGGAATGATTGGGGTGGTTATATGCACTCCAGTTTATAGGCTAAGGGACACCTTCGATGGGTACCCCATAACCTTGATTAGGTTCCAAAAAGTACTCGCCTAGGAAATGACAGCTTTGCCCTTTTAGTATTTCGAGTTCTTCTTTTGCCCATAACTTCTTCATACGAACTCCGAATGACTCCGTTCTTTCGCCATTGTCATCATCTTCTCGTCCTCTACACAATGAAAAGTAGAAATCTTGTATTTGAACGAGTTCCAATTGGTCTTTTTGCTCCAAATGACTCCATTGCACCTAATAAACTCAAAAGCACACATAAGATACATAATTTACAAGAAAACTCGCAAAGAAAGCATAAATACTAGATATTAAATTAGGTGTTTTACAACACCTATCAACGGCTTTTAGGTAAAATAATAAATTATTTGTGAAAAACCAATATTTATAAGACATCGCTTATAATCGATGTGCTAGAAGCATCGCTGTTTTTGAGCTCGATCGAATCAGTCATAGATTGAGCGTCTTAAAAGTAAGACGACCGGCCATCTTTGGGTGATCGTTTGAGGACCCTATGGGCATGTTATCACTTGGTCGATCGCTCCTGTGGAGGAAGAATGGCCGTTGATCACAATGCTACTTTGTTAGTTTTCGAAAATAAATCATGCCGTCCAACTAGGGTCAAAGTTGGATGGACGAGTTGATTTGCGGCAGTTGTGTATCGCCGTTGACGTAATTTTAGGGTTTAGGGGCCGCGCGACCAACCTTCTTTTGGGCGAGCGATTCGAGGCACTGGGTGCTGTTCGAATAGGTCGATCGACCATGTGCAAAGATGGGTTTCCGGTGAGCATGATGACATCTCCTTGGCCATCTAAAATTAGATCTAAGCCACTCGATTTGGCTGGCGAAGATGGATGGTCGTGATCGATTTGCGGCAGTAATATATTGCCGCAAACACCAATTAGGGTTTCAAAACAGCTCATTCACCCTACTTTGGGTGAACGATTCTATACGCTATTGGCTTGCTGTGAACAAGTCGATCGACCATGTGAAAAGATGGGTCGCCGGTGAACACTCCAGCTCTTTTTTGACCGTTCAAGATGCAATCCAAGTCGTTCAACTAGGCTGGATAAGTTGGAAGGTCATGATGTTTTGAGACCGTATTTGCGGTCTTAGCTCGTTTGAACTTATTTTCAAGTAGCGAACACCCATGTTTGGGTTAGCGTTTGAAGCACTTGTGAATGCACTAAATAGGACTCGATCGACTAGGGAATTAGTGGGCCCGTCGGTGGTCAATACGGTGATTGCCTAGTTCCGCCGGGAGTAATCTGGAAGCTTCTTTGAATCGCGCGTCCAAATCGTGTGGCCGTGATCATTTTTGAGACTAATATGAACAGTTTAGATTTTCCTTAAAGAATTTAATCGCGTTCGATCGCGCTAACTTTTAATTAAAAGTGTGTAAATAGGCTGATCTTTTTATAGATAGTGGTGTGGCCTATGTGAGTGTTTTCATGTAGGTCTCAATACCGACACTTCGGAGATTCATGCTACTCATTGCGGCGAATATTAATCGTCATGTCATGCCAATATTGAGAGTTCGGCTGGGAACATTGCATATGAAAATACTAGGCAGGCAATGCATTAGTAAATAATAATGCAATAGATTAAAATTTACAGAATATCAGGGGTTGTTGCTTCACCACTATTCTAAATAAATTTCATAAATATGTTGAATTACTCACATATGTAAGTAAAAGAGGCATGGACACTCATTACTTTAAAATGGCCTTTATTCCTTTGGGGATGACCGGCGCTAAATATAGGGTTTTACGATCCTAACCCTAAACTGAAAACCACCATCAACATTAAGTCCCCTGCTTATCACGTAACAGTGACATTGTTGCGGGGGAAGCAATAGATGGTGACAGATGAGAACAAATTGAAAAGGAAAGGCATGGGAGGATTACCAGGAAAAAACTTGATCGACTTTTGGCAATGGGTATGAGAGACACTGGAGCACTGTTAGTTCGTTCATGGAGCGTTGGCGCGAAGCGGGCTCACGACCTTCCTCCGTGCATGGTACAAAAAAGGAAACCCTCTTCCACTCGAATTCCAAAAACGTTGTGCGTATAAAAAAAAGGGGGTCATCCTCCCTCTTTATTATTTGCTCGTCCATTTCCCAGTATTCGCTTACAACAACCGTGCTCCTTGTTGTATTGATCTCCCTTATTGTCGTAGCAGGAAGTGGCCGCTACTTTGAATTTGGGACAACGTCTGTCTTCCATCCTCGACTAGGACACGGAGTTGGGCTAACACATTCTTCCTTTGACCATCCAACGGTCCTTTACCGGTTCTTAAATAAGGTTTCAACAAGAAGCATGACTTGGTTGGTGTTGAATCCTCGCTTATCAGATAAATCTTGTTACGGTCATCCAGTCTCATTTTAGGGTTTCTGCCGTATATATATATATATATACAGGAAAGCTAAAACACCTTTTATCGTCTTGAGATAAAAATTCTCTTCTTTGAAACTCCAACCTTTCATCATGTCGCACAAAAAGTGGATCATCTTCTGCGACTCGGCCCAATTCTTTTGCCAAACACAAGCGACTTGTATCCAGGGTATGATTTCAAATATTTTCTGATTTTGAAGTCGTAATTCTTCTTTTTCTTTTGGCGTCTAATCATTCTTTTCTTTTTAGAGCGGTCGAATCCCTGAGCCTCGTGACGACTCTCCTGTATGAATCATTCGAGTCAAGAAGATCATACCGGTATATTTTTCACTGGTGAATATGTATTTTTTGGCCACGACTGGTAGGTAACAAAATCTTTTCTTCTTCCTTTTATAGAGGTATCCTTATGGGACATGTGTAACAGTGGTTGACGACGATGATTTAACCACTCCTATCCCTTCAAGCTCAAACACGCCTGCCGCCGATCCGGAAGACGCTGATTTGGGTATCTCCTCCTACAAGTACCCCAACGCAAGCTTGCCTTTCGATGTTCACATGAGATGTTTATCTTCTAGTTCTTTTGGGCTGTTGGCGGTTTTTACGGTGAGGAAAGAGTTTATTCCTTGTATGATATTGAGGAGGTACAACCATATTGCAACCGAGGAACGGGTGCGATGCACGCTTGTCTCCAATGCTTTGGTTATCACAAGAACTCCCTCCTACCCATGATTGCCGAGATGGAAGGTACATCCATGCGTGATGTTGCTGAATCAAGTATTGAAAAGTGGGAAGATATGATATCTACCTGTGAATCCATGGAATTCAACGTGGGTTGGTTGCGGCAGTGCCTTGATATTATCAAAGTTGATCAAGCCGGTATCATCGCCAATGTCGTTCCTCGCTGCGAAAGCCATCTTGGAAGAGGAGAAGGCCCACATTTGCGAATGCGAGAAAGGTGGAATAAAGCATCCAAAACTTGAAGAGTAGGACCGAAAGGTATCGGAGAGGCTGAAAATGATGCTTTCAAGGAACTACAACTTGTTGGATGGCCTTTTCTCGAGTCATACTTATATTTATTGTTTTGAATAAGTAGGCACAATGACGTTTTTGATTGTCTTTTTTTTTTTTTTTTTGGTTTTGAACCTTGCTTTGGAAAATGAATTGCATTGGGTTTTGTTTAAGCGAATGAAGTTTACATTAATATACTTTAACTAATGGAGAATTTGATAACTAAGATATGAGAAGAATGAAAATGCCGATTGTTGCGTAGTGAGGAACAAAATGATGATCAAAAGCGTAGTATGCCTTGAGCCACTTCACGTTGATGACCGGCCAATTTACCTTCATCCTCTTTGACAATCTTGTAGTAGCCACTGTTATAAGCCTTAGTGATCACGTAGGGACCTTCCCATTTCGGAGAAAACTTTGGTGCGGACATGTCTTGCTGAATGTATTTAGCAAGTCTTCAACACCAGATCTCCTACCTTTAAAAACTCATGGCTTTACAGTTTATCGTAGGCTCTCGAGATCCTGCTCCTGTATGCTCGAGCATGTTCTTCCGTTTAAATTTCCTGGAATCCAAAGTATCCAATTCCGTAATTCTGGAACTCGATGCTTCGACCTCATTCCGTTGAACTCCACTCGCTGCTGCAGTTGCAAGAAATCCCACAACACACCCCATATAATATTTCATATATCTAAATCTATTTCATAATCAAAATAAAGATTAAAGTGCTAAAATTGTAAAATAAGACACAAGATTTACGTGGTTCGATCAATGTGATCTACATCCACGGGGTTAGGGTTCTTCACTATGATTATTGAAATTACATTTGGGTTACATTGAGACTCCATTAATGAGTACTTGGAGCTCTAGGTTGATGACTGAATAAGAAGAAGGAGTTAATAAAGAAAATCAAAGTCTCTCCCTCTCTCTCGTTACAAAAATATCTATTCCTCTCACAAATTGTGTATCCTCCTTTTTTCTCTCTCCCCGCTCTTCTCTTTATATAGTTTACATAGTGGATGACAGCTCATACATAATGGAGTACAACTCATATTTTCGCAGGCTCTTGATAATTTCGCAGGCGTGCTAAGGAAATGAATTTCGCTTGGCAAGAAGATGTGATGTGCGAGATTCTGCTCCTACAGGGATTTTAATCTATGCTGGGAGTATCACGTCTGCGCCATAGACAAGTGAATAAGGAGAGACGCCTGTAGATCTCCTAGGCGCCGCTCGATCCGCCCACAACGCCATCGGCAGTTGCTCGTGCCATGTCCTGGGATTATCGTGCACCGTCGACTGAGAATTCGAATCGGGGTTTTGTTAGTGCTTTCGGCTTTTCCATTCCCACGAGGGTAGGAAGGAGTAGAGAAAATCTGTTTAACTCCATATTCTTCAAGTACTTTATTGTACTTGCTTGTTGGCAAAGGGGGTACCTTTATCAGTAATGATGTGCTTAGGTACGTCAAACCGACAAATGATGTATTCCTTAATAAATGTTGCAGTTGTCGCTCCAGTGGTTCCTCGAAGAGGGATGGCTTCAACCCATTTGGTAAAGTATTCCGTCACAGTTATGATATACTCATGCTGTTTTGAGGATGCTGGATTGATTTTCCCAATAATATCAAGTCTCCAAATTAAAGGCCATGGACTACTTATTGAGTGAAGCGGGGTGCAAGGAACATGGATGAGATTTCTGTGAGTCTGGCATTCACGACATTTCTGAACAAACGTCGCTGCATCATCCTCCATAGTTGGCCAGTAATACCTTTCGTGTACTTGGAGGAACAACTTCTTATTTCCTTGGTGTTCGCCTTCGTGCGTTTCCTTTAACATAATTGATTTTGATTTTGCCAAACATCGTAGCCAGCATTGCCTCCAAAAATTTTGCGGTATAGGATTTTCTCATGAAATATGATAGGTGTAGAATACACCTAATTTACTATCTAGTAGTTTATGCTTTCTTTGCTATTTTTCGTGTAAATTATGTATTTTACGCTTGTCTTGAGTTTTATAGGTGCAATGGAGTCGCACGGAGAAGAAAAGAAGAAAAACTACCCAAATTGAGCCAAAAGGACAAAATTGTCATTTCATGGGCGTAGACACTATCTGAAGCTAACCCAAGATTAAGGGATAACTTTCTTTGGAGAAGTATTAAATGATAGCCGATGTAAATGTTAAGGGGCTACCAAATTGGTACCCTTATCTCCCTTTACAGGTGGTTGTATCCCTTCTTACCGACCTAAAGATTGGGTGAGAATTTATTTCTTCTCTTTGGTGTCGACACCAAACTCGAGAGAGAGAGGCTGCACAAAGAGCTATGAATTGAATTCAAGGGAGAGGCGAATCGAGTGAGAAGAAGATGCCGCTACTTCGTGTTTCTTTGTCTCAACTGGGATGCCATGAATTAAATTGGTAATTGTGGGTAATGCTGATTCAGGTTTGAGATTGAAAGTTGGGGCGAAGAACAAAGGAATTGGTGAAGACTGATGGGTTTTACCGTTGAATCCGTGTTGGTGTTCTATCGAGATGAATCGGTGACTTTCTTTGAGATGTTGCTAGAAATGGTTCCTAACATTGAATTTCGAAATGGGGATGAATTAGGGTTTTCTATGGAGGTTCGATTGAAGATTAATCTGGGGCTTTACACAAGTGATGATGAGTTTTGTCCGCGGAATGGTGTTATCTCGAATGGGTTCGATTGACTGAGTGATACAAGCGGAGCGTGGTTGAAGTGCTTTGCGGTTTTGGCAAGAGTGGCAATGTTTGAAGGGCTTGAAGTGGTGGTCTTTATGTAGCTACAGAGAGTGGTTGCAGCTGAGCTCGTAGTTGTGCAATGGCAGGGTACGAACCGAAGCCGGGGTCCGTTGGTTGTCAAAATTGTGAGAAATGGTAGCGGGAGTTGAGCCGTAGTCGAGACTTAGCCGAAGAGTGGCTCGATGGCGTCTTTGGTATCGTCGTAAACTGATGCTGTTGAGGAAACTACAGGGCCTGGTAACAATGGCTTGTGATAAGGTGGAGTTGCAGGGTTGTTAGGCAATGGAGCTTGAACCGGCACGGGAGTGGTGCAAAATTTGAAGCTCTGCTTGCTGGCATGGTGATGATGATGTGAGATCGATCCTCGAGCTGAAGCTAGGGAGTGCAAGAGATGGCATTGGCAAAGATTGGAGTAGTTATTGGTGGTTCGGGCGAATAGCAATGGAGTTGCTGAGAAGCTAGGGCTCAATCTACAAAGTTGAAATTGCACCGTGTGGGTGGTCACCGCCATGGGAAGATGGTGGATGTATTGTTGCCGCAAGATGAATTGGTGGAATATATGAATGATTTTGCAAGAAGAACAGAAGAGCGCTCGAGTGGTAATTGTGAATGAGAAATGCATGTATAGATGAATGCCAGGATGTTTAAGGTGATGTTTGTCCTGTGTGGCAGTGTAGAGAACATTGCAGCCATGAAGTTACAATGGCTTGAGATGAATTAGGGTTGTTGTGGCACTGATATGGAGCTGCAGGGCAGGCTTAAGTTTTGGGATTTGAGTCATTGCAGGTGATGGTGGTAAGTCATGAGTTGCAGGGTGGCGGTGCTTTGTGTGATTAACTAATGATTCTAGGGCTGTAGCTCAATTTGCAGCTGAAGTAGATATTACAGAGAAGCAAGGCATGCCGGTGTTCAAAATTGATGGTGATGCAGGCGAGTTTTGAGAGAACTGTGGCCTGAGGGATGAATCTGAAGCTGCACAAGTGAAGAAGGAATAGCCATGATGGCTGAGGCGTGAACAAGTCTGGCCAGAGCAATGCTAATGCCATGGCAACTTAGCCGAAATCGGCCAGTTAGCTGGGACTCAATGCTGCTCGGTCTGACTCGGTAATTCCCTTGACTTTCCTTGACCTGTTGACTAACGTTGACTGGACGGTTGACTCGTTTGACCGTTAGTCCCTAACTGAGGATCGATTTGAATATTCCGTCGAATATTCTCCCGACGACAGTAAATTTTCTTTGGCGGCCGGCAACGTTTTCGGGCAAATTCCGGCCACAATCCCGGTGATTTCCTAAGCAAGCCAAAATTTCCAGAATTTTCTATGGACTTCTCTCATGGGTGTGAAGACTTGGGCTAGGAATTGGATGGAGAATTGGACTCAAATTTGGAAAGAGAAGGTGGAAGAGTTGAGAAAAGCTTGAATTTGGAAATTGAATTGCAAAAGAAAAAAGGATTCTATTCCTTAGAAGATTTGAGAATATTGAAGCCTATAAATAGAGAAGTTTTCTACAACTTCTACACATCTTTCTCTATATCTTTTACACATCTCTACACACAACACTTTTCTTTTCTTATTCTTTTCGTGTGAACTTTTTAACATGAGTAGTTAATTTTATTGATTGAGGATGAATTCCTAGTTCTTAATATGATTTGAGTTTTTGTTTTTAATTCTATCTTGAAGTTCTTCACATGATTATCGTTTGTTTTTACTAATAGGAGTGATCTTAAAGACATTCATGATTGATTGATAGATTGTTTAGAATGCATGCTAAATTGATTTGTTAGTTTAATCTAATGCTAGTGAAAGTTAGGAGATAAGTAATCGTTTCTTGACTCTTTACATAAGTAGCAAACACGAGACCTTGCGGAGGGATTCCGTGGAGCAATTGTGTGTAGAAACAACGCTAGAAAGTGAACCAAGCGAACCGAGTTTAACTACTAGTACTAAACCTAAATTCCCAGAAATCTTAATGCATTCTGGGAATTACATCTGTAAAGCGGACCTCAAGGTGGTTCTTTTGAATAGAATCGATAACTAAGCGGACCTGTTACTCAGTGAAATTAGGGATTTTGGGGCCAGCTAAGCGGACCGCTATCCTACGGTTGGTGATAATCATGACTAATAACAAGTGGAAAAGAACATAACTTGATTCATTATTTTGCAACGAAGAAGGATTCCTTGATCTCGTTTCTCTTATTGCTTTCAACTTTACCTTTTTTTTTGTTTATTTTTATTTTGCTTTTTACACCCCCCTTTCGTGACAACTTTTACAACTAGAATCTCGTGCTCCTCGTGGGATCGACCTTGACTGCCCTATATTACTAGTTAATTAGGTAGTAAAGTATTAATTAATTTGTTGTGGTTACGACACGCATCAAATTTTGGCGCCGTTGCCGGGGAGCAGCGG
The DNA here is from genome assembly GCA_023531295.1 of Papaver armeniacum. Lineage (NCBI taxonomy): Eukaryota > Viridiplantae > Streptophyta > Magnoliopsida > Ranunculales > Papaveraceae > Papaver > Papaver armeniacum. The sequence goes on along the minus strand of JAJJWW010009642.1, from coordinate 77,487 downwards.
ATGATTTTAGTTGTTTTTATTTTTATTTTTGCTTTATTCTTGCTTTGTTGGATTCTATTCCGTATCTAACTTAGTTTTTGAATCGTATTTCAGGTATCGGTTTTCCAATGTATGGTGGACAAGAGCAAGCATATTACAACAATCAATACGGTTTTCAACCTCAACATTATGACAAATTCCAACCATCCTTAGGATACAATCAAAACCAATATTTTGGCTATGATAAATTTTCCTACGAACCTTATGGATATTCTCATACATATCAACAACCTTATGACGGGTATGTAAGTGGACAATCACATGGATGGAAGGATAGTTATGCATCTAACAATTTGTTTTCTAGTAATGTGCGACAGAGAATTTGGAATATACTCCTCTTCATCGTGTTTTTCCTTCACTTTTTCCAAAAGAGGAGATGCCGTCTAGAAACTCTATCAATGGTGGTAAGCGTGAACGCCGTGAAACTTGCACAAAATTATACAAATTGGAAGATGATGGGGACTCGAAGAGCTTGTCGCAGAAATTAGTAGGACTATTCATATGGAACTTAAACGACGTCGGGATAAAGGTTATGAAACCGATGAAGATTCTTATTATGGTGAGTCCGAAATGAAAATGATTGTGTTGAAAAGGACCAACCTTTGGATACTTTTGATGACGATAGTGTAGATTACCTCGAGCCTTGATCTTAATAATGATCAATCACCTATTCAAAAGGAAGAGCTTGAGGAAGATGCATTTATTGCTTGGCAAAAATTTCTTAAGGAAAGATGGGAGTCCGCGGAAGTGTATGAATGTTCCGAAAATGAGGAAGTTATTCCAACTCCGGATCATAATAACGATCCTTCACCTATTCAAAAGGAGGAGATTGGGTGTGACTTACCTATTGTTGTAAACGGTGTAACACCCGCACATGAAGATCTTACAATCTATACCGATGAAATTCATTTTTTGTGAATGGCCCGATTCCGATGATGAGAATGTTGAAGAGATGATGCTAGAGGATGAAACCACATTCATTGATTTTGTGGAAGACCCAATTGAACTTGCGAATGATTTTAATGATGCTTAGACTTTGGTTAAGGTAGAAAACGCCGAAGAATGGTTGCAAGGTTTAATAGAGGACCACTTATATACAAGAGGTAAGTAATGAACTTGAATTTTTTTAAGGATGAAGAGGATTCTATAATACAAGAAATTGTGAAAGGTTTGTCTAACCCTTTGCCTATTGATTCTTCTCCTTCACCTCTTATTGGTTTGAATGTATGTGCTTCAAAGTATTTTTGGATGATTTTGTTTCTAAATATCCACCATTGGAAACACTTGATGCTAACACTATGCAGGTTTGCCAAGAGGAATACATGGAAGTTCCCGAATTCTATGTTCTTTATACACTTCCTAGTGTGGACGAGAATAAGTGTGGGGGAAATTTCTATCGAGCGATAATTTCACTTATTGTTTTCTTGTGCTAATATTTGTATGGAGTTATTATTTTCAAAACAGTATTATGGGTGGATCCTCAAATTTTCGTATTGTTAGTATATGGGGAATGAATCTTACAAGAGCCAAGTCGGGCTGTCGACTTTAAAACAAGCGCTTAATGGGAGGCAACCCATCGGTTTTGTATTTCTTATCTTTTTGCTTTTTGTTATTTCTTTTTCTTGTTTCTTATCATGTTAAAATTTCCCACCTTGACTTTACTAGGAGGATTCAATTACATTGAGGACAATGTAAGGTTTAAGTGTGGGGGAGTGGTTAAGCATGTTTTTAAGACAAAAATTAAAAAAAAATTAAAAAAGTTTAAAAGAAAAAAAAAAAAAGTTTTTCTTAAAAATTCCAACTTTTAAAGATTTTAGAGTCACTAGCATACTTCTAGGTATGTTTACATAGAGATTTTGACCGACATAATTGAACTTGGAAATGTTAGAGAACTACATTCGGATTTCTTGTTTGTTTGAGTGTTAAATAATGGATTTAATCATGCCGTGATGCGAATTTGGTGCAGTGGGAGAAATGCGTTATTAGAGTTGCCGATCAATCATTAGTGGAGACTACCCGTATTCATATCATGTGAGGCACCGACCAGAAATTTTCCATCTACTAAAGAGCTTCTTTTGAGTGTGTGTCACCGTAAGTTAATTCCGGTAGAATGGTGAGCTACCCAACCTCCCACCAATAGAAGCACTACTCTTTGATCTCTTGAGTGCTAATTTTGTCAATCATGAGGGTGACGTCTATAGATGAAAGCCACCTTCTTGTAGTTCGATTTGCGCTAGCACCATTCTCTCTCGACAACAACGGATCCATAGAAACTCTCATCATCAACAAGGAGCGACATCAAAATCTACAAGGAATGTTGGAAAAGTTTAAGGTTTACAAGCAATCTGAACGAGAAAAAGAGCAAATTTCAAATACAAGTAAAGCAACATACAAAGTGCAGATTTTACATATATGTTGAAGACTTACACTACAATGAGGTAATTTTACATACAAGTATGAAGACTTATTCATGAAAGCGAAGAAAATTAAAAGGTGAGAATTTTTGAAGTTTATGATTTCAAGATTGTGAAGAATCAAGTGGTAAAATACTTCTCCCACGGCCATGGTTTATTTTTTTTGTATTTTATTTCTCTTGTTTCAAAAAAAAAAAAAAAAAAAAAAAAAAAGGAAAGGAAAGAAAAGAAAAACACAAGAGAAATATTTGTTCTTATTTTTATTGAATGAGCCGTGGGAAAGGAAAATTTATAAGGAAGTTTCAAGCGACAAGGATTTTTAAGGTAAAAGAGTTAAGAATTGTTAAGGATTTATGAAATTCAAGGGTTTATCATCAATAGTTGAAACCGAAGACGAAGACCATGAAGATCAAGATAAGGAGCGGAAGACGTTTCTATTGGATGCCGTGAGAGTGGTGTTATCATAATTGGCAATCGGATGTGAAGGTAAGTAAGTAATCTCATCCTCGATAAAATGGTTGATTTCCTTTCTTAGAGATCGTCGAAAAATGGTTTTTCAAAATATTAAAAGATGTGGGTTTTTCAAAAATATTTCTGGAAGTTATCCTTCCCACCACGCAGAATTCTCTCTTCATTCCTACCCGCACACATGTGAGAACCATAAAAAAGCTGTCTTTTTGAGTGCAATTATCATAAAATCCTTATTTGGTGAGGCAGTAAGTCGAGGCGAAATGCTTATTTTCTCAAACACGCATTCTCTCATTATGGTGTGGTTATTTCTCACTCAACATTTAAGAACGAGAATATGTTCTTTAGTATTTCTAACTTCTTATTACTAGCATGCAGAAACTCTATGTCCTCATAACTTTTTGGATGCTTGTGACGCTTGAACACTTTGAAGTTGTGAGTTTTTAGTTTGATTTGCTCGAGGACTAGCAAAGTCTAAGTGTGGGGAATTTGGATAGGTGTAGAATACACCTAATTTACTATCTAGTAGTTTATGCTTTCTTTGCTATTTTTCGTGTAAATTATGTATTTTACGCTTGTTTTGAGTTTTATAGGTGCAATGGAGTCGCACGGAGGAAAAGAAGAAGAAACTACCCAAATTGAGCCAAAAGGACAAAATTGTCATTTCATGGGCAGACACTATCTGGAGCTAACCCAAGATTAAGGGATAACTTTCTTTGGAGAAGTATTAAATGATAGCCAGTAAATGTTAAGGGGCTACCAGCTGGGTACCCCTTATCTGCCTTACCTGGGTGGTTGTATCCCTTCTCATTTCTTACAGCCGACCTAAAGATTGGGTGAGAATTTATTTCTTCTCTTTGGTGTCGACACCTGAAACTCAGAGAGAGAGGCCTGCACAACAGCCATGAATTGAATTCCAAGGGAGAGGCAGGAATTGAGTGAGAAGAAGATGCTGCTACTTCTGGTGTTTCTTTGTCTCAACTGGGATGCCATGAATTAAATTGGTGATTGTGGGTATTCTGGATTCAGTTTTGAGATTGAAAGTTGGGGGCGAAGAACAAAGGAATTGGTGAAGACCGATGGGTTTTACTTCATTGAATCTGTGTTGGTGTTCTATCGAGATGAATCGGTGACTTTCTTTGGAGATGTTGCTAGAAATGGTTCCTAACAGATTGAATTTCGAAATTGGGGATGAATTAGGTTTTTCTATGGAGGTTCGATTGAAGATTAATCTGGGGCTTTACACAAGTGATGATGAGTTTTGTCTCACAAGAATGGTGTTATCTCGAATGGGTTCGATTGGGTGCAGTGATACAAGCAGAGCTGTGGTTGAAGTGCTTGGCGCTTTGGCAAAGCAAAGCAATGTTTGAAGGGCTTGAAGTCGGTGGTCTTTGTGTAGCACAGAGAGTGGTTGCAAACAGCTCGTAGTCAGTGCAATGGCAGTGGTACGAACCGTCAGGGTCTGTTGGTCACGAAATTGTGAGAAATGGTAGCAGGAGTTGGAGCTGTAGCTGAGACTTAGCCAGAAAGAGAGTGGCTCTGATGGCGTCTTTGCATCGAGTAAACCGATGCCGTTGAGGAAACTACGTACCGGTAACAATGGCTTGTGATAAGGTGGAGTTGCAGGGTTGTTAGGCAACGGAGCTTGAACCGGCCGAGTGGTGCAAAATTTGAAGCTCTGCTTCTGGCATGGTGATGATGATGTGAGATCGCCCTCGAGTCGGCTACAGGAGTGCAGAGATGGCATTGGCAAAGATTGGAGTAGTTATTGGTGGTTCAGCAGATAGCAATGGAGTTAAGGTATGGGCTAGGGCTCAATCTACAAAGTTGAAATTGCATCGTGTGGGTGGTCACCGCCATGGGAAGATGGTGGATGTATTGTTGCTGCAAGATGAATTGGCTGGAATATATGAATGATTTTTGCAAGAAGAACAGAAGGCAGCTCAGGTGGTAATTGTGAATGAGAAATGCATGTATAGATGAATGCCAGGATGTTTGCAGAAGGTGATGCTGTTGCCCTGTGTGGCAGTGTGGTTAACATTGCAGCCATGAAGTTACAATGGCTTGAGATGAATTAGGGTTGTTGTGGCACTGATATGGAGCTGCAGGGCAGGCTTAAGTTTTGGGATTTGAGTCATTGCAGGTGGTGGTGGTAAGTCATGAGTTGCAGGGTGGCGGTGCTTTGTGTGATTAACTAATGATTCTAGGGCCAGTAGCTCAATTTGCACCAAGTAGATATTACAGAGAGAAGCAAGGCTGTGCAAGTGTTCAAAATTGATGGTGATGCAAAGAGTTTTGAGAGAACTGTGGCCTGAGGGATGAATCAAGTCGCACAAGTGAAGAAGGAATAGCCATGATGGCCGAGGCGTGAACAAGTCCGGCTGAGCAATGCTAATGCCATGGCAACTTAGCCGAGCCACCCTGATTAGCCGGACTCAATGCCGACTTTGGTCTGACTCAAGAATTCCCTTGACTTTCCTTGACCTGTTGACTAACGTTGACTCGACGGTTGACTTCGTTTTTGACCGTTAGTCCTAACGGAGATCGACTTTAATATTACGCCGAATATTCTCCCGACGACAGAAATTTTCAGGTGGCCGGCAACGTTTTCGGCCAAATTCCGGCCACAATCCCAGTTTTCCGGCAAGCCAAAATTTCGACTTTTCTTATGGACTTCTCTCATGGGTGTGAAGACTTGGGCTAGGAATTGATGGAGAATTGGACTCAAATTTGGAAAGAGAAGGTGGAAGAGTTGAGAAAAGCTTGGAATTGGAAATTGAATTGCAAAAGAATAAGGATTCTATTCCTTGGAAGAATTGGAGAATATTGAAGCCTATAAATAGAGAAGTTTTCTACAACTTCTACACATCTTTCTCTATATCTTTTTCTACACCTCTCTACACATCTCTACACACACAACACTTTTCTTTTCTTATTCTTTGTGTGAACTTTTTAACATGAGTAGTTAATTTTATTGATTGAGGATGAATTCCTAGTTCTTAATATGATTTGAGTTTTTGTTTTTAATTCTATCTTGAAGTTCTTCACATGATTATCGTTTGTTTTTACTAATAGAGTGATCTTAAAGACATTCATGATTGATTGATAGATTGTTTAGAATGCATGCTAAATTGATTTGTTAGTTTAATCTAATGCTAGTGAAAGTTAGGAGATAAGTAATCGTTTCTTGACTCTTTACATAAGTAGCAAACACGAGACCTTGAGGATTCCGTGAGCAATTGTGTGTAGAAACAACGCTAGAAAGTGAACCAAGCGAACCGAGTTTAACTACTAGTACTAAACCTAAATTCATAAATCTTAATGCATTCTCGGGAATTACATCTTGTAAGCGGACCTCAAGGTGGTTCTTTTGAATAGAATCCGATAACTAAAGCGGACCTGTTACTCGGTGAAATTAGGGATTTTGGGGCTAGCTAAGCGGACCTCCGCTATCCTACGGTTGGTGATAATCTGTGACTAATAACAAGTGGAAAAGAACATAACTTGATTCATTATTTTGCAGAACGAAGAAGGATTCCTTGATCTCGTTTTCTCTTATTGCTTTCAACTTTATCTTTTAATTGCTTTGTTTATTTTCTTTTGTTTTTTACACCCCTTTCGTGACAACTTTTACAACTAGAATCTCCGTGCTCCTCGTGGGATCGACCTTGACTGCCCTATATTACTAGTTAATTAGGTAGAAGTATTAATTAATTTGTTGTGGTTACGACACGCATCAAAATACGAATTTTTTGGCTTTTGTTTCAACTTGGCTGCATCCTTCTTGTTGGCAAGGTAGCACAACATCGCGAAGATAATTGATGTATGGTTCTCGCTGACCCCCAACATAGCCAACGTTAAAGACCTCCAATTGATGTGGTGGCGCCTGACAACTAGAGCAAGAACCTTGGAGCGATCGGGATTGAATCTCCATATCCTGCCAGTAGTATCCAAGGCTTTGAAGACATCGGTAAAGGGTCACTACCAACGTTTGTCCGCAGATCTCGCTGTGAATACGGTTAAGTTGTAGTTGTGCTTCTTCGTCTCAAGACACCTTGACAGACCCATCTGGATTCCTGGTATAACACTCCATGAAGCATGAAAAAAGCTGCATAGGGTTTTGAGACTGACCTTTCCTTGGGAGAGCGAACTGTTTAGCTCTTGAATAATTGGAGTTCTCCATTCTTTGGTTTCAGCAACTTTAGATTGTGAGAGCTATGTTGACGCCACAGTCCGTCTCCTTACGTTCAAAGTTTCTTCCAAGCCTTCGAATTGCAGCTTCGAGGCTAATGTGGCTAGGAAATCGGCGTGTTTGTTGTTATTGCGGCCAATATGGGTTATGGTCGCATCATTAAAGTAGTTCAATAGCTTTTCCGCCTCGGATCTATAAGGGTCCAAATCACCTCTTTGAGTGAGTATACTCCATTCATCCGATTGACCAACAATTTAGAGTCGCCTCTTACTTCTGTGTGTGGCTCCCGCTTGTTTGGCTAGTGACAATCCTATGAGGAAAGCTTCGTATTCTACGAATTATTGGTGCACTGAAAGTCCAGCTTGAAAGAATGTGAAAAGATTTCTACCGTTGGAGACACTAGAACTATACCCGCTCCTACAGTATTACTACTAGAAGTAGCAGAACCGTCGAAATATAATAGCCATTCCTCCTCTTTGACAAAAGAGATTTCTGGAAATTCCCCAGGAAGGTCTTCATGCAGTGTGGTAGTTTCTTCTCCTGGGAATGCCGCTTCTGCCACTGCTTGCCCTTTGATAGCTTTGGGAGGAGCGCAAGTTATATCAAACTCGGCGTTTGGAGAATCCATTTGGCCGGTCTGCCTATCAAGACCGGTTTTGAGAGTAAGAACTTGATAGGGTCAGCTCTGGATATTAACACCACTTTGTTCGACAAGAGATAAAGTCTCGAATTTACGCACAGCGTGAACTAGGGCTAAACATGATTTCTCTCGCTTTGGGGTATCCGAGTTCAAAGATCCCTCAAAGTACGACTGAAGTAGTATATAGGGTGTTCGATACCCTCATCATCCTCTTGTGCAATGAGGGCCCCAACAACAGCATTGCTAGAGGAAGTGTAGAGGAATAACGGTCTTCCTTGTGTGGGAGATTTCATAACAACGGGTGATGACAATATTTGCTGGATCTTTCGAAACGCTTCTTGTTGCTTTGTGCTCCAAATGAAACTTGCTCCTTTCTTCGATGAAGGGGTGAATGAAGCGATAAGCTGAGTCAAACCAGGTATAAAACGTCGGATGTAATTCACCTTGCCCATGAAGCTCTGGAGTTCTTTCACAGTTTGCAGAGGAGGCATCGTGAGAATAGCTTAGGTTTTGGTTGGATCGACCTTGATTCCTTAAGAGGTAACTTGAATCCAAAATTTTTCCGAAAGAGACTCCGAAAGCGCATTTCGTAGGGTTTATCTTCAATTTGGACTCGCGACACCTTTCAAACACTTGCCGTAGGATGTCCGTATGGGCTGATCGAGTCTTCGACTTGACCACTATGTCATCTACGTAATCTTTAACTTTCTTGTGCATCATATCATGAAAAATTACAGTCATGGCGCGTTGATAGGTAGCACCTGCATTTTTCAAACCAAAAGGCATCACAGTATAGTAGAAGTTTCCGAGAGGAGTTCTAAAAGCTGCCTTACTCGCGTCGTGTTCATACATCTTTATCTGGTTGTAGCCGTTGTACCCATCCATGAAAGAGAACATGTCATGTCCGCTGGTGGCGTCTACTAGCATGTCAATGTTGGGAAGGGGAAAATCGTCCTTGGGGCAGCATTTTTTCATATCTCTGAAATCAACACAACATCTTATTTGGCCACTTTTCTTCTTTACAGGAACTACCTTGGCTAACCAGGTAGGATGGTGAAGGGCTTGATGAATCCAGCAGTCAACAGCTTCCGAATCTTAGTCTTGATCTGCTCCTCCACATCGTGCTTGAACTGCCTTGGAGATTGTTTGATCGGTTTGGATCCAGGTATTATATATAGATGATGAGTGACCAGTTTTTTATCTAAGCGGCATTTCCTCATATGTCTATGAAAATACGTCTTGATACTCTTTGAGAAGATTCATGAGCTTTGTGTGTTCGTCCGCACATAGAGTCGAACTGATGGAGATAGGTCTTGGAGATTCTTCATCCCCGACGTTTATGATTTCAAGTTCATCGATTATGGAGTCGGTGTCGTCCTGTAACTATTGCGGAGCATCTGTTACTTCTTCTTGTAGCCTGCGTTGTTGTTGCATTCTATTGGGCGGAGAGAATGAGTGATATCCTCCCCTTCTAATTGCTAACAGCGGCGACGGTATACAGTTTTCCTTTTCTGGTCGCGACTTGCCATAAAGGTCCGTTCCCTCTTAGTATGGAGATGAGCTGAGCCTTCGTTTGATGAAGAAGAGTTAGCGCGTCCTGTTAGCAGAGGCGCACCGCAAGACTTGGTGTCTCTGCTCAGTGATATGAGCAGTCTTCCTCCCGATCGACGTCCATGTGGGGAACGGAGTGCAGTAAACCTGCTTGATGAACCTTGTGGATTCTCCTTTGGCTCAAGCAGTTCCACGCCGCAACCGGTGCATAAGAATACAATGACCAACGAGGATACGAACAACTTCTTCATTCGTAATGGTTTTCTGGGCATTGGTGATACGTTGAGGGAATGATCTTATTATCATGAATCCATGGTCTCCCCTAGTATCATACGGTAGTCCATGCTCATTCTCTATCACTTCGAATTTTACTTTCGATTGGACAGCCCTACCGATATATTCAAATTAATGTACCCGTATGTGCTGGTTTGGTTTTCTTGAAGTCCGTCATCATGGTAGGTTGTCGTATGATTTTTTCCGGTCGAACCCTGGTTGTCCTGAGAGTTTTAAGAGTAATGACATTCGAGGATGCTCCGTGTCAATAAGAGCTCTTTTCAATTCTGAACCCTTAATGCGTGCATTAACATGTAGGGCTCTGTTGTGACCTTCCTCTGTCATCATGTCATCTTCAGTGAACGTGACATTATTTATGGACATCTTTGATGTTTTAAAAGCTTGATTGCGCGAATGAGCCAAACGTGCGTCTAGAGCTATCTAATTGATTGCAAAAACGTCTCTGCTCGTTGATCCTTTGAGAGGTGTAGCTCACAAAAATTTTCCACTAAAGAAGTCGCCTCCTGATCCACTGGCCGTTGGTTGGTGGTGAAGCTATTGACTTGAGGACGATCATTGGTTGAAGAGTTAGTCCTCATTGCTGGAACCTCCGAAGCAGAGAAGCCGCTCAAATCCGATGTCAGCTTGATGAGGAAGTTGAGTATGTTCTCTATCGTCTCTTTCATCACGTCCATGTTCCTTTTGTGCATTTCCTGTACTCGATCCAATTCTATCAGGGTTGGAATTTCTCCATTGGCTGTGCGATCAGATAGAGCGTTGGAAGGAGGAGCATCATCATTTGAAGGATTCTGCTCGGAGTTTGGAGTTGAATTGATCCTAAGACCAACCATCTTGAATTTGAGAAAATTGAAATGAAATTTAAAATTGATCTTGCAACCGAGAGATTAATCTCCCACCGTGGTCGTCAGTTGTTTTGGGGTAAAAACTGATTCTGCTGTTTTTTGGTAAATTTGGGTGTGTAGATGAGAAACGAGTTCAAACCCTAAACAAATGCGTTGCACAAGAGTACTTTTAGATTCGTGAGATCAATCAGAAGACTTTGGCCTAAACCAAGAAATGGTCGTTCCATATTCAATTTGGTCACAAGGTGAAGGAGAAAGGGTTGATCTTAGGGAGGGAAGCGAAGAAGGTGTTTGAGATCGAATGTTGAATTATGAAGGTATGGTTGTCTTATGACTTGTATCGGAAAATTGTTTCGGATACTTGTGTTGATAACCCTTGTGTTCGTTTTCAAAATAGGTTGAAATCATATTTATACAAGTCATGTTCGAGCACACCCCGATCTCGTAGAAAGTGGAGGTGATTAGGCAATGGAGAGGTGGAGTTTTGTAAAAGTGGTGATCACCACGTTTCCACTATGAGGGGAAATTGGTCACGCCTTCACCCACTATCTCATTGCTGTTAACCGTCCATTCTTTCCTGACACGTTCTCGTAATGGGCGCGTTGCACGCCGCACGCTGTAAACCGCCAGACCAATACCCCAGTGAGCATCCCCCAGTTTGTGACATGTTTGATGTCTCGAGTAAGTGGGTCGAGTCGTGAGACTCGTCGCTGAAAGCAGTTTAGGTCAAATAATAAATTATTTTTGAAACCAATATTTATAAGACATCGCTTATAATCGATGTGCTAAAAGCATCGCTGTTTTGAGCTCGATCGAATCGATCCACAGTTTGAGCGTCTTAAAAAGTAGCATGACCGGCCATCTTTGGGTGATCGTTTGAGGACCCTATGGGCATGTTATCACTTGGTCGATCGCACCTGTGGAGGAAGAATGACCATGATCACAATGCTACTTTGTTAGTTTTCTCGAAAATAAATCCGCATCGTCCAACTAGGGCTGGCGAAGTTGGATGGTCGAGATGATTTGCGGCAGTTGTGTATCGTCGTTGACGCAATTTTAGGGTTTAGGGTCCGCGCGGCCAACCCTCTTTTGGGCGAGCGATTCGAGGCACTGGGTGCTAATTCGAACAGGTCGATCGACCATGTGCAAAGATGGGTTGCCGGTGAGCTTGCTGACATCTCCTAGTCCATCTAAAATTAGATATAAGCCACTCGATTCGGCTGGCGACGATGGATGGTCGTGATCGATTTGCGGCAGTAATATATTGCCGCAAACACCAATTAGGGTTTCAAAGCGCGTGTCACCCTACTTTGGGTAAACGATTCTATACGCTCTTGGCTTGTCATGAACAAGTCGATCGACCATGTGCAAAGATGGGTTGCGGTGAACACTCCATGATGTTTTTGACCGTTCAAGATGTTTGAGCTTATTTTCAAGTAGCCAACTAGGCATGGCTAAGTTGGCGGTCATGATGTTTTGTGAATACCATATTTAGGATCTTAGCTCGTTTGAGCTTATTTTCAAGTGGTCGAACACCCATGTTTGGGTTAGCGTTTGAAGCACTTGTTGAATCACGCGGCCAAATCGTGTGGTCGTGATCATTTTTGAGACCGGGACATGAACAGTCTAGATTTTCCTTAAGGAATTTAAACGTGTTCGATCGCGCTAACTTTTAATTAAAAAGTGTGTAAACATGCTGATCTCTTTATATAGAGTGGTGTGGCCTATGTGAGTGTTTTCATGCAGTCTCAATACGACACTTCGGGAGATTCATGATACTCTGCGAGCGAACATTAATCGTCATGTCATGCCAATATTGAGAGTTCTACTGGGAAAATTACAAGGAAAATACTAGGCGAGCAATGCATTAGTAAATAATGCAATAGATTAAAATTTACAAAATATTAGGGGTTGTTGCTTCACCACCATTCTAAATATATTTCATAAATATGTTGAATTGCTCAATACATATGTAAGTAAAAGAGGCATGGACACTCATTACTTTAAAATGACCTTTATTCCTTTGCGGTATGACGGCGCTAAATATGGGTTTTACGATCCTAACCCCGAACCGAAAACCACCATCAAAAATCGGGTAGCACGATTATTTGCATTTGTTTGGAAAACAGAATTATTGAGCATGCATAAACTTGTTTTACGATACACATAATTATAATCAAAACTTTATGTGCATTAAGTTCAACACCAGGATCATCTAAAATATAACACCATCCCAAAAGAGTGTTAAAAACTTAAAACTTAAACAACCAAGTCTTAAAACCTTAAACTTTTAATACCTAAAACTTAAACCTATAAATCATGGAGCACCAGCATCAGGAGCAGCAACACCAGGAGCATTTGCAGCAGCAGCTTCTGCTTCAGCAATGGCTTGAACTTCAGCCATTTCTTCAAACATATCTTCCAAATGTCTGTCGAGATCCCTCAGATGAAATCAAATCCCTCCTTCTCCTTGCAAACCTGATGGCCTCATGAAGCTATTATAGTGCAAGCTTGTCTACCAGTGCGAGGGTTTCCTCCAGACGGGTCTCACCGCCATAGGCGAACTTGTAGAGGCTTCTTTGTGTCACGCGTTGTGGTAATATGTGAATATCCTCCTGGGTGAGCTCTCGAGAGTAAAATGCTAGGTGGCCAAAGTCCATATCTACAAAAAAAAAAAAAATTAGTTAATAATCGGTACATAGGAAAACATATATAATTCGATTGTAAACACAAAAACACACATGAATTTTAAAAATCTGCAATCGGTTTATGTGGTAATCCAAGTTCCTCATCCCATTCATAGCTAGTAGCAAACCACCATATTCTGCATGTTCTGCTCCTACATATGCTTCTGTGTAGATGATCCATGTATGTAGGTACCTATAAAGTCACGAACGATCAGTCCAATCGCAGTATTATGTGCTATTATTTTTAGAAGATGCATCACAACATATATACAAGTAAGGATTTGGGGTGGTAGCCAACAAGGAAAAATTTTGGGGTTCAGTTGGACGTTTGAAGTACCACTCTTTTTATGTTTCACAATTTTTCCTATTGCATAGTTCAGATTTTGTATTTGTTTTACTGTTTCAATTGGGTTCGGCTTGATCTTGAAAAATGAAAATAAATCTTGTTTTCCGTATCTCCCAGGTTGTGTTATCTATCTTCACAATCCAATCTACATCTATACTGTTCATATTGTTGGTAAATCGGCAAACTAGTTGTTTATCCAATCTGGACTGACACTTTAACATTAGTATTCTGCATATTAGAGCTAGCTCCCGGAATTGAAAGCCACATTCTTGAGAAAGAACACTCCCAAAGTATATGTTTTGTAGTTTCCACTACATTTTTGCACATCTTACAGATTTCACCTCTGTAACCCATAACTCTTGCCATTTTATCATTAGAAGGTAATATATCAGAGACACATTTCCCGAGAAAATGCTCCACTCGTGGCAAAGTATTGATATTCCAAAGTTTGTTCCATAATTTATTTGCTTCTTCATTAAAAACTTGGCTATGATTTTGCTTGATATCCAACAACTTCCGATAGACTCATTTATGTGTCTATTTTGATCTTAATTATCTATTTTGTTAGTATCCATTTTTGTACTTATTGCGGCATTTTATGTCTTTGTAGGTATTTTTGGAGAAATAAGCTTTTGCGGAGAAATTGGCTCGAAAAGTGGTATTTGGACCCCTAAAAGTACTAAAGGCACCCCAAGAAATGTAATGAAGACACCTAGAAATATTACTTAAGGCACCCTAGGAATGCGTTAAAGGCACCCAAGGAATTTGCTAAAGGCACCCTAAATGGATAAGGGCACCCATTACTATCGACGCCCCAACAAATTGGTTAAGGGGCACCTTCTTCTTTTTCCTTTGAATTTATGGATTTAAGGAAAAATTAGGTTTGAATATCCGAATTAGGGTTTGAGAATCGGAAGCTCAGAGTGAGACTAAATCGCTGGAATTGATTGGGTATATTCTTTTGGGCTTAACAGGCGTGATAGTGGCTTTGGATTCATCTCAAATTGTCTGGATAATCCGTATTTGAAGAAAAACAAGTTCACGTGTTTAACAAAATTTGGGGAAAAAACAGCTTCAAATCTGCAATATTTTCTCGCTTGGATTTATGCAAAGATTTGGTGAGATTTAATCGGAAGAATCAACTGATACCAGCCTGTTATAGTCAAACAGATATGGTAAGTCTTTTGAATTCGAAGAAAAAGGGAAGAACACATAGTTTCAAGTAAACATGGAGTAGTGAAATAAACACGAGATTTTCTACACTTTCCAGAGTAACTGAGGAGTGCGTGTGGCTTAGACGAGTTTGACTCAATCTTATACGTACAATCAACGGGTTTGGAGCGGTGGAGATGAGGAATAGCGCGTGCAAGTGATAAAACATGAAATTATTCCCGTATAATGGCCGTGAAGAATAATGAATTGATTGTGAGGATATTTGAAGTTATTACAAAGATTTCTTGTAGGCTGTGACTATATAAAGGTTGTAAGGGAATCATAGAAGGGGACGGAGTGATTGGGGATAGAACAATGGAGTCTGCAGAGAAGAAACTGAGTTCGAGGAAAAGTTCCCTGCTGTTCTTTGTGAAGAAGAAGTCAAGAACAAAAGCCCGCAGAAGACAGCCGTGAAAATCTACCACAAAACAAACCGCCGTTCTTGCCTACATTGTAATTCTTTATTACAATTAATTTGCAACGCTTATAAACGTTGCGATTTCTGTTTTATTATTCTTCTCTCTTTTTCACCATTGTAAACACACTTTTGAGCTATGAATAAATATTTTGAACGTGTTTTCACCATTTGGAGCTAAACCCCATCACTGGGATGACGGAGGAAGCCAATTCTCATCCACGTGGTAACTTTATTTAATTCTTTTTGTGACTTTTGTATTAATATAATTTGAATTATGATTTTAATTTAATTAGTTGTCATTTAGTTTGACAAGTTATGCTTTGCTTAAGTGTTTTGATAACTCATGCTTACCATTTACAATTAATCTTTTATAAAATCTACCTTGGCAAAGATTTGGAGTCAATAATTATTATTTTTGGAGCTATAATTGTCTAAGAATTAATAATTGAACCATAGGATATGAGTTTGGTGGAATCCTAATTCCCAGTAATCTCTCAAGATTTTCATTATCTTTTATTTTATTTTCCAGTTTAATTTTATAATTTAAGTCTAAAATCAACTTCCCAAGTCCGAGAATCGAATCCCTACTTATCACTTGTAAAAACTGCATCAACTTCCAATAAGATGACTTTACTAGAGTCCAAACTAATCTGTCTTCATTAGTGTTAGGGATACAAGTTTGCAGAATTCGTTCCGCATCAACCTGACAAAAAAATTCTCTCAACAACGTCTACTTTCCATGATTTTGTGTTTTTACCGATCAAATCAGCTACTTGTCATAATTTCTAGCTTCAAACAGCTGGAATTGGAGGAGTTTGACTGCTCTTTATCCATCACCAACAACCCAAAATTGTAATTTTTTTAATAAAATCCATGCTTCCTTGAATACTCATCGGGCCCATGTAGAATTATTTTCTTCTTAGCATGAAGAGCTTCGCATTTGGGATGTATTTACTGTTTTAGCGCATTAGCCCATAATTGTTTATCATGGTTATAGATTCTCCACCCAACTTTTGCTAGAAGTGCTTGGTTAAATCAAGAAATCACATACCTCCCGTAATTTTATCTCTACAGACTTTAGGCCAAGAAATTAAAAATAAAAACTTCCCTTTTGTTTTGTCCCACCAATAATCACGCTGAACTTTATCCATTTCTTTAATTGTTGCTTCCGGTATCTTGAAGATTACTATATGATGAGATGGAATTGCATTGAGAACACTTTTTACCATAACTCTCCACTTGATTTATAAACTTCCCCTTCCACTTTGATAAACTCTGCTTCATGTTTTCTTCTAAGCTCGAGAAATAAATAGTTTTCTTTTTGTTTAGAAATAAAGGAGTACAAGATACTTTTCTTCAAGACTCATTTTCTTCATCTTCAATCTTCTTATGATTCCGTACTCAAAAGCCAATTCCTATAAATTGTTAAGCATAAAACCATCTCTGGAAAAAATAATTTTAATTACTCGTATTTATCATCATTTCTTATTATTTTTTCCATTGGGTACAAATCTTATGTGGGTCGATGTTATTATCCTTCAAAATCCACTACCAAAAACCGGAATGAATAATAAACTAAAACACTTCTTAATTCGGCTTTTCAAATAACAAGGTGAAAATATTTTGTGTCCATACATTTTTATATAAGAAGTCTTCAGGTTGAATTAACGATAAATTGAAACTATTAATTAGCATAGGCATGCACCAAAAATTAACATAGAAACAAATATCGTATCAAATAAATATTCCTAAAATATTGCTACATGAATTACATATATTTTATATTTTTAAATTAAAAAGTAACACATAATCACATATGAGAAACTTGAATAAAATTGAAACCCTTACCCAATTTTGAAACACAAAATAAAATTGGGTCATTAGATCTCGTGAATTCTCGTGTTTTATTTTCCGTGTGAACTATTGTTCATGCACATTGGATCGTCTGACTTTCAACGTTTTGATGTGATTAAGGTTGTTCAGATGATAAGGAGTACGGTGCAATATGATACATTATAGGGGTTTCATTCAATATAACTAAAATTTTCAAGGACTTAATCCAAATATTATGTAAAATCAAACTTATCCAGAAATTTTCTTCTCTCTTTGTTTTCAACTTAGGGCTCTTAAGAAATGAAGACGATGAGGATGGCGAAAATTTAGCGTTCAATCAAAATTTTCTGAGACTTTGTTGGTGAAAAATGTAATGGATTTATTACCAGGTTAGGTTATTTATTTATTTTTTTGAATTATGCTTCCCAATGCTATTTACCATTGCTTCTCAATTTTGAAAAAAAAAATGTATGTTTTATGCGAGCGTTTACTTTTCTACTCTTATTTTTATATGTTGCTTTCTATGAACCTATTATAAACGTCAAATTTATTTTTCTGATTAGTGGAGTTTAGTTATTTATAAGTGCACCATAATCTCTAGCACCGTTCCAGACTCATCAAGGTAAGCCTCAAGCTTTGCATCTTTTGGAATTCATGTCGCGATCTGGATATCCCTAACAAATTCACCCGGTGGACAGTGCTCTAGTGATGGATCTGCGAGCTCAAATGTCCTATCGTCTCTTTTGATGAATGTCATTCTTGCAGCACATGATATCTTTACGATGCCACAAGTAAGAGTACTCCTCCAGGAGACATTTACCCTCTGTAAATCAGTAAAGGGCAAGGTAACAACAATCTAGTAACCTTTTTCATCCTTATAAATAGATTTTGCAGCAACATGTCCATAGGTGTTATTCCTCATTGTCCCATTAAACCCATTCAACTAGGTAAGGGTCAACTAGGTGGATCTCAATGTTACCAAAAGAAGAAATATGTTTAAATCTCAATTTTAACTAATTCGTAAGATAATTTAATTTGTAAGCTCATCAACTACTTAATTATATGTTCACCTTATGGCTTTGAGAATAATATACACTCTCTAGATAATATATTCAATCATATTTAATAAACTTATTTTTTACCTCATTGACATCAGCTTTATATTCTAATTGGTTTTAAAGGGGCATCATACTACTCTAACTATTTCTTAACTTTTTTTTTTTGTCTGTTGAGCCAACATGAAATTGATCTAAGGGATCACTTTAGGTGAGGTTGGTTTAGTCATAGAGAGGATTGTTTGAAACATGGTATCACTATAGACCAAAATTACCACAACACCACCTCTATTTGGTTCCAACAAAAACTCTAAGCTACTTATATGATTTTTAGTTAACAGAGCTAAATTGGAGAAATCAAATTAATTAAAATGATGAGGGTAGCAAGTAAACCACAATCTTTTCGATATCAACCTACAAGTCATATACCTTGTGTGATCTAGTATAGACATAAACTTTTAAAAAGATAGCAACCATAAGGTAGTTCGAAACAGAACCTTAAACTATAAGGATGAACCCAAGTGTTTGGGATTAACGTACAAGTTCAATTACTTTAAATATAACTTAAACAAATTATAATGCGGAAAGTATAGTAAAAGCACACAACAAGATTTTGTTAACGAGGAAACCGCAAATGCGAGAAAAACCCGGGACCTAGTCCATTTTGAATACTCTCATAACTAAGCCGCTATACAAAGATATTACCAACTTCGTATAGTTGAGACCAAGTAAACTACCCCTAATTACCTAGTTTCCTCGCATCCCCGCGCCTACAACCAACCTGGACAACACATGTGAATTCTTAGATAGAGTCCACTATCTTAAGTTGCTTCGACCTATCTCCGAAGACTTTAAGCACTCAACCCTTTTGAAAACACGAGGGTACCCAAATACACCACAATCTTTAATTTATCCACATATAAGTACTCTTACCGAAAGTGATCGTCTATGGACAAAGTCGAGACAAGATACAACAAATCGGTATTCACACTTTGTGTGATTGTCTATGGATACGATATGGAGACAATACGACCACCAAAGTGTGATACTCTATAATAGGTTCGGAATTAACTAAACTCCATAGGATCACTATCAATTATGACATAGTTAACGTTTGTGTAATTTACTTCAAATTATATAAACAAATATAATTGCGAAAAATAAAAGTAAATCACACAACAAGATTTTGTTAACGAGGAAAACTGCAAATGTAGAAAAACCCCGGGACCAAGTCCATAATTGAATACTCTAAGAATTAAGCCGCTATACAAAATCTAAACCAACTTCGTATAGTTGAGACCAAGCAACTACCCATAGTTCACCTCGGTTCCTCGGTATCCCCGCGCTTCCGACTTGATGAGTGCACGCCCGGAACAATTCCTTTGGATCGTATTCCAAACAAATAGGAACAACAAATTCGCTTAGTAACAACTCTATCGATTCTTTAAGATAAGATATCTCAAGTCACACGCAAAGGCTCTTCTATTTAAACTAATGAACTCCTTTGCCTGGTTAGATCAATCCAATCTCTAACACCGAAGTAATAAGATTCGGATTTACAACAATCAAAATAGATCTCAAGAGAACTATTAGGTGTTACCGATCTCACACAACTATCAATCGAATAAATCCGATTCTATTTGGATTCCAGCCGATCAAGGTTTGTGAAACACACAAAGATATGAGAAACAATAAGAAATCTTCTTCGTCTTCAAATTTTCTTTAATCTTCAATTAAAACCTACACAACACCACTTGAATCTCTTGTGATCAATCACACGCAGAACGGAGTCTGTTAACAATGGACTATCACAAGATGTCTTTAGATCTACAAACAGCTTAAAGATCCCGTCGATACTTCGATCTAGTTTGAGTGAATCTTATATCAGAAGAGAAGATTCTCAAGCATAAACAAACTAAGTGCAATCGAAGTTTCAACAACCGTTAGTCAATCACATTAATCGAAAACTAATAACACTTTAATTATCTAGTTTCCCACCAACAGTACTCGTAGAGCTTCTTGATCCCACATGTCTTTAAACGAGCTGTCGTAAGAGATTTCACCTAATTAGGGTACTTTCCTCTCCTGATAGACGACTCCACCGAAACAACAAAGATGAAGTTTGCTTGGATCTTA
Organism: Papaver armeniacum; assembly: GCA_023531295.1. Lineage (NCBI taxonomy): Eukaryota > Viridiplantae > Streptophyta > Magnoliopsida > Ranunculales > Papaveraceae > Papaver > Papaver armeniacum. The sequence goes on along the minus strand of JAJJWW010009642.1, from coordinate 57,360 downwards.
GGATTGTTTGCTAGAAATTCAAACTTAGGTATTTATAGACCAAGGATGTTTGGACACCAAGGAATTTCCAAAAACCGAAAATATTCTCAAGATATGCAATAAATAGCAAAATTAGGTTTTCTAATTCCAATAAATGCTTGTCCAAAAATTTGAAATCTCTCAATAGAAAATATCCAATTAGTAAATGCACATTATTAATTTTTTTCTCTAGAAATATGCATTTAATTGGCTGGTAATTAAAAGCATATATAACCAAAACCTTTATTAAAAAGATTCTCAATTAATTTGATGACAGGATCTCCTTGAGTACTAAGGAATATATTTGAACAATAAAAGATAAGAGTTATCGTACGTGTTCAAAGTATGTTGACATCTTTTCTCTGTAAATCTTCATATTTACATTCTTGGAATCGATTATACCACACTTCCAAACAAGTTTAGAATTGGTTCACCAGTATTCCAAGACCACTATGTGATTGATCAAATATCAAATCACATACATGGGTCCAATCGGTTCTACCAATAACTAGGATCGGTTATACCTTAATATGGAAACACTTGTGATCGGTCACACAAGTTACCAGGACCGGTTACATCAGTTACCAGGATCGGTTACATCAATTACTGTGACTGCTTACCATATAATCATGGTATTGCTTTTGATCGGTCACCAGTCACTAGGATCGATTACACTAATTACCAGGATCGGTTACACCATTTACTAGGATCGGTTATACCAATTACAAGGATCGATTACACAACACTCTGTGATTGGTCACACCAATTACTAGGATCGGTCGGACCAATTACAAATATCGATCATACCATCTCATGGTGATTACTTAGGATCAGTTATACTAATTAATGAAAACTAGACATACCAAATCATAAGTCAGGCATTGTGATTAGTTATACCAAGATACATAACAAAGTTACTATTGGTTCTACCATCTCACACATATTGGTAACCCAAATATTTGCAATGAATAGCAGTACCAATAAGCCTAGCGATTTCCCTTTCGATTCATAAAACAAGTTCATGAATGTACTTCTTTTAAACAAATATAAAACATTGTTTCCCAGGATGAAATCTTCACCACAACCCATTACAAAATCATAACAACATATATATATATATAAGATTATGTTGATGTCATATCTACGAAGTTCAAAAGATAAGCGATTTACTTCGTAGTCTAATTCCCTATAATACTATGATCATGTCTCACTACTAGAGTAATATATACAATACACAGCTTCGCAGTTATGTTTTCAATATAGCACGACTTGAAAGATACGTTAGGAATGAAACAGTTCAAGTCAATATTACTAACCTCAAGAGGAAGGATGTTGTCGTCGTTGTAGTTCGTTACTTCTTCACGTTCTTTAGGTCTTCGAGTAATACTTGTATGTCTCAACATTCCTAGACTTTCTAGTCTAACCTAAACGAAGTTGTCTCTAGTACATAATCAAGCGACTCTTAGATGAGTTTTGACACACTAAAATATGACAACCAAACTTGACATACCAATGCTTGGTGGGTTCAACCAAGCTATGCTTGGTGGGTTCAACCAAGCTATGCTCTAACAATCTCCCCATTTGTCAATTTTAGTGACAAAACTCTTAATACATACGGAATTTTTTTTACAAGAATTCATTTTACATAAGCTTGATTCCAAGTTTCAACAACACAATAACCTGCATATATTCAATCAATAAATGTCGTTGTTGACATTTGAATAATATAGCCTTTACTCCCTAAAGGTAAGCTAGGTAAATATTCAATCCGAACATCTTTGTTATTCCCTTTTTGTAGTCAAACTACTACACCAAAGAATATGATATGTTTATCCCCTTAGTCAATGCTTTACTCTTTTGTTAGATATAACATTTAAGCACAATTGTCCTTTCCTTAGTTATTGCAAATCACTTGTTTACTCCATATATTTCTCCCCATTTTTTGTCACAAATTGACAAAGGTTTGATCAAATAAAGGACAAACCGAAAGGATCTTACAATTCTAAAATACTTGTAAAACAACCTATAAGAGTTAACATGAAGGTTTCGTATACCACTTTAGATAGCCAATATTAAAACCGAAACTACAAGTAATTTAGTTTTAATATGTTATCAAAGAAACAATTGCCCGAAGTAATTTTCCCTAATAGTTTAACAATTTGACTAATAAAATTTAATTCCCTTGTTAAACCGATTGTAAACATACAATCACTTATTTCGATAAGACCAAAATAAAGATCGAATTAACTTTATTTTTCTCATCGTGCTCTAATTATTCACACAATAACTTAGACCTTTCCTTTTAGACAAGACAAGCACTAGGTTATGTTAAAGCACTGCTCGGTCGAACTCGCAAGCGTTGCTATCTCAAGCATGTTTGTCAAGTTTAGTAGTAAAAACTATAAGTCTTGATTTCTAGTCTACTTATAGCTAAGTCTCAGATTAGGATAGAAAGTGTAGTTGAGCATTAGACTTCACTTCGCGTTCATCGATTGAAGACGAAGAACTACTAAGGGAGCTTGTGGAACTTCATCAACAAAAGGTATGTGGAGACTTGAACTCATCTATCACTCAAAAGTTTATCTACTCTATCTCTTATTTGAGACAAAAGTAGTGTAGCTATATATACTTAGATTATACACATTTGATATTTCGAGATGAGTTTAACTCGCTTACATATTTCTCAAAATATGTGTTGGTAAGCTTTCGCTTTAACCAAGTTCATCTTATATACTTGACGAAAGTCAAAAGATGATCATGTGAAAATCGCCTTGTAACATCTTACATGATTTGTGTGAGACAAATCATTTGATGTAGACTCAAAATATTTCATTATTGATCATTCGATCACTTGAAAATTGCTTTGAAGCTAATAGTTTGTGTGAGACGGATATTATCATCTTCCAAGAATGTTTCAATGATTGAAATGGGAGTTTAGAACACTTAACCATGATTGGATTATAAGCACATTATGCGTACTTGCATATGTGTTTATCCAAGTCCGAACCATAGTATGCATATTCGTATGCGTAGTGGTTGGTTAATAAAAGTCCGGAACTTTGTATGCATACTGGTATGCGTCGGCGTGAGTTTCAAGTTTCTGGATTTAACGAAGTTTGAGGTATGCGTACCCGTTCGAATATTGGCGAACCCAAACTTAGTCCGGCCACTTAGGTATGCGTACCCGCATGCGTACTTGAGTAGGTTATGTTCTAAAATCGGTTTGTACATAAAGTAATACATTTATATAATAAGGAATGCAATCTTTTGCAAATCGTGGCTATAATGTTCATGAATTGATTCGAGTGAATCAAAATCGATTTTGCTTCAATTGTATCTTGTATACTTCTATGAGAATATAAACAATTGAACAAATCTAGAACTAGTTTCATTTGAGTCATTTGAACTAGTTATGGTTAAGATGAATAAGGCTGATATGAAAGTTTTCATATGGCTAACTCTATTAACTATTGTTGAGCCAAAAATGGTGTACACGTTTAGGTACGGTTACTCATATCTAAATGAAGTCACTTTTCATTTGTGTGTAACAAGCTAAGTTCGATCTAACTATTTGAAAGATATTAGCTTGAGTCTAATCAGTTTTCATCTAACGGTGATTGAATGCTTTTGTTACCAAGGGTAACATTGATTCCAAACACGATTTCAAGACTATATAAGGGAGAACTCTAGCAATCGGGAAACCTAATCCCCACACCTCCCCAAGTGATACTAGTTCACGACTAGAGTCGATTCTCCTTTAATCTTAGATTTTTCCAAAACCATGTAAGTTAACGTGAAAGACTTCATTGGGTTTGTAAAGACAGGCCCAACTACTTTCTCTGTAGTTGCGTGTTTTGATCTTCCAATATCTTGTTTCGGTACCATACGATTAAGATTATTGTGAGGTGATTGTTAATATTAGGCGTATCTTGAGAATATAAGTCTGGTTTGTCCATTGGTTCCTCGTTCGACTTGATTTATCAAAAGACGGAATAAAAATCATAGGTATATCCGTGGGAGGCGCGTTATCTATTCAATAGACTTTTCTGTGAGATGTTGGTTTATCAAGTCTTCGACTTTGGGTCGAGCACTCTCTTAGTTGTGGGTGAGATCAACTAAGGGAATCAAGTGCGCGAGTCTGGCGTGGTTCTAGAGGCGTAAGGAACATGACATGCCTTTATCAAGTGTGCTCAACTACATTCCGCTCCGAAGTTAACTTGGAATAGGCTAGTGTATGTATGCGGACTTAATACAAAGGTGGTGTTCAAATATGGACTAGGTCCTGGGTTTTACCGCATTTGGTTTCCTCGTTAACAAAACTTCCAGTGTCTCGTTATTTCTTTTTCGCATTATATTTGTTTATATAATTGAAATATCACAGGTTGTGCCTAAAATCAATCAATTGTGAATCCAACCTTTGGTTGTTGATTAAATTGATTGACACTTGGATATTAGTTTTTGATCTTGAAAAGCTGGGTCTAACAACCACGCCCAATATTTCGTTGTAATCAATAGACAAACTCCAATATACTTTCAAGAGAATCAACTAGATATCGACTCAATCTATAGAAAAGTATATCAAAGAGTTTTATATCTCTATCTCTTAATTTAATCTCGATGATCGCAAAATAGGGATTTGCGAGCCCGATTGAATATAAGAAAAATAACTTGAAACTTACAAAGACCAATATTCAAGGATCAATCAATTTGAATCAACAACCAATGGTTGGATATACCAATTGATCGCTTTCTTTGCGCACAACTGTGATATTTCAATTATATAACAAAATATAATGCGGAAAATAAATAACATATACTAGAAGTTTTGTTAACGAGGAAACCGCAAATGCGGAAAAACCCCGGGACCTAGTCCCGATTTGAACACCACACTCAGTATTAAGCCGCTCTGCTGGACACTGCCTACTACCAATGAACTTGGACCGGATGGTAGTTGAACGCTAATCAATCTCACATTGATTCAAGGTACAATTGAGCTCCTTACATCTCTCGATCCCGGCAGGATACTACGCACTTGATTTCCTTAGTTGATCCCACCCACAACCAAGAGTTACTGACCCAAAGTCGAAGACTTGATGAACAAACTGTTTCACACTAAAAAGTCTATTGAAATAGATAAATCAGTCTCCTCAGAAATACCTACGATTTTTTTCTTTTGATAAAGCAAGAAGAACAGAACCAATTGATATACCTGGACTTATATTCTCGAAGAACATCCTATAAATATCAATCACATCACAATAATCTTAATCGTATGGTAGCTAAACAAGATATTGTGGAATCACAAATGATGAGACGAAGATGTTTGTGACTACTTTTTATCTTGCCTATCGGAGAATAAATCTCGAGACAATCTTAAAGAAGATAGTACTCAAACACGATAGAAGATGCAAGATCGGATCACGCCTGCTCACAGAAAATAGTTGGGTCCGAAGCCACAATCCCAATGAAGTCTTTAAGTCGTTAACTACGGTGGTATCGTGAAAAACCTAAGGTTAAAGGAGAATCGACTCTGGCTTATACAACTAGTATCACACTGGAGGTGTGGGGTTAGGTTTCGAGTTGCTAGAGTTCTCCTTTATATAGTTTTCAAATGTGGTTTGCTATCTAAGTTACCTTGGTAACAAAGCATTCAATATTCATTGTTAGATGAAAATCAATTAGATTCAAGCTAATATCTTTCAACCGTTAGATCGAACTTAGCTTGTTACACACAAATGAAATGTACCTTCATTTAGGTTTATGTAACCGTACCTAAACGTGTACACCATGTTGGCTCAACCGTAGTTAACCAAGATTAGCTATATGAACACTCTCATATCAACCTTATTCATCTTAACCATAACTAGTTCAAATGACTCAAATGAAACTAGTAAAAGAGTTGTTCAATTGCTATATTATCATAGAAGTATACAAGAACACAATCGAAGCAAAATTGGTTTGATTCACTCGAATCAATTCATGAAAATTATAGCCACGGTTTGCAAAGAATGCATTCCTTTAAATATAAATGTATTAGTCCATGAACAAACCAATTTTAGAACTTTTACCACTCAAGTATGCAAACATAAACGCATACTTAAGAAGCCGAGGACCAAGATTGGTTTTCGCCAATATGCTGACAGTCCACGCACACCTCCAATCCCAATGCACTTTTCCTCGACCAACCTTACGCAAGTAAAGGCGTACGGGTGCGTGTATTTAAGTACTCGGATTTCACAAACCAACATGTACGCATACGGTATGCACACTATAGTTCCCGAACATGGATTACATATATGTAAAGTGCATAACATGTTCATAATCAATATTGGTTAATTGTTCTAAACTCTATTTCAATCATTGAAACTTTCTTAGAGGATGACAATAGCCGTTTTCACACACTATTAGCATCAAAGCGATTTTCAAGATATTGAAATAATCGTAACGAAATATTCCAAGTCTACACCAAATGATTGTATCACACAAACCATGTAAGATGTTACTCAAGCATTTTCACATGATCATCTTTTGACTTTCGTCAAGAATATAAGATGAACTTGGTTGAAGCCAAGCTTACCAACACATATTTCGAGAAAATATGTAAAGCGAGTTAATCTCAAATGAAATCTCAAATGTGTATAATCGACAACTATATGGTAATACGACTTTTGTCTCAATATAGGAGATATAGTAGAAATAGACTTTCCAAGTGATAGATGAGTTTAAGTCTCCACATACCTTTTGTTGATGAAGTTCCACAAGCTTTCCTTAGTAGTTCTTCGTGTTCAATTGGTGATCGCCGTGAAGTCTAATGCTCAACTACACAGTCTATCCTAGTCCGAGATATTACTATAAGTATACTAGAAATCAAGAATTATAGTTTTGATCACTAACATTGACAAACAAGCTTGAGATAGAAACTCTTGCGAGTTCGGCCAGAAAATGCTTTCAACAGTTTCTCAAATTGGTATCACTTGCTCGGAAAATATTTGAATCAAGCTATGATCTCGCATCTTAGCCAATGGTGGACCATATGGATTTTTGGTGTTGGAAGGGGTCTCAGACAAGGTGATCCATTGTCACCTCTTTTATTCATCCTAGCAGAGGAAGTGCTTAGCAGAAATATCTCTAAAATGGTGCAGAAGGGTAAGATACAAGCCATGTTTAATAGAGGTGGTTGTCAACCTTCACACTTAATGTTTGCTAATGATATTTTTAAATTAAATGGTCACAAAAAGTCACTTTGGATAATTTGATGTGTATATTAAGTAAATACCAACTTTCATCTGGACAAGTAGTGCATAAAACAAGAGTAATCGCTTTGAGGTGGAGTTTCAAATACAAGAAGGATTGGGATTGCAGAGTATTTGCAAATGGGCTTGTCTGAACTACCTGATACTTATTTGGGTGTTATTATTTATCCTGGAAGAGTAAAATCTCATCAAGTTTGGGGAATGGTAGAGTTAATGCAGAAGATGTTAGATGGATGGACGGGTAAACTGCTGGTTTTCTCTGCAAGGCTAACTTTGGTCAAACATGTGTTATGCAGCATTCCCATATATAATAAAAAGTGTATAAGTGGCCAAAATCATTTATAAAGGAATGTGAGAAAATTATCGAATTTCCTGTGGTCTGGAGATCCTGTCCGTTAAAAAAATTGATTCATTGTGAAATGGGATGAAGTAAATGCTCTAATAATTGAAGGTGGTTTGGGTTTAAGAAGGTTGGAAGTTATGAATAAAGCTTTGTTAATGAAACTATTGTGGAAAATTGAAACATGGGAGGTTGAATGGACCTGGTTCATGAGAGCTACGTACAAAAACAAGAATAATGAATGGATAACTTCATACGAGACAATCCTCAATTTGGCTGTGCATTAAATGGGTGATCCTGTTAATGAAGGCAAAAGATGGCTAGTTGAGATGGAAAAAAAAATCTATTTGAAATGATAATGGATCGGAGAATATGCACTAATTGAGAGGCATATTCCAGAGTATATGTTTAACTTTTTTGAGAAGAATGAAGTACTCAAATAAGGTGGAGACTCGATAAACTAGTATGGGAGACCGATTTAAATGGTAAATTCTCTTCAAGTAGTGCAGCTTACTCTGGTGAGGAAAAATACCTGCCCGATGCCTTGGGCAAAAAAATTTGGAATCCTTGTGTATACTTCCGCAAATTTATGGAAAATCTTGAGGGGTCTTGTGCTACGAGAAGCATTTAGGAAAAGGGATTTATGACAAGTTTATAAATGCTACTTGTGTGGCAATGCATAGGACACAATGGACCACATTTTATGGTACTTGTATTTTTAGCATCAAAATTTGGCACCGGCTGGGGGATCTTATTGTCTCGAACCCTACAACATTTGAGGAAGTTCAAATTTGCTGTGGCAAGAGTGGAGCAATTAAAAGTGTGGTATAATTGTGCATTTAAGGCGATGATTGAGCTCGCATGCAAGAAATAAAGTAATATATCGGGGTGAAGAACCAAATTTTGAAAAGTTTAAGTAGAGAATCATGAATTACACAAGCAGTGTGGTATAAGAGTTAAAGGCACCAAATGGGGAATATATGTAATCTCGCAAATTCTACTTTATTTTGGAATTACGAATTAAAACACATATGGTCAGTGAAACAATGTTTCTTCAAATTGCCCTCGGAAGAGGACAAGTTCTCATATGCTATGATGGATCATCAAAGGGTACTTCGGAGTGCTGGATTAGGCTTTGTGGCAAGGAGTGAAGATGGTGTGTGTTTAGGAGCAAGATTCGAGGTTTGGGAATAACAACAAACTATCTGGATGAGGTTATGGATTTGGTGATAGGCTGGTCAATGGGCGGCTTAAAAGATATGAGAATGTATGCTTCGGTCTTGACTCCAAAGCAACCTTGTTGTCGATTAGTAATGGCGAGGAATCCCATGGATTGTTGTGAATAGATGGAACAATATTAGAAGGAGCATAGCAAGAATCACATTCACTCACTTTTATAGGAGATAAATTTCTTTGTTGACAAGATGGCTAAACAGGGTATCCTACTTGCCGAGGAACATTACTTTACTATGAGGAAAACCTGGATTCTTGGGTCACTTTAGAGTGTGTTGATGGTATCTACTTTAGATTCAATTCCGAGAGAGATTAGTTGCTTTAGACTTGCTAATTACAAAGTTAGCAGTTTATATTCCTATTTTTGTTGTTTTTGTATTTTAGCAGAATATGTCAATTGACCTTAATATGTATTTTGGATTAAATTTGAGTAATAAAATTTCATGATCTAGAAAAAAAAATGCTTTGAAAGCAATATCCTTTCCAGATTTGGATGTATGCTCTCGTGATCAAATATCTTTAACTTCCCAACCCTTTATTTCGGGATAAAGTATTAGGGTTATTTCCTTCAACGATGACATGTTTCTTAGAATCGTATTTTACATGTGAACGATCGAAAATTTTCATCACAATTTCCTTTTCGGGAATAGTCTTACCCAATGCAAAAGATGCATTAACAATTTCAGACACTTTGTGATTAAACTCATCAAATGAATCTTCATCACCATACGAAGGTTTTCCCAATCAGAATTTAGGTTTTGAAGCCTAGCTTATTTCTCAGAGGAGTTTCCTTCGAATACCGTTTCTAAGATATCCCAGGCTTCTTTAGACTTAGTGCATGTAGTCACATGGTGCTGAAGATCCGAGGTAATGGCATGAATGATTGCATTTAATTCGCGAATTTTGCTTTGCGAACGAGAATCTCGGGCAGGATCGTATGCACCAATATCCTTTGGAATAGTTACATCGCCTTCTCAGAATAAATGGAGGATCATAGCCATTAACAACACGAACCCGTGATTGAAAATCACACGCTTGAAGAAAGACACGCATAGCAATTTTCCACCATAAGTAATTTGAGCCATCGAAGACCAAGGTACGTTTATGGAGATAGCGTTTTGTCCATAGAGTCAGATTGCTACAAGCACAGACTTATGAGGTCTTAGCGTGTTTTCCTTCTCTGATACCAATTGAAAAAGCGGGGGTCTAACAACCTCACCCAATATTTCGTTTAGCAATCTATATGGACAAACTCCAATATAATTCCAAGAGAATCAACTAGACAGACATACTCAATCAATGGAAATATATCCAAGAGTTGTATCTCTGTTTCACAATGTTATCAAAGAAATCAATAAGATAGAAATCCATGAGGCTTTGATTATTATGTGAAACAACTTGAATCGGTACCAAAGACCAAAGATCAATGTTCAAGTGTCAATCAATTTATATTAACAATCAAAGGTTGGATTATCTAATTGATTGAACTACGCACAACCTGTGATATTTCAATTATATAGAAAATATAATGCGAAAAATAAATAACACAGATACCAGAAATTTTGTTAACGAGGAAACTGCAAATGCAGAAAAACCCCGAGACCTAGTCCAGATTGTACACCATACTGTATTAAACCGCTACAAATACTAGCCTACTACAATTTAACTTCGGACTGGAATGTAGTTGAGCCCTAACCAATATCACACTGATCAAGGTACGCCGCGTTCCTTACGCCTCTAGAACCATGCCGGTTCTCGCACTTGATTCCCATAGATGATCTCACCCTGACTAAGAGTTACTACGACCCAAATCGCAGACTTGATAAACAAATCAGATCACATAGAAAAGTCTATTGAATAGATAGATAAATCATCTCCACTTAAATACCTATGAGTTTTGTTCCGTCTTTTGATAAATCAAAGGTGAACAGAACCAATTGATATACCTAACTTATATTCCCAAAGAACAACCAAGTAATATCAATTACTTCACAATAATCTTAGTCGATTAACGAAACAAGATATTGTGGAATCACAAACGATGAGACGATGATGTTTGTGACTACTTTTTAATCTTGCCTATCGGAGAATAAATCTCAAAGCAAATCCTAAAGAGGATAGTACTCCAATCACAATAGAAAACTTCAAGATCCGAACACGCAACTACAGAGAAAATAGTTGGATGCAACCCACAATCCCAATGAAGTCTTTAAGTCGTTAACCTAATGGTTTTAGAAAAACCTAGGCTAAAGGAGAATCGAATCTAGTCGCAACTAGTATCACATAGGAGGTGTGGGGATTAGGTTTCCCGGTTGCTAGAGTTTTCCCTTATATAGTCTCCAAATCGGGGTTTGTAATCAATCTTTGGTTGGTATGAACATTCAATATTCACCATTAGATGAAAACATGATTAGATTCAAGATAATATATTTCAACCGTTAGATCGAACTTAGATTGTCATACACAAATGAAATGCACTTGCATTCAGATAAAGGGTAACCATTACCTAAACGTGTACACTTAGTTGGTTCAACAATAGTTAACCGAGGTTAGCCATATGAACACTTTCATATCAACCTTATTCATCTTTATCACAACTAGTTCAAATGACTCAAATGAAACTAGTTAGAGAGTTTTTAAATTGTTTATATTCTCATAGAAGTATACAAGACACAATTAAAGCAAAATCGATTTTGATTCACACGAATCATTTCATGAACATTATAGCCACGTTTTGCAAAAGATTGCATTCCTTATTATATAAATGTATTAGTTCATGAACAAACCGATTTTTAGCACATAACCTACTCAAGTATGCAAACATGTACACATACTTAAGTGAGTGGACTTAGTTTAGGTTCGCCAGTATGCTAACGGGTACGCATAACTCCAAACTTAGTTGAATTCCGGAACTTGAACTCACACCAGATGCATACTAAGTTTCCGGACTTTCATTAAACTAACCAAGAGGCGACGGGTATGCATACTATGGTTCCCCTGACTTGGACCTACACATATGCAAGTACGCACACTTTGTGCTTATATCCAATCATGGTTACATATTCTAAACTCTCGGTTCAATCATTGAAACATTCTTAAAAAGCGACAATAGATGTCCGCACAACTATTAGCTTCAAAGCAATTTTCAAGTGATCAAATGATCAATACGAAAAACATTCCGAGTCTAGACCAAATGATTGCATCACACAAATCATGTAAGATGTTACCATGCGATTTTCACATGATCATTGATAGGTGTTGTAAAAGACCTAATTTTATATGTAGTATTTATGCTTTTTTTGCTATTATCCTTGTGAATTGCATCTTTTATGTTTAGTTTTGAGTTATTAGGTGCAATGGAGTCATTCGGAACAAAAGAAGGAGAAATCATTCATTTGGAGTGTAAAAGGCAAAAACATCAATTCCAAGCCGAGCTATACTTGGAGTCGGTTAGAATGCGCAAGAAAGAGGTGAAGAAGGAGGCCGGTTCTCCATAATCGATAATTGAATTGAACAAGGAATTAGGTCAGGTTATTCTAACCAACAAGCCATGCAAGAACTTGGAGGCCCTTATCGTTTTAGTGGGTGCCTGAAGAAGAAAATTGGTTCTCCTACATGACCTAAAATTCAGGGAAGAAATGCTATCATTATCTTTTCATTTTTCATTTCAACCTGAAATCAAGAGTGAAGTGTGGCTGCTGCTGGAGGAAATAGGGATCGAGAGATTGTTGGGATTCTTAAGAATCAGGTGAACTTGGACGAAGATGATGGTGACAACGCTGTTGATTGGATCTGAGATAGAGTTTTAAGTGTGTTGAATCTGGGGGTGGTTTTGATACTAAGGTGTAGAGAAGAAATGGGTTGAGCTGGTTGTAATCGATAGATGTTTATCAAAGGGTTTGGCTATGAAATTCAGGTCAAGAAGGAAATACAGATGGGGTTATGCTATGTGTTGTTCTAGAAGGGGATTTGATTCAGATGAGGCTTGAACAAGAAATTTGATGAATTAGGGTTTGAATTGGTTTTCTCGGGTTCATGAGGAATGGAGAAATTGGTGATAGATCGATGGGTTCTTACCCATTTCGGAGTTTATAGTGAGTAATAGAAGAAGAGGGTTATGAAATTAGTGCTAAGAAGATATTGACTGTAGGTAGCCTAAAGAGAATACTGGAGTGATGTTTGATGATTAAGTGATGGAGATGGTGAAGGCTCAAGTCACGCGTGTGTTGTTGCTTATGAAGTTTGGGATCAAATGGAGTGAATGGGATTGATTGTTCGGTTGTTAACTAGAATGAGTTGCGATTGGAGCTGTTTTGTTAACAGAGGAAGAACTGGTAATTGAGAAAGCAAGAATGCAAGAATGGTCCTTGAAATTGTAGTGGTGTGGTGGTAGTAGGTAGTGATGGGTTGTGTATGATACTAATGATTGCGGTTGCAGGAATGAATAATGTTGGCCTGGCCTGAGGTTGATTGATGTAGAGATGGAGCCGAGAAGAGATGACTTGAGCCGCAATCGGTGGTGTTGTGTTTAAATGGGTCTTGGTTTGTGAAAGGAATTGGTGGTTCACCGGGTTGAGTTCTTTAGAAGTCAACAATGGAATCGATTTAAATTGGTTTTTGCACAAGGTTGGATGTTGTCATGATGTGGGGTTCAGATTATCCGAGACAGAAGAGGAGTTCAAGGAAGGAAATGCGGTCAAGGGTTAGTGCCATGGAAATGTGGTGGTTAGCAAGGATTCGAGATTGAATGAGCTCGAGATGAAGATTGCAATGGGTATAGCAGCTACAATCGTGGTGCGGTACAACCTGCAGAAGTGGACTGTGCCGTGAGATCGAGTCTTGAACCGAGATCTATGGCCAGAGGCGATGAAGAGTTGATTGAAGTTTTACAAGAAATGCGAGATGAACTTCGGTGCAAATGATGTTGATGGACTAGGTGATTATGAAAGCCGCATTTCGGTGAGGTGGTCATGGGATTTGTTTGAGTGCCCGATTCAGGTGAGGTTATGAAGGAACGGCTCAATTTATGTGCTATTATGAGATGAATGTCTTTGGGAAGGGCCTGAAGAGCGTGGTTGCGATTGAGTGTATGGCTTTGTTTGGCTGCGAAATGGCATTGCAGGGGATATAATTGAATCAGTTGCTATTGCGAATTGCAAGTTGGTGAGATGTTGAGAATGTTGCGAGAATTGAATGTGTGGATTAGTGGCTTGAGGCGGAGCCGCAACCTTCTTTGTTGTTCTTGAGCTGAGATGGTTTGGTTGGCGACACTGAGATGAGAATGATAGGATTTGTGCACTCAATGGATTGTTGGTGAATTACAAAGCTGCAGTTTTGGTGGTCTGTAAACTGGTGGTGCTCAGAGTGCTGTCACAGATGAACTAAAAGATGGAGTGACGGTCCATTTGATTTGAAGCCGAAGGTCAATATGCTTTATTCTTTGCCGAAGAATGGGTATTGAAGGAAGAATGGTTGCATCAGTGTTCAGGTATCGAACTGAAATGCGGGAATGAAGGGCCACAATGGCGCATCATAGATTATGGCTTGCAACAGTCTATGCAATGGCCTTGGCCAGAATTAGACCAAGTCACCGAGTTAGCACCTCGACTCGAATCGACTTAGCCGATTAGAATCAATTCTCATACCCGACCCGAGATTGACTACTTTGGACTCAGTGAGTTTGACCGGGCTGACCCATTTGACCGGTGACCGGTTTGACTTCACCGGTCACCGAGCTCTCTTCCTGGTCACTTCTCTGCCAATTTCCTATTATAATACCGATTTTCCGCCGACTATTTTTGGGACACATTTTCACATGGGTATTTTTCACATATGGGCTTGCTGGACATCTTGTTATTGGACTTTGGGCTTTGAAGACCTAGTTTTGGAAAGATGAAAAACTACATAAGGAAAAAGTTTTCTACAACTTTGGGATCACATATTTTTCTACTGGGAGTTTTGGAGAGCGGCGACTAGGGTTTGCTTCCATTTAGTTTTCATCTTCTTCATTATTTTATTATTGATTATTGAATATGATGAACTCAAAAGCTATGAGTAGCTAAACAACTATTATTGGTTATGGGATAAAGTTGATTTCCAACATGTTATTTGATTCAATGAATTATTTTTGTCTCAATACTTTATTGTTTATGATTCATTATTTATATTGTCATATGATTTGATTGTTTGTTTGGTTGAGTCCGGAATCAATCCGATTTACATTCACCTCTATTGCTAGATTAGGGTTTTCAATACGAAATAGTTGTTTATCCCTGATTCTAAGTAGCATAGTGTGGTGATTACTTGTAGTGATACATCTTTATAATCGCATATGAATCATAACCTTGGTTAAATTGAATTAGTGCTTTTACACGTTTGATTGCCTTGATTAGTCTTATTCCAAAGAACTTAGTGCTTTTAGGGAGTTAAACTTAATTGTGCTTTTACACTTTAGGTTGTTTTCTAGGAAGA
This sequence comes from Papaver armeniacum, assembly GCA_023531295.1. Classification (NCBI taxonomy): domain Eukaryota; kingdom Viridiplantae; phylum Streptophyta; class Magnoliopsida; order Ranunculales; family Papaveraceae; genus Papaver; species Papaver armeniacum. The sequence goes on along the minus strand of JAJJWW010009642.1, from coordinate 42,045 downwards.
ATTCACATATACATCTTTTAATGTGGTTGTGATGAAATCAGAATTAGCGGATATTCTTATGATCAAGGTATCCCATGACTTTTAGTAAATGAGAGATTAAAATACCAATTCTAGTCATTGATGATAATACATGTTTGTGAATGATACTATCCCGTTACCAATATCTTCTCCTTATTGATTATTCAAATTATTTTATTGCTTTCAATTATTTTTATTGCTTAGATTAAACAAAAATCCCCCATTGGTTACTAAGAAACTGAAATCGCATAACAACAATTGCCTCTCTGTGGATACGAACTCTTTCTTGCCACGTACTTCATTTATATTTAGTAGAGTGAGAAAGTGAAATTATTTTTGCTCGGCTGACAACCGACCAATCATTTTTTGAATTTCGTCAAGAATAAAAGATGAACTTGGTTAAAGCGAAAGCTTACCAACACATATTTCGAGAAATAGATAAGCGAGATAAACTCGGTGATCGCTGTCGTAAGCGTCAAAAATAATTTCACTTTCTTACTCACTAAATATGAATGAAGTACAAAGTAAGGAAGAGTTCGTATCCACAGAGAGGCAATTGTTGTTATGCGATTTTCATTTCTAAGGTAACCAAGGGGGATGTTTGTTGTTTTAACGAAATACTAAAGTAAAGATAAAATAAACCAAAGCAAATAATTGGAATAATCAAATAGAGAGAAGATATTGGTCACGGGATAGTATCATTCACAAACATGTATTTTCATCAATGATTAGAATTGGTAATTTAATCTCTTATTTACTAAAAGTCCTAGGATACCTTGATTGCAAGTATATCCCGCTAATTCCTCGTTTTCATCACAACCACATTAAAAGATGCATATGTGAATTCTTCTCGGAAAGCAACCTAAAGTGTAAAAGCACAATTAGATTTAACTCCTAAAAGCAATAAGTTCTATGGAATAAGACTAATCAATGCAAACGAATGTGTAAAAGCACTAATCGCTTTTAACAAAAGTTATGATTCACTTGTGACTAGTAAGATATATCACTACAAGCACTACCCACAATTATGCTACTTAGAATCAAATGGATAAACAACTTTTTCGTATTGAAAACCCTAATATAGCTCTAGAGATGAATGTAAATCGGATTGATTCCCGACTTCAACCAAACAAACTATCAAATCATATAACACTATTAATTGTGAATCACAAACAATAAAATATTGAGACAAAACTAATTCATTGAATCATATAACATATTGAGAAATCAACTTTATCCCATAACCAATAATATGTGTTTAGCTACTCATAGCTATGGAGTTCATCATAAAATATTAATTGAAAAGAAGAAGATGAACAAAAGCAAACCCTAGAAGCGTAAACAAAACCGGCTCTCAAAGTTCCAAGAATAATATGTGATGTTTTTTAGAAGTCTTTTCTTTAAATAGCTCTCTTATTTCCAAAATTAGGTCTAGCCCCAAAGTCCAAAAGATAGAAGTCCACAAGCCCATGTGTGAGAAAAACCCATGTAAACAATTCTCGCCTAAAAGCTACGGAAAACTGTATTGTGGTCGAATTTGGCGAATCCGCACCGGAAAATATCTCAGGTGACCGCAAAGTCCACCTCGCCACCACCAACGAAGCCAACCTCCTTGGTCAACGATCCAACTCGGTCGGGTCAACTCGGCCAAGCACCGAGTCGGTATGAGTCACCAACTCACAAATTGAGTTAGAACCTAATTGGTTTGCCAGGCCAAATTTTTGTGTTGTACCAAGATGGTGCATCACCACTTTACTTCCAGCCATAGTGGCCTGCACCTTCTCACCAAATTCTGCAGCTCAACTTGCCAATCCTGCAAGTGACTACCCCATGCCAATCAACACCAGTAGTACTAACATCTTGTAGCTTCTTTGAACACAACCATCAACATTTGATGTTCACCTGCAAAATATGTTCAGCTACAACCATTATTCTCTCCCTGTTCTTCATATCTCTCTCAATTTCTAACCTGCGGATTCAATGGCTTGCAAACCCTGTAAACCAGTGCCACCATCTAACCCTAGTTCACTTCCTTGTAGCTCCACCCATTTCATGTCAATTCAGGCATGGCCATTGCAACAGCATCATACCACCTGAACCTAGGCATCCACCAAAAGCTTGAACTGCACTAACTCAATAGCTCAATCACAGCTTGCATTCACAACTGCCATACTGCAACATCACGACCGAGCAAACTCCGCATCTCACCAAAGACTGGTCCTAGTATACATGTATGTTTCTTATGTAGCTCTAATCACCACCAGTACACAGCCTCAGTTTTGTAAACCGTAGTCCCGCTTCCATCGACTCAAGATCAGACCATCTTCAACTCCAATCTTTGCCAATGCCATCTCTGCACTTGATGAGTGCCAAATAGTGCATATTTATACACCTTTATTGGCATTTTACTCATATTTTGCGCTTAGAAATCGATATTATCCCATTCTCGTGTTTTCCTTGTTTTCAAGAATAAATATTTGTATTAATTAATTTTGTGTTTTTAGGTAATAAATAAAGTCCTAGAGAAATCGAGGAGCTAAAGAGCGAAGAATTGGAGTCAAACATCTATGGGAGCAGATAGCCAAAGCCCAAGCAAATCGGGCTGCAAACCCAACAAGGAAGACTTGGCTAGAGCTACCCACGGACCCTGATCCGAACCCGCTTCCCGAGCCGCTGAGATCTTTATCTTCCACATCCAATGGTCGCGCCTGCCTCCACGTGCATCATAGATCGTCGCTCCGTGCAACACCAGATCAAGCCAAAACCGCTTACCTCCCGAGCTGCCTGTGATATCCATCGGCTCCATCCTACGATCGCTAGGCCCGGCCCCATCAACTCCCGCCTCGTACTCCGCTCAACACCGAAGCATCCAACACCCTATACCCTAGTCGACTACCCATTTTCTCTCCATCTTCTCTTTCTTCTCTCTCCCATCTCCATCGGAAAGCAGCTCGCTCCTCTTCCGCCACCAACCTTCCCCGCCACACCTACCTTCGCTATCACTTCCACCCCTTCTTCTCCATGCCCGACACCAACATCTCCAAAGAGTCGCACCACTTTCTAGGTTAGTTTTCTCCTCACATAGCTTCTCCAACCCTAGAAGCTATCTTAGAGAAAACTAAAACTAGAGTTTCACCAACTATGGAAGCATGGAGTGTTCCTGAATTGACAAGAGCAGAGGCGATTCGAGAGAGTAGAGGGTATGGGTTGTTTTACTTTGCTGTTTTTAAAATAAATTAGGGTTTTGAGTTTTTGATGATTGCATGTATAAATAGCAGATGTATTTTGATGTTAGGGGATACGCCTGGATTAGCCAGTGCAGTCATTTTAGTGTTATTTTGTTCTTTGTTGCTTTATCATGTTTTAATTCAAAGTGCTAGGGCTTGAGATGAAGCCTAGTTTTTCACGTGTTAATCATGTTGATTGTATTTCTCTTGAATGATTAATTTGTTCTAGGATAGAATTCATCTTAGCAATTCAACACGTTGCTCTCAGTGTATGACAATACCATGTATACTAATCGTAGTTAGGTTACCTCCGCTGATGATGATGCCGCAACTCATGCTTTCAAACCAATGTTAATTCCTAGACTAGTTGTTCTTATTTAGACAGCTTAGTACTGATTGACACTTTAGTTGTGATTGATTCTTCTATTGGTGAAACACCTTAGGTAAGTGGTAGACTTGACACTCTCCTTATCTGTTACAAGGACAAGAGTAATGTAATTAGCTAAAGACACAGTGTAAATTAGTGGCAGATTTAAGGACCCTAGTGCTCTTTAATTTGTATCTTTTACCTTAGTTTAGGTTCACCACTTCAACAATCAATGCTTTTGACAACCAAAACATCTATGTTACACTCTGTTGTTACCTTGTCACTTTGGAATCAGTTTAAAGCCAAGCCTTTAGATCATTGAAAGCACCCTTGTCTCTCGTGGATCGACCCATACTTGCCGCGTCTCGATAGACGCCGTGCACTTGCAGATTACCGTAGGCCATCATTTACATACACTTTCGAGGCCTACTAAGTTTTTGGCGCCGTTGCGGGGACTTGGCGTGTGCCACGCTGATTATTGGTCTTGCTTAACCGATTTCCCCTTTCACCCTCGTATATACGCCTTGCATTGTTATTTTCAACTCACATTGTTACTTGCATCCTTTATTACTTGCATCTATTTGCATCTATTGTTGTTAATTTTTCAACCTTTCAGTCCATCTCATAGAGCATCATTCATCTGTAATTTTCTTTTTTGTTTAACTTAGTGTAATACTGATTTGTTCTCTCTTTGTTGCATCTTTATTGTTTTAGCATATTAGTCATATATTGTTTTAGCATATTAGCGTATTAGTTGTAGCTTAGTATAACCCGTTATTGTATTCCATTTTACACCCCCGCATCTTGCTTTTGATCCGAGTTATAGGTTTCATTGCCTTGTAGCTTAGTGTTAGTGTAACTTAGTTTGTTTAATCCATTGCATAGTTAATCCATACTTCTCTTCTTGCATTTTGTAGCTGTTACAACTATACATCTTGCATCTTAGTGTCATTAGTGACTTTTGTTCCCTGTGTCACCAAGTTCCTCTCAACAAAGTCATCTGCCCGGTAAGGAAAAGCTTGCACCTTGCACTCGAGCTATAACTTGCAAGGAAAAGCTAGTCATTAGTGATATGCATCTTCTCTGCTATAACTTGCACCTTCGACCGATATTTATTTGCCGAAAACAGTATGCCGCTCTGGCTCGTGAGCACTGAGCCAACCTAAGAAAGGCAAGGAAACACGGAACTTAAGGTAAGCTCACCAAATGCGGTATTTTGTGAGTCTGGCAGGGGCATTGAATGATTGAACTATTGATGATAATATACCATGTATGCAACCTGAGCATGACCCCCGTGACCTTGTGAGCTGTGAGTCTTAGCCTATTAAGATTGAGAATTGAGCCTGCCATCTCCCCCGACTCCTTTGTGCTTAACCTTGTCACAACCTATTTTGCATACCTTGGCTTCAATGCATGATAACCTCAAACAGCATAGCCCATCCGCCCGAGCTCCACCTCGAAGCCAGTGAGCCTCGGTGCAAACCTTGTTAAGCCAACTTGTTGTCAAACCAATCGAGCTTGTGAGCTATCTCACTGGGTAAATATATGGCTAGCTAGGTGGCTACTTATTTGCAACCTTGTTGAGCTTGTAAGCTATATGCCTTGTGAGTTCAGGCATTAGTTATTGGGGTGAATTAGCCATCTCTTCACCGAGAGGCCCGAGCTTTGACAAGGCCTGAGCTCAACTCCAGCCTCGAAGCCGTGAGTTTGAGCCACGTATACTGTGTCTGGCCGAATCAATCAAGCTGGTTGATATCAACTATCCTGATTGACTCCAACAACTCGAGCCTAACTCCATCTGCCCCGTAGTGTGTGAGCATATATCTGTGAGAGCTAGTGACATGTGCAACCCTCCAGCCCCCGAGGTCAGTGTTGCGAATTGTCGACCGTTGTTGTGTTGTGTATAAGTCCTGCTCTTATAAGCTGCCCCGTAATCTATGCACACATTCGGGCTTCTTGCTTATCTTATACTTCGCAAACAAACTTTTTGTGAAAAATCTAAAAATTGTTGAACTTGCTGAGCCATCTCGCTTTGTGCAATTGTATGCATACATGTGTGCTTATGTGGTGACTTTGCTTGAACCCCCTTATACTTGCTCACACTGACGAAGCTGCACATGCAGTGTTACTTCGCCAATTTAAACTATGGTGTGCTGTGAACTCTTCAACAAAGAATCGCCCAAAGATTTACCAAAGACTTCGTATTTCATTTTGTATTGGTGTTCATCCTTGTGGTTTTGCTTGTTTGCATTGTTCTCGTAAACACAAACTGAGAGACTAGCCTAGCCAAAGGCACACACCGAAAGCTTTGCACACACCGTGGTAGCCCACATAACCCGGCTCAGAAGTCAACCAAGCCCACATAAAACCACACACTGGCCGTATAAGCCAAGCCCACTTATCGGGCCAACCATTCTCAATTTTCACCCCATATCAACCCACATACTGGCCGAACCTAAACAGCCTAAGCCCATCAATCAACTCGAACTCATCTCACAATGTCCCGCATAATCAAGCTCACATCCACTTGGGCTGCAACCAAACAACCAAAGCCCTCATAAAACCAAACCAGCCCACACAAAACCAATTCAGAAGCCCAAATACTGGGCTGTGCATCTGGGCTGTCCAGTTCACTGTGCTGGGATGCTTCTGCCTAAGCTGGACTCTGCTACTAGATTTTGCTCACATAGCTGGGTTGCACATAACCCAACAAATCCCAATAAACCAAATTCCCAAACAAACCAAAGCCCAATAAACCAAATTCCCACATAAACCAAAGCCCATTTTCATGTTATATTTATAAAGAATGTTAATGTTTCAGACATTATCTTTGGGTTGACCCTCAACTCTTTAGATTGTTAGTAAATTTTTGTATATAATTCAGGTAGGACTTGTTAAATTTTTCTTTTCTTGAATCAAGTTGAGTCTTCTTTGCATTTATTGTGCTAATCCGATATGATCACCACCGAGAATGTTGGATTTTTGCCTTGATTAATGAAGCTCAAACCTTGCTCCCGCCGACATTAGGTAATCTCTTCCCTTTTTCTCTTTCAAAGATAGTTCTCATGGTATGTGACTGTTTAAATTTTTCCTATCTCGTGACACATTGAGGACAATGTTTGATTTAGGTTTGGGGGTGCATTTGCATATTTGCATTTAGAGTTTTTAGTCTTTTTAACCTTTTATTTCAATTTAAAAAAAAAAAAAAAAAAAAATCAAAAACTCTTTTGTAAAAACCTCCAACTTTTTAGAGATTTTAGAGTCACTAGCATGCTTCTAGCTATGTTTACATAGAGATTCTGACCGAAATAACAGAACTTGGAAGTACTGGAGAACACAATCGGGTTCCTTAGTTGATTAGATCGTTAAAGTTGGATTTAACCATACCGGAGGGCGAATTAGGTGCTGTTTAGATATTCGGTAGTAGAATTGTGATCACCCATAGTGGAGACTACCCATTTTACATCAAGTGAGGCACCAACCTTCAATTTTTGCAACTTTCTAGAAAAGCCGAGTAGAGTGTGTGTCACCGCACGTAAATTCCTCTGGGTAGGAATGGTGAGCTACCCAACTTCGCACCAATTTCAGCACTACTTTTGATCTCTTGAGTGCTAGTTTTTGTCAATCATGAGGGTGACGTCTAAAGATGAAAACTCCTTCTAAATACCGATTTGCCGTTAGCATCATCTCTCTCTCAATCAAAGAAGACCCATAGAAACACATCATCATCGACAAACGGAGCATCAATGAAATATGGAAAGAAAAATTGATATAGTCCAAGGTTTATGTAAACAAAGAAAAGAAAAAATAGGATGAGAATTAATAAAATTTATAAAATCAAGACAATACAAGTTGTGGAAAAATTGAGTGATAAAGTCCTTTGTCCATGGAGTTAGTTGTCATTATTTGTATTTTTATTTTCACTTTTTGTAAAAAAAAAAAAAAAAATCAAAAAAAAAAATCAAAAATATTGTAGTTTATTTTTGCTACCACCATGGTAAAGAGAGTTCAAGAAGAAAAATCCAAACAACAAGGAATTTGAGTAGAAAAGTTAAAAATTGTCAAGTTTTGTGAAGTTTAGAAGTTCGTCATCAACAAGTGAAGACCGAAGACCGAAGATTGAAGACGTTTCTATGGTTCTTATGAGAGAGTGATATTAATTAATGATCGGGTGAGAAGTGAGTGAGTATTCCCACCCCTTGCTAATGGTTGATTTCCTTTCTTAGAGATCATCGGAAAAGATTCTTTGTCCACATTTCACAGGAGTCTCCATTTTATTTGGAAGGTTATCCTTCTTACCTACAACGTGTGCAGGATTTCTCTTATTCCCGCCGCACACACATGAGAGACTAAAAGCGATCTTTTTGAGTGCAATTATCATAAAACCCTAATGGTGAGGCAGTAAGTCGAGGCTTATGATCACAATCGAATCCGAGTTCTTTTCATATGGTATGGTTACTTCGCTCAAAGACTTAAGGATGAGAATGCGTTCTTCAATAGTTCTAACTTCTCCGTACTAGCATGCAGAAACTCTATGTCCTCATAGCTTCGGAGGCTTGAGACTCTTTTTACACTGGTTGGAGAAGGTTTTGTGGGTACACCTCCTGTAAACCCTCACGAGACTACAACTCGTCCACTTAGGGACACCTAGGGGTTTAAAGGCTTAGTGCATACGCTAAATGCATTCCCGAGAGACTCGCGACAGGGTATAGTTAGGGGATTTCCTAATTTCTCGTTTCACTTGAGGACAAGTAAAATTCGTGTTTGGGGTATTTGATGAGTGCCAAATAGTGCATATTTATATTCCTTTTTATTGGCATTTTACTCATCTTTTGCGCTTTAGAAATCGGATATTATCCTGCATTCTGTGTTTTCCTTGTTTTCAAGAATAAATATTTGTATTAATTAATTTTGTGTTTTTAGGTAATAAATAAAGTCCTGAGAAACCGAGGAGCTAAAGAGCTAAGAATTGGAGTCAAACATCTATGGAGCAGACAGCCAAAGCCCGGCGCGCAAATCGAGTTACAACCCAACAAGGAAGACTTGGGCTAGAGCTACCCACGACCCGGATCCGAACTCCGCTCATCCCGAGCCGCTGAGATCTTTATCTTCCACATCCAATGGTCAGCTGCCTCCACGTGCATCATAGATCGCTGCTCCCGTGCAACACCAGATCAAGCCAAAACCGCTTACCTCCATGAGCCGTTCAGATATCCATCAGCTCCATCCTACGATCGCTAGGCCAGTCCCATCAACTCCCGCTGTACCTGCTCAACACCGAAGCATCCAACACCCTATACCCTAGTCGACTACCCATTTTCTCTCCATCTTTCTCTTTCTTCTCCTCTCCCATCTCCATCGAGCAGCAGCTACCGCCTCCTCTTCCGCCACCAACCTTCCCCGCCACGCCACCTTTTCGCCATCACCTCCACCCCCTTCTTCCATGCCACGACACCAACATCTCCAAAGAGGTGCATTACCACTTCTTCTAGGTTAGTTTTCTCTCTCACATAGCTTCTCCAACCCTAGAAGCTATCTTAGAGAAAACTAAAACTAGAGTTTCACCAACTATGGAAGCATGGAGTGTTCTCGAGATGAATTGACAAGAGCAGAGGCGATTCGTGAGAGAGTAGAGGGTATGGGTTGTTTTACTTTGCTGCTTTTAAAATAAATTAGGGTTTTGAGTTTTTGATGATTGCATGTATAAATAGCGTATGTATTTTGATGTTAGGGGATACTTTGGATTAGCCGCTGCGCCATTTTAGTGTTATTTTGTTCTTTGTTGCTTTATCATGTTTTAATTCAAAGTGTGCTAGGGTTCTGAGATGAAGCCCTAGTTTTCTGTGTGTTAATCATGTTGATTGTATTTCTCTTGAATGATTAATTTGTTTTAAGATAGACTTAATCTAACTGTTGATCAACACATTGCTCTCACAGCATACCAACGCCATGGACGTGTCAGAAGTTAGAATACCCCCGTGTTGTTTATGCTACAAACCCAAGCTCAATTAGATAATGTTTATCTACAATTAATTGTGCTTTAGGCCGATGCTTAATACTTAGGATAAATACCTTAGTTGTGATTAAAATTATCACTTGGAGAAACATCTTAGACATAAGGCGTACTCGACACCTCTCCCTTAGAAGTCAAGAAACAAGAGTAATATCATGAGTTGAAGACACAAGTGTAGGTTAGTGGTGGAATTGGCAGCCCCTAGATCACCTTCTTCTATCACTTATTTATACCTTTGTTTAGGTTCACATCTTCACTTCAGCCTGTTTCTGCAAAAATATCTTTTGTTACACTCTCACTTGTTACTTGCTAGAAACTCAGTTTAGCATATCCATAGATCATTGAAAGCACCCCTCGCCTCCGTGGATCGACCGCACTCTGCCGCGTCTCCGATAGACGCAGTGCACTTGCGGTTATCACCGTAGGCCATCATTTACATACACTTTCGAGGCCTACCAAAAAGACTCCCACTTGAACCATTAATCGCAAAAGAATGTTCTCAACCTCGCAGCTTGAACCGCATTAACCAAAGACCATATGAAATTCCTTGCTTACTCCACTGTGCCATACTCATTCACCATACAAACTACCCCCAACTAGCAAATCACCACACCAGTATTTCATAACCGCAACTCCATCTCACAATCAAAGAGCCACAGTTCATTTCATTACCATCATGGCCTCAAACCATTCCGCCTCGGGTGACCCGCAATCAATGCCACAACTGAACCCTTTCCTGCCATCTCTTAAGCTTAGCCTGCAATACCTCGGCCCACCGGCGCCAGTTACCACTGCAATTCATCTCTTGCATCCTTATATGTCAAGCCTTGGCCATTATCACTAACACCGACAAAATAGAACCCCTAACAAGCATCTATCAGGTCACCAATTGCTACCACCACTTCAATCTCCCGCATCCAAACCTTAGTGAATCGGGTTTACATGCCAGGCCAAGCCAAGTTCAATTCATGACTCCACCTCGAAATTCCCCTGTCAAGCACTCAATCTCATAAAATCACTTCAATCCCTCGTCTTAATCTCCTCCATTAACATCATATCACTGCACTCCATACTTCCACTACCCGCCTTGAAGCCATCTCTCGAATCCACCAAGAATGAGACTTGAATTCATCATGTAGCTCCAACAGATCAAAACCACCTCAATCTTCACAAGATATCCACCACCCTCACCATCTACGACTATTGAATCTTCAACTGAAACACCCATCTCAAAGCATCTTGCTCACCTCAATCTCCACCCAGAGATTATCACTGCTTGCCAGCAACATAACCCTAAGCCAACAAACATCTCATACCCTGCAACCCTAATCTCCATGGAAGTCTCAACAATCAAACCCATCTGCTCATCCATATTGAGCACAAACCACCATCTCAACACCAACAGCCAGCTGATTCTAAATCCCCAGTTTCAGAACCCTAACTCAATAACATCTCCTCTCCGATTTACCGAATTCAATCATCAAAACCTCGTTGAGTTCACTGATTTTACAAAAGAACGCAACACAAATTGCTCTTTGTACTTCTTATCGAAAGCTAATAGATACCCCATCTTCTCAATTTCTCGCCTTTCCTAACTCGCTCGCGCTGTCTCTTCGTAGTGATGAAGAGATAAGAAGAAACAATGATGAGAAATGATTTTCTCGAAACTTAGGTCTTGTGTAGTAATAGGAATTACTCTGGGCACCCCACAAGAGTGAATAAAAGAGCCACCACAACATGAAAGCCCTCATCCTCCATTGTGCTCTCGATAGCACATGCATATGAAATGACGTTCGCCCTTCTTGCTCAAATAGAGTGATTTCTTCTTTTTTTCCTCCGTGTGACTCCAGTACCTAATAACTCAAAAACACTCATAAGAGATGCAATTCCCAAGGAAAATAGCAAAGAAAGCATAAATACTAGATATAATATTAGGTGTTTTACAACACCTATCACTCGGCTGAAATATCAAATGTGTATAATGAAGTTTATATAGAAATACGAATTTTGTCTCAATAGGAGATATAATAGAAATAGACTTTCCAAGTGATAGATGAGTACATGTCTCCACATACCTTTGTTGATGAAGTTCCACAAGTTCCTTGAGTAGTTCTTCGTCTTCCATCGATGAACGACGTGAAGTCTAAAGCTCAACTACATATTTTATCCTAATCCGAGACTTAGCTATAGAGACTAGAAATCAAGACTTATAGTTTTGGCACCTAAACTTGACAAACAAGCTTGAGATAACAACGCTTGCGAGTTAGACCAAAGAGTGCCTCTACCACCTAGCATTAGCATTTTTGATATTTAGTATGAATTCTGTCAAATGCTTGACATATCATATTGGTTTATGATCGATCTAGCAATCTCATCATACCTATGTCTCTCGATCCAAATCATTTAAGTATCACTGCTGTCTCAGCTGACACTATCATATTCCACAACCATGAATGTCAATCAGACTCTCTATGTCCATGGTATGCAAAGCATCATTGATGTCCGAGAAAACACTTTATACTTTATTTACCAACATAACGAGTCTCTACGAATGGTACTGTGTTCGTAATTGAGAATCATGCTAGACTCATCAATATGCTAAGACTATCATCTAAGCCAACAAAGAAGACTTCACCATACTCGGACATCAATAATGTCACATGGGGATATTCACTAGGGTTTTGATATGGACGGGTTACATCACGTGCGATGCAGCAATGCACCCACGATGAGAAATTGAGTAAGTCAAGGAGAAATGGAGTAGTGGTCTTACAACCACCAAGTTTCCCTAACAAAGAGGAATTGGTTTTCACCACGGTTTCCACTTAATTACTCTTCCACTTCTTTGCAATGCCACCACTTACGAGAGATCAATGTGTTAACTATCTCTCGCTACAAATAGGTTCTTCAACCTATCGACATGATATGATATCCATAAATCAAAAACACCGCATGAAAGCTTTTTTCTCATTCTAAATACAGAAATCATCTCCAAAGAAGTAAAATACATCCGCAATCGATTTCCATTGATCTCAACGCATTCTGTTTATCCTCCCTATAGATCACCCTTTTCCTTCCATTAGACCGAATCGATACCGAACGACCATTTCTTAGTTTAGTCCGGATCGTATATATTGATTTCTCGAACTCAAAGCACTTATAAAGTCATATACAATTCATTTTTAAGGGTTTAGACGATTTGTTCTCTCTAGTATTTGCCTACTCCACCATCTTTCACTTTACCCAAAGAAACGTTTTTTTCCGCAAAACAACTAGATCCCCTGTGTTTTTCTACAAGATTTTAGTTTTCGTTAGCAAAAATTTATGGTGTCTGTGTATTTCTTTTCAACATTAAATTGTTTTTATCTTAGTTAATCAAATATCACAGGTTGTACATAGTTAAACCTAGATAGTATTAATTAAAAATGAAAACCTACAAGACGCGTTCTTGTTGAATTTGTATCTTGGAAATATAGAATTCGGTTAAGTAAACGATTCGAGCACATACTAAAGGTTTACCTTGTTAGAACAATATTATATACAGTCTCGTAACCGAATGTTTAGACTATTGTACAAGAATTATCCATAGCTTCCCGAATGAAAAAGTTGGTGTTGACTAGTTATCCTCTCCTTTCACTAAGCACGTCGACTTTGCTATCAATGTTGGTAATAAAGATTCCACCGAAATGTTTTAGGGAAGTTAACGAGGTGATGGTGCTAAACGATCCGTGTTGGTGATGGTGACCGTGAATGAAAAGATGTTTTTCTAAACACTTACTTTGTCTCTTTTTATGTTTTAGACAAGTATACTAAGGTTAATGGCTGGACACATTTTTCTCCATGTTTGCTTGTTATCAGAAGGAAAATTCTTGTTAAATTATAGTTTATGAATGAATGGATTGTTTAGTTTGATTATGTTTGTCAAAATGTTAACACTTTTGTAGTTAAAAAGGATATTTCGTCATTGTTTTAACACTAGTGCCATGATGGCCAAACCACTGTCGTTATCCTTTTATGTGCACAATGACCATGCATGGTAACTAAAACTTTGTAATGTCAGTGTTGCTATGGTATAAAATTTCTATCATGACGGACTTGGATTAGTTGTCATTATATCAGAATTTAGATCATAAAGACCAAAGTTGCTAAAATTTGACATTATAAGGAAAAGTAAACCATGACGACAAGTTCAGAATTCAAAATTTTGCGCATGTACAACTGGAATTGATTTAGTCTCCCAATGGCTAGTTTTGGAAATTATCTTATAAATATACTTGTTTTCTCTACTAAACTACACACCCTAGTTTCGTATGCTCTATAAAGCTCATTTCGTCTCCACTACATAACTTTACATACAAGCATGATATTATTTGACTCAAGTGAATATTTGGCGATAATCAAAACATATATGGTACGAAAGAAACTAAACGTGAACATGTCCAATGTAAAGGGTTGCACTCCGATACCTTTTGGGGAGATGCACATCCAATATGTGAGAGATTATGGCAATGCAAACAGAAAATCTCTACGAAAATACATGATATATACAGGTCACGATCTTTAACTGCATTCGCTTAGGGTTTTCGGTCTCAACAATTTATCGGTATTTTTCAAGTTTGTTTACATGCTAAGTTGTTCGATCTTCCAATTAATCAACACTAATAAAGTAAGTTTGCTTGTATTTATTTATTTATTTTGTGTAGGAGGGAGTTGCAAACGTACTACTTGGAGAAAAAATGAAAATAATTCATATGATGAAAGCCAATTCATGAAGGGCAAATTTTGGAGTATGCCTACTGCCTATATGTCGGAGTTTCGTTGCACAAAGATTCTTCCGATAAAATTTGAGACTTTAGTCATTTTTGAGTAGATTTGTGGGTGATTGCCCATGTAAACCTCACGAGATTAGTTAAGTGCGACATGTTTGCAATAAGTAAAACATGACAACATTTTATGTTACTACCAATATAATGCGGTCTCCGTAGTCAAGCATGGCTCGGCATGTTTTGTTTTAGCTCGACCATGATGACATTTCATCTTTAAATTTCAAACTTTGTATTCCTTCTGTCATTTTGAAGCATTAAACTAATAAACCATGCACAATCCTATTTTGAAAAGTGTTTGTTTAGAGCACGTTTCCTTTATAAAATTCAAAAACATTTTATTCAAATCTTTTCCCTTACAAGATTCATAAGTTAAACATTCACCATCTCGATTTTTTTTTTCATCTTCTTTTTTTCTTATAAAGAGGAGGGAATTTTATGAAACTCAAGGGTAAGAGAAATTCTATGGGATGAACAACTCGAGTTTGTTCATTTTGCTCCATTATGGGATGAACAAACCAAGAAAATGGATGTTCAAATAAACAGACTGTTCATTTGGCTCTTTGAGACATTCAATCAGCGCCGTCTGGTACAGAAGAACTGCGCGCCATGACCAATAACTTTCGAGCGACAGACACGGTGACTGCGTTTCAACCAAACGCTCGTTTTCAAAAAATAACGTTATTTTGCAAAACTCCAGCGTCTTGGTTAATGTATGACTTTCTGTTTGAACGGCTGAAAAAATTTGTGATCCAACGGCTACATTGTGTTTAATTCTATAAATACTCCTCATTTCAACTCTAAATTCACATTCTTCTCTTCATTCTCAATTCTTGATTGAACATGTCTCGACCCCCGACCGCCTTGGAAAATTATTACTAAAGAAAGATGAATGTTTGCGAAAACTATGTTTTTTTATTTACTCGACTTGTGGCAAACTATCCATGGAGTGAATTTACGGGCGGTTATTCATGATGGGTTACTGGTGACACTCGTAATCCTAGTCGTCGTTCTATATAAGATTTTTTGGTAAATTAAGAAAGAAGTAAAAGTTTGTAGATTTAACTACCGTAAATCGATATCGATAGAGGAAACTAATGCCTGAGATGGTGGCAAGATCGTTATTCAATGGCGAAGATGGAAAAATGTGGCTTTTTCTCTTTGACAAATGTTTTGAAATCCTTAAGGTGTTGGAACATTTGAAACCCTTCCTTGGTGTTGTTTCACCTAGTACTTCTTCTCATTAGTTAAGCTACCTATTAATTCTTCATTGGTTAAGCTAATGTAATGTGTAGTCTGTTGTAATTGAGTTCAGCCTAATATAAAAACGATTTACTTTTAAACATATATAATTTTATTTAATTAATCGTACTTTTAAAACGAAAACTACAAATGTAGCGAAATTAAAATTACAAAAACTACAAATGTAAAACGCTATTTCTAATGTCGCTCATCTCTATCTCAGCCATCTCTATCTCTAGCTACCCATTTGTTATTTTACAGACCTAAAAATTGGAGAGTCACGGAGATAGACCTCCGTGAGCATACCTTTCCACGAAGCAAGATAGTTGGTAAATTTCAAATGGTGATGGACGAGCAGACTGGTGACTGGTTGAACAAAATAAGGCGATTGGTAAACACTTTGTGTACTTGGTCCAACACTCTGTGTACTCGAGTGCCTTCCAAGCGTATAAGAGATTTGTGGTTGTGGTGGTCTGGTGTGTAGCATTCACTTTGGACGTATGGCACGTTGGTAGATGTGCCATTTGGGTTGTAGGGCGATGTGAAGATGAAATTCGCATAGGTTCAATCCGAGTATGCTCCGAGTTGAGATACATGCACAATTTGTGGTGAAGAATGAGGATGTGTTGTGTCTCTGCACCATTATTTCTTCACTTCGTGGAATGCTTTGATCCGTTGTTTCTTCGGGCTTTAGATGCAATGATGTGTTAGGAATAGGAGAATGTGGTATCGCACATAATCATATGCAATTGGCGGTGGAGTTGAGTCATTCTATACATTGTGTTTGTATGCCATTTCGAATTCGTTTCCAAGTGCGTCGCTGTAATTGTCTTATGGCAGGAGTGCGGATCGTTAAAGGTTGTTCGCACTTCATCCTCACTTGCATTGACATTGTAGTAAGGATAATCACGTTCCATACCTTGGGAAACAATGGGGATCATGGTTAGCTCACCTATGAAGTAATACTTTGTATCTCCTAACTAATTTCGGGCATATTTGACGAGAAGATGAAGAACTTTCACTCCGCCACGGGATAAGACACAAAGCTTGGCTCTTCTCCGGAGGGTTGGCTAGGAATGATATTTGGATTATGGGACATATTTGATAACCGAAAATCAACCCTATAGACGTGCATACTATGTGTCCCAATCACAGCTTTCAGAATTGAGTTGTACCTTTAGTTTGGTAACGCGTCACCGAAACCTCCCCTTGTTTTTATTTCATAACTCTCCCAATCGGTTTTCTCAACCTAAATAAATCAATGCAGGTTTCCATCCTGTGGTGGCGGGTTAATTGTAATTGAAGTATACCTCGAGTTTGTACTGCAATCTTTCTCTGATACCAAACCCCTCTGATTATGGACTCAGAAAACAACTCTACGAAAGAATAATCAAGAACGTACTCGAATCGCTACCATTTATCTTTGAGGATACTTGAGCGTAGAGGGCGAACAACTACGTTGTGTGGTTCCGAGTCATCTGTTGTACTCCTCTGCAAAACTGCAACCATAGACGTCCACCAGTGTTCTTACGAATGTTACTCCTCGTATACATGTCAAACATTGGAAATCTATATGTCTCGTCTTTTTAGGATTGGTTTACCAAGACTAAGTTGATATACCAATAATGCAAATTACTCCATAATTTTAGTAAATAATCCACATTTGCTCATAAATTTAAAACTAATAATTTTGATATTTACCTCAATGATGCTCCAAAACCATTGATGTTTTTATCGCCCGTGGACGCTTTATCCAAGTAAGAAAGATTCTCTAAAATTGGACCCGGTCATAATCTGTGCTTTGTTGAGATCTTATAATGCTTCAAACCAACCGACATGAGCAACAGAAGTTGAGTTTGGAAAGAAGACCTAACCCGGTCCCATAAGATAAACAATCTTTCGAGTTAACTCATAGTAAATCTACATCTCCCGGGGTTTTTAAGTTTTCCATTAGGACACTTTCTCTTGGCCGAACATCTAACCCCTTTTCCTTTCGGACTTATTAATAGAGATATCGATTCCATAAACGAGGAACAACGCGACTCCCATTTACTATTTAAGATCCATTCGACTTTCGCCGAATGGTGGCGGGTTTCCACTTCCACTTGGGATCCCACAAATAAAATACAAATCGGGGGAGTAATTCCTATGACAAGTATAATATCAACTATGATTAATTCTTTAGATTATTTAATTATTTAAAAATTTTAAGTTAAGTTAACTTAAAGAAACTTACCAATTTGAAATCCGAGGAAAATGAAATGTGTGTGCCGTCTTCCACCACCTTTCTACTGTTGTTTTTGGAATTTTTGTTATGTAATCTAGGCTCTATTCTATAAAGCGCACGCGCGGATATCTCACAAACCTTGCTCACGGCGCCATTGCGGTAAACATTGATAAACAACATTTAGTTCAAAATCCACCTCTCGTGGTATGATATTCCCTCGATCGTTCATTATGCCCTTCGACACATGACCAGGAACTAATAATGGAGCAAAGAATCGTGATTGGATTATTAAACTCTTCTTCTCGATTTTGAGAAAAATCTACATTTGTGTGAGGTATCATTAACATTCAACTTTTTCGATCCATTTATTATTTAAACCGTTTATCGCTCTTCTACTAAAAATCCATATCGTAATCGAAATATTTGAATTTAGAAGAGTTTATAGGTAATATTTGAATCGAAATATTTGAATTTAGAAGAAGGAAATGGAAGTGGTGTGAAATGGTGTGACTGAAAATAAAATGAGGAGAGGGAATTTATAGGTAAAGGCAGCTGACCTTTGGAGATATGGCGTTAGGGATCCGAACGTTGGAGACTCTGCCCCAACGCCGGCGACAAAGATCTAATCTTGGCGTCGGCTTCCTGTCGCCCAAGACATTATACCGAACGCCGAGTCCGTCTTTGCTACACACCGTTCACCAAGCGCCCAGTGCTTTCCCATAGTGGAAAACCAAGTTTGGCCATCCACCTGGCTGAACAAAATTTTGGCCATTGCCATAGGAATTGCTCTAACAACATGTATACCCTCAGCAACAAAAGCAGGTATTCCTCCAAACAAATTTTATTTCAAATAGATAGAATAAGGAGTTGTGAAAAGTATTAATAAGATTTTTGTTTGAAAAGATATTAGTGAAAATTTCAATGTCCTTCCACACTTCCCTTTTTTGCAAAATGCAAGAAGGGACCATCAACCAAGATCCGATGGTGGGATAGGTATGGATTAATAATTGGAAAATTTGTTGGTTGGTCCAAAGCCCATTAAGTTACTTAGGGTCCAAATCGAATTTTTGACTTATCACTAGGTCCATAATTATTCAAAGCAAAGAAATGACCACACATTACCCCAAAGACTACACACGTGTGAACTCCACCACCTTTCTCTTTCCCGTACCAAAACCACATTAGTGTTGAGTGCATACACAATACGTTACAGAATTTTAGAAACAATATTACAAGTAAGGATTTGTAAACTTCCCCTGGCTCCACTCAACACACGTTATAGAATTTTAGAAACAATTAGTGTTGAGTGCATACACAATCTTCCACTAACTCAGGTCACACCACTAACACGAGTAATGTAAGCTTCACATAAGTCATGTCACACCACCAACACTCAATTCTTTCCATCTTGTAAGTGAAGTACCACCGCGAGTAATTTTCCTAATTTTTTTAATGAAGTAATTAGTTTCAAACCATAACGCCTATTCCTATGCACCATGGTAAAATTTATACCAGGTGGCATGACAAGTGAGTTGTGCCACTATGGTAGATGAGTGAAGCGATGGAATTTCTAACGAGCGAATATTGTCAATAACGCCAACGATAAACACATTATCATGGCGTATAGTGATAGTATCGATCGATTTAATGACCAATACTAACGGCTGGTTATTTCTCGCCTATAAATAGGTAATTTTCAAATTAAAATTTTACACAATAATTTTTACACAAATTTTTTCTCGATTTCCTCTTTCTCAATCTATTTTTTCAAAATTTCTCGAATGACAGAGTTTCAAACCCAACTCAATTTGGCAAATGCAAATTTGACTTTTCCGAGTAGTACTTGAAGGTGATGCTAAGAAGATATCCGATAGTTATAAAGAAATAAGTAAAAGAACAAAGAAGTCTCCAAGTTTTGGATATTAACTCAAACTCAAACTCGCAGGCTAAGAAAAGGAAAAGAAAAATTCAAGGCAAGGAAAATCAAGACAAAACAAATTTGAAGGCAAAGAAGAAGATAAACAAAGGAAACTCCAATCATGAGCGCATTAATTGGAAGTTATGTGAAATGAAGAAGATAAACAAGATGAGAACATTGTCACATATTTTTATTTTTGGAGTCTATATTTAAATTTTTACCGTCTAGTTTTATTTCTTGTAAAATAACTATTAACGATTAATTCGAAGTTTATAAAAAAAAAAAAAAACTCACTTGCTTATGAATTGGTAAATTTGACTCGTATTGTTGACCATTAAGCGTGTATTCTATTCTTAATTCATTCTTACATTAAAATTAGACTTACACTTGCATTTTAATAAACTAAGGAAAATATTAAACTTCTACTTAGGCTTAAGTTGACAATTAAGAAATTAAAACATAAGCTTTGGATTATATCTGGGTAACACTTTTAAAATCTCGAAACAACTTCCATATTGGAATTGTTTTCCGTAGATGCGACGTCATTCCGCCTTACATCTTGCTTCAATGTCCATCATGGTTTCACCACTCGTGTTTTCATCCTAAAACATTACTAAAGCAACATAATTAATAATTTCATCGATCGTATTGAATCACCGACTCAACAAGTGGGCATCACATTGTTGAGGTTCATTGATTCTTCTTGAAATCTCTCAAATATGTTTTGCCGTATTTGATTGGGTATGGAGTGCACCACCAATGATATGATGATCAATAAAAGAAATATATCCGCAAATACACATCTTCCTCGCTAGTAAATTTTGATAATCGCATTCTTATTGGGTTGGGTTATCATGAGTTGATTTTTCAGCTGACATATTGGTTTTCTGTGAACTCACCATGTTCATATTTTCATTATACTCTTTGAAGAATTGGAAGAGTGATGAAAAGAATGGAAGATGTGTTAGATTTAGAAATTTCGTGTTAGTTGAAATGAATTTGAACTCGAGTATTTACATGAGGGGAATTCTGACTGTTAGATGGAAAACATCTCGAGATGATCTAACCAATGCCCGACAACATGACTATCGTACTGGCAATACTATCCAAAGAGCAATAACACGACCATATAGCGATGATCTATCGATCATTGAAACTCCATCGTGTATGCCTATGTAGTATATTTGACATTGGCATATACATTTTGCCACTTGACATACCCATAGTGGGTGCAAAGTCGCAAATTCTGCATTTAACATGTTCATAGGAATAGGCCTAATACTTGTTTAATACTTGTTTGAGTGCTACACCAACCGGGCAAAACCTCGACAGAAACCACCTACTTGTAACGGCATATTTCGTGGGCTAGTGGCGTACCATCAACATAGCAGAGTACCGATGCTAAATAAAAACTAAATCTTCTGACAACATTCACCAACAACACCACACACTGTAGTGTTGTGGTTTGGCCGCAAGTCGAGACAGTTTTGTTACAACAAGTATTTAAAAACCTGTTCACTAATGATGGAGGCTTAAACTAGACGGTCACCACCGACGCCTGTGTCGGAGAACTAACAACTTAAGTAATCTCCCTCTGGTTCTATGCTGGGTGCGTTGGAAACTTAAAGGAGCCCCATTCTTAAGTGCGGTGAACTTTAAAAACTTGACAGAGGAATATGCACACTGCACAGTTCCACAATGCACCGACACTAGTTCTGCTCTACATTCCACTCGTAATTATTAGTACCAACCCCATAATATCTTCTCTGACCAATTAAGAAGAAGAGGCAGGGACCATACCTCTTAACTAAAGTGCATAGAGCCCTAATTCCGGTGAACAGATCATTTATAACAAGGAAGACACTCGTGTTATGCCTAACAACCTGTGAAGCACATGCTTTATGGTATGGCGTCGCACATTAGGATTTACAGGCCAAGACATAGTTGCCATACTTAAAAAGATTAAGCATAAATTTCAACATTATCCTATGAGAAGAAAGTTATCAAATCAGGAGTAACTTCCATAGACCTATACAGATATTCACAAATTATTATATTACATACATGGGACCGGAGAGATAATGACTACTACTACTTCCACCAGAGAGATGCCTAGAATCTTGTCCGCGCTGATAGATGGTTGTTATGTACAAACATGATAACACTCTGAAACATAGAGAATGGATTTTCTTAGAAAAGGCCCTATATTCAAATGATAAAATGGTGGGAAAAATTAAGGATGAAATGTACCTGTGTCAGACCCACTTCTGTTTCTTGGAAACGAAGTTGGCTAAGCTTATCTCGCCATTGAGCTGTGCATCCATAAGATAACATAAGAAAACAAGAACGAACTAAGTCAAAGTGACCCCAAGGCCATCGTGCATGTATTTTGAGGAGGATGGATGCCTACCACTACATATGCATGCAAAGTTAGTCTGTTCATGACATTGCCAAACAGGTCTATAACAGAAGTTGCCATAAATAACTAATCAAAACACACAACTGCATGTACTATTATCATAAAATTTCCTTTGCTATATTCACGTGGCAAATTCTAGACGGGGAAGTATGAACAAAAACAAGCAATCCAAAGGGAGGACCTCACCACAGCCTAGAGGAGGGTCTGTTAGTTTTAGCTTGAGCCAACTCAGCTGTCATAGTTTGTAATTGACCGTTTATAACGTTCAAATTTAAGTCATCTAAAAGTAGCTTATAAATCAGTCAGATGGTTGGCAATGTGATTTCAGCTGTAACTAAGAGTTCCCGTGCTATTCAGGACACTGGATGCTTCTTAAATCTTTACGGGGAAGATTTCTCCTACGTCACTACCGATGTTGGAGGGACACATTTCACCTTCTTGTTTTCATTGCGTGTTCAGAGGAGAGAATTTCAGCCAGCTGTTTACAAATCGGTCAACTCTTTTCGCATTATTTCTAATGCTCTACAAAAAAAAAATCTAAAAACTACGTGGCGAAGATCTTATACATGAGATTTTGTGTCAGTCATGCAAGGAACATTCTGCAATTGAGCACAACTAATAACAGCACGGCTCAGGATAGAGGACCATTAACACGCAACGGCAAAATTCTCATTACGTGTCTATTTCTGCTTGTGCATTAAATATATAGTAAAAGGAAAAGGTTGCAAGAGTATATGTCCTCTTAGTCAATAAATAGAAAAGAACACCCAACAGAAGAAAACAAACCTGCATCTCTATAGCGTTCTTCAACTGCCGCAATTAGCATGTTGCGGATAAGATCGAACTCTTTGGCTTCAACGCAAGGCTGACCATTTGGCCTACAACAGCAACAAAGAGATAAAAAAACTATTATTTTCTCTAGCGCCATGAAGAATATAAAGATTAAAAATGTTCTCTCACTGAAGTACACTGAATCACCATATGCTTCTTCTAATATTAGTAATGCCCACAGTTGAGAGATCACAATTTAAATATGAATACTCATACTTTCAGTAGTGTATGACACTGACTTGTAAGCTCTGGCAGGAAAAATAATTAGACGAGAGATACCAATTGTAAGCACCTATCAAGTTCAGTGAACAGCAAGCCATCTGAAAGAGGAGCCTGAGCAGCCAGCTTAGAAGCTTGACAACTTTCATACCATCACTATATGCCAAGTACTTGTTAACTTGTATAGGCACCTGCACATGATAAAAAACAATTAACACCTCAACACAACCAATGCCCATGGGAAGGAAGGTGGAAGATCAAGGCAGAAAGGACGATTAAGAAAAATGAGGAATGCCAATAGATTGATAAAAGCATATTAACAAATGATCCCAACAAGAAACTTCCATGAACATATTCCAACATCACATTTAAATTGCACACTAGAAGCTAGGGAACATGGGTTCGCACCAAGCCGAAATGTGCTGCAATAAATGCATAATGAGCAACTGGATACATATAGTGGATTAAATGACAATTACTAATAGCTGCATCGCATATCTGCTGAGAATCTGTCGGTTAGAAAAATTGGACAGTGAACAGTAACCAACAAGCATATCTATTTTCTTACAGGATGAGGAAGAGAAGAGCACATTTATTCTGAATCCTCATTCGCTCAAACAGATGGCTTTGATGACCATGCATGTCTTAACTCTTAATACACCACAAAAGACTTTTAACGTGACGTTTTAATCAAGGAATGCAGTACCTTGCATCTGACTGCAATGTTAATAGCATCAGAAGGTCGGAGATCAAAACTGATTCTTTCTGTTTCATTACCAGCCTGTAAGAGTGTCCCAGATGTCAGCGTATCATTTGCTATTACAATCCGCCGTTGATTACAGCAAATAATTAAGCAATAGCAGATATGACCAAAGAATTACCTTAACAAGGTATAATTGAGCGAAGTATGCTTCATGTACTCTTTTAGTCACTCAACGAGTTTCACCTGCAAGATGAAAAGCACCAAAAGCATGTTTCGAGTTTTCATATTCCAACAGTAACAGCAAATTAACTACAAAGACAAAACTGTCACATGGATCAGAGTGGGGAAAACTTACCACATAACCCATTTTGTCAATCATTTCCTTAATTATTTGATACACAGTTGGCCTTGCCTGCACAAAGATCAACATATTCAAAATTCAACGTAATGGTCAATAACTCGCGGAAGAGTAAATTTCACCATTAACAAAAAAGATAAGTGAAGTAATCAAACATACAATTTGAACATTGGACAGCAGCCATAAGTAACATGCTCGGCATTTCCACTGCAAACATAATCAAACCATGAACTGTTAGCTATCAAACATTAAAGTAGTGCCAAACACCTCTTCCACCACCTCCTTTAACAGGGAATACAAGAAAACATCACCGATAAAAGTGGACACGTACAAACAATAATTGGAAGTAAAAGATCACTTCCGTCTTCCATCTTGAGTACAATTGCAGGATGTGGAGCATAATCTGGCAGATGGCCACCCTGAGGATTGTTGTGAACACATCTCATATTCCTACCATCTCGCATTTTGATCATGAAACCATCTGCTCCGCTTTTCACCTCAACTACATACAAAAACACATACAACGATCAGTCATTAGTTCCGTTAATCAACTCACATATAAGTATGTAAGAAAACAATATGAACAATTCTAACTAGATAGCAACTGAAATTGATACAAGTAAAATCAATAATAACAGTGGCCTAAAAAAGTTACAAGAGTTATCTGATTCTGTTTGACAAGCATCATACCAGCTTCCATTACACTGGAGTTGACATATTCACCATCATTCTCATTAAAATTCTCTGCAGTACTACCATTACCATCTGACGATGAACTGAAAGTACATCGAACCGTCACACTTCCTTAAACGAACTTGATGAGAAACAGGCTGTAACTTAATCCCACATCTATTATTCCCTTTAAATCCAAGAAAACCATTTCTCAAAGTCTTTGATCTCACTACAGGTCCATTTAATGGTAAAGTATAAACACCTCCTGATTGTTTTGCACGTACAGCTGGGCAAATTACTGGTCCTTGTACACTTGCCATCTTCAAGATCCTTCACATATAAAAAACAATTTCCCCTTGATCAACATCACAACTATTTCCCCATAAAAATTGTAGTAAATCAAAAGCTAACAACACTTTGGATTTTAAAATTTACTACGACTATAACAACTAACAACACTTTGGATTTTAAAATTTACTACGACTATAACAACTAACAACACTTTGGATTTTAAAATAGTATTTTCAGCAGATTAAAAGCAGCGAAAAAACACAACAAATTAATACAGTACAAAAATCAGAAATCAAATTATGTCAAGTTACCTGAAACGAACTCACACGATCGTTATCGATAATCCTCAGCTTCTTTACGAAAGATTCCCTTCAAATCACTATAAACAACTATTCTGAGCTCAATTTCTATACCTAATTAAGGATTTTTCTGGCTATTTATAAATTTTTAGTGGATTCAATTCTAGTTTTCATGCGATCATGTCAATATTGAATCAAAAACATGATCCTAAAACCAACCACACACACACAGTGATACCTTCAAGTGGAAGCAAAGAATCAAAGAAAGAAATTTTACTAATTCTTCTTCTCGAGGGAGAGAGAGGGGATATAAATGAATGAAGTCTACTTTCTTTTATAGAGAAATTTTTAAAACGAAAAGAGTAAAATTTAATTCAAGTAAGAAAATTAAAAATATTTTAATAAGATTTTCAGTAAAAGTTATTACTAGAAGGTATTGGAAACCATTAAATAAAGATAAGATAATTGGATAAAAACAAAATTTTAGAAATCCAAATAAACCCTTGATATTCTAACATAATTCCGGAGTATCTTTAAGATTCTTAGACCATTGAGGCGGTTAATGGATAGATGTTATAAGGACGGAATCGTAGTTAGTGGCCGTGGCGGTGTCATCGTTTTTTAGGCGTATTTATCACTGACAGTTTAAGGACGTCAGACTGGAAAAATTCGTTACGAATGTTTACTTAAATACCCTTATAGGACTTTTCTACTTCTCATACACTTAAATGTGATAAAGGGTGTTTCGGACATTTAGTGACATTCGTGATAAATGAGAAGGAAGAAAGGTGAGCTATACGACATCCGATGGTGTTAGCCGGCGCCTTAAGCCTCCAAATAAAAGACACGTGTTAGACAAGCCGAGGATGATTCCTGGATAAGGTTTTTATCTTTGTGTTTGTTGGTGTTATTAAATCAGATTTAAATTTAAATATCTTTCTTTCTTCTTCGTCATCAATCAAGCTCTATTATTGTCACCATCCAAGTTTGGCCAAATTGTCAATTGTGTGATTTAATTTTTTTTTCTTTTGATTTAACCCTATACTAGTATGTAACCCGTGCTGCACGACCTGTGGTGGAATCACCAATTTAGTGTGTGGGCTTGCGCCCACCCGTGGTCAAATGCATTTGATTTTATCCGAATAGTCTTTGATTAATTTGAAAAAAATTTAAGGGATAGGAAACTCGGTACCCTTTAGTGATGAAATTTGGTATGATAAACCCATATTCATATATTAGATTTCTTGGCAGGTATTAAGATAAACCAATGAAATGATTCATTATTGAAGGGAAACGAAAGAGTCAATCGGCCAAGTTTTACTACAATTACTTAAAATGCGTTTAGATAATATATTCTTTTCAAGTTGGGCATGGCTTCGACCATTCCAGATCTCGTCAATTAGTTAACCATAGACATATATATTTTATTTAATGGATATATATATAGTAGATATACCAAGTTACCGTTGCAAACCCAGTGATATGCACCATGTAACTCAATTCATGAGCAATATACAAAACATCCAAATTAGAGGTCAATCTTGCCAATGATTTATTCGAGCGTTATGAATTGTCAATAATTTATCCGTCGTTATGAATTATTTTACCTAGCATTACACACCTTCCTTAGTATTTGATTTTATTTTATTGATTTTTGCGTAGTGTTGTTTTCTCGACATTACGGTCTAAAAACCTTATGGATCACACGTTGATGAAGATATATAGAGAAGGAATGTTACTCAAGTGTGTTGATATAAACATATTGTCTCATTGTTGTGAATACCTTTGCTTTTCTCACCATCGTTCGCTTCTCGTGGGAGAATATAATTTTCTCAAGAATGTGTTAGTTTTGTAATATTTTTAATAACATGTAATAAGAAATAGATGAATTTTTCTTCCATGGACTAAGTACTAAACTTGAAAAATCTACCTGATCTCTACTCAAACCTAGCATCTTTAGCGAACCTTATCAACCATTACAATGCTCTTCTTCTTTTATTTGAAATGATACAGCCAATCGGTAAACCTTTAAAAGTAATGTTGCTCTCATTAGAGAAATTCTAGACTGAATCAAGCGAAAAAACAACGAAAAAGAAACCCTCCTGATTTTCAAAATTTGTGGTCCCAGTGAGCCCCGCCCTCGGGGAGTTTATCGGGAACCCACATGTATTGTGTCGGAGGTTTTTTCATTGTTTTTGCTTGGTCCTTGAGTTTGTGAAGTCTTTTTGCTCTCATTAACGATTTTCAATTCTTTCTATCATACTGACACTAACATCATTAACACTATCCAAAATCCCTTTATTGATAGCCAACGAAAAGCGCTTATGTGGTCGCCCCCAAACTAATTGCACGAGATAACGACATCCCCCATTTTCAAGTGCTTGACTTCCTATACCCTTTTTATTCTTTGAATCCATTGCCCTGCTTCACATGCAGACCTATTTTGTGGTCAAATAAGCCAAACTTAAAAAATGTGATTGCAAAAAATTGTATGCGTTTGCATGTATATCAGTATTGCATTGTGTTGAGAACTTGTCCACAAAAAAAGTTGTATCATTTTAATTGCATATTGTAACTCTAATACGACTTTCCAAGCACGAAAATTGGACATACTCAAGACTTCATTTTGCGATTTGAGAGCTAAAAAGATGTCGAAAACGGAAATTGGACTCAGCTAATCTTGGCACACCTTACACGCGACATCTATAAGTTGGATGTCATTAAAGGTCTTTGATTATCAAGTTAGGTAATAGTTGCCTCGCGATAGTCTAAAATCCTTTTCTTTATCCACGGCGATATTCTATGATTTTCTCTAAAAGAAACTATATGAACCAAAGTCAATACAAAGAAACAGAGAGAGCATGGAATACAAACTAAACACTAATTTGTGTAGGTTTGGCATGAAATCCTTCTTTGCTTTCACCAATATTTCTAGAAGCCTCTTACCAACAATCTCTTGTGCATCTTCCCATAATTTCTAAAGCCTCTTACTATAATTTCTATAGCTTTTAATTTTTATGTTATTCATGAGTTTGTTTTGCTTTGCTCTTTTGTCTTGCTTCTTTATATTGTTATCGATCTTTAAGATAATGGAATTATAATTAGAGTTGAATTATAAGTCTAAAGCCGACACATTAATCAAGTTTTTCTTTGAACTATAATTCGTAATTGCCATCGATCTGTTTTGCTTTGTTTTTAATTCGAATTGAACTATCGATCAACATTCACCCATTAATCTTTACCATTTTCATAATCCGAAATGTACATTTAATAGTTACTAAAAATTAGCTCGAGACAGTGATGAAGTAAGGAAGCCACTATTTAAGAAACCATATGGACCAAAGAAAATATAAAAAAAATAGAGAGCATGTGATACAAACCAAATATCAATTGATTTGTCAAGGCTCAGTTCAAAGATGAAAAATTCTTCGTCGACGACTTTCTAGACAGCCTCTTAACAACAATCTATTGTGCATGAAAGTATACCCCAATCAAGAAGGATATATATATATATTGAAGTAAACAAAATGAAGTATCCAAAGTCTTCAAAATTCTAGTGTACTTACAAATTAACTACAAACTCCGGTATAAATTTTATCCGTGTTTAAGTGTTTCACATACCTTGTATATAGAGCATAAAACCGCCTTCACCAAAGCTTATTAATATTGGATAAATTGTTAGTGAAAGCTCCTATTGAACTGAAGCATAATTGGATGGATTCCTAACTTGAAATCCTCCTTACAAACTATTACAACAACCTAAAAAAAAAATTCTTAAGAGTTACATTACTACCCGAAGAGGCCATCCTCGATTTATAAATTCCAAATACAAAAAAAGGTTTCCTAGTGCAAAAGAGCTACATAAACAAAAGATTAGTTTAGATCATCGGTTATGCTTAGGTTTAGTTGACCCTACCACCCGTACAAACCTCTTGCGAACTTTTAAAACGAATAGACATATTCGATTCTTTGCAAGAACAACAAAAATTAGACCAAAAATAATATAAAATTTGTAGCAAATTGTATGTTGAAGATGATATAAAGCCATCATGTTCGTAATCAAAGCCACGGGGTCTACTGCGCAACAACTTTTGAGAGTCGATGCTTCTTGGTAGAAGATATTATGATCCGTAAGCTCTAAGTCACACATAAGATAGATTTAATATAAGTTTAACAAAGAAAAGAACTTTATCCACTAACAATCAAAACCCATTTTCAATCAACATAAATCATATGAAAACGAAGTCATGCACGCTTATTAAGCAAATGGCTAACAAAGAATCACATGATCCAGACAAAATAACTTGACTTCCTTGCATCCTTTCGGTTTAGTAGCGACCACCTTTACCCATCATTTCCCCATGTCATGCATCTAAACCCCTGTCCGGGAAACTAAAACCCTAAGGACCCGCGATGGGTCCTCTGGATAAATGCCATGAATGCAAAACGTCATGGGGCAAATGATGCAATGGAGCATTTTTGAGTTTAGTAGGTATCAATAAAAGCAAAATATAAAAAAATATCTTTCGGCATTGGTTGAGGTGAACTATCTTATGGTGTGCAGCAAGTTTAAAATAATATTTCTAACAATATTGTTTGTTTTTGTATATTTGGAAATTTTCACAAAAACTGAGTGATGTAGCGTGGTAAAGGTCCCAAAGAAAATAAGTGGGAATCATAAGGAAGGATCATGTTAGATAGTGACAAAAATTTGACCCGTAACTTTAAAAATGTTGCTATAATTGCTCGATAACTCGACTACATTCTTGACTACTCGTTTGAAAAGGTTGGCGTAGAAAAAGCCTCTCGTGCATGAAACCTTTATATACAATTATTTCCTTTGTGCCTAGTAGAAGCATACAAATGGGCATACACATAATTACGGTATTAATAGCAAGAAGACGCTTGAACTTATAAAAGGATCAAAATGCAAACCTAAAATGGGAGATACTTAAATAAAGTGATGAATAATGGAACTTTGGATTAAACATTTTCTTGCGACATCTCCCATCTCAAGCCTTTCGAGTTTTGGAGAAGAATGGCATCAACATATAAGAACCACGTCCATCTTTCTTTCTTCAAAACAAATTCCATTTTTCGGACAAAAACCAAATTATGAGCTGAAACATAGTAGGAAGTGCGGGGAACAATTTCCGCGTTTGCCTCACTCTAAGCACCTTTGTATAGGCATATCCCTATGATTTTAGGGAACCTAAGATGAATGGAAAACACATTTTTAACATGATGCCACATAAAGCATTCGATGTCTTATGGAATAACGACACATACCTGATAATAATGTGATAACGGGGGCATCCATGTATTTTATGATGCTTGTGCGTGGATCTCTCGCAATGGCATCCCTCAATAGTCTTACTAAAATATCTTTGCAAGTATGCAAATAATGCTAATGCTCACTATGTTGTGTACTATAGTTATTTTCGGTATGTAATTATATGAAAATTCTAAAAAGCAATCATTGATATTGCGGTTAGCATGAGTGAATTTAATGCGGAAGTGACAAATCGATAAACCGATCCATAATTCATTGAGGGAACACTTTCCGGTGGCTTTTGAGACAAATTTATATGAAAGGATTAGCTAATTAGATTACCCAAATATGGAAAAAGTTCAAATGAAGAATACAAATAATTAAAAATTGAACAATTACCTTCGGTCAACGGAGCTAGAAAATGAATGTTGGGATGGCTTGAAAACAAATTGGCTTGAAAACAAATTAGCTTGACTTGGGCTGTGCAAGCCTATTGTTTAGGCTTGATTTTTTTAACTAAACAAACCGCACTACAAATGTAAGTTTTTACGTACTTGAGTTGGCTTAAGCCATCCTGTCTTCATAGTTAAAGCCCACGATTACCTTCTAATATCTAAAATTGAATGCCATTCAACTAATTACCGAGCTCATTTTCGGGACAATAACGTGGAAATGAGCTATAATTATTCTGCAATCCACGAAAACCATATCTCACAATTAATACTCACGTCATCAACTCCATTATGGGTATGGAGTCATGTGCACTCTGCAAAGCCACCAATCGCCGCAATTTCGGTAACCAAAGAACAAACCTAATGACAGGGTACTCAGACATCTTCTTACACAAATTTTTCATTTTACTCTCACTAAAAATGAAATGACGGCTAAGGAGAAAAATATATACTAATTTGATCCCTAAAATTATGATCGGAACATCCGTCTATGTGAGTGTCTTATTAGACCTTGCAGTGCTACAAATGGAGAATCTAAGTAATATGATGCGGTATGTTCAATGGTTTTAGACATCATTGATTAGGTAAACTTTTTAGTATTTTTCACTGAAAACTTTAATAAGCAATTTTATGTACTGTGTGCAAAACTCAAATAATTAACCTAGACTCTTAACTAAGTTTTTTTTTTTATTTGTTAGAATCACATGATGATATTGTGATGTGAAAGGGTAAGTAATTGTTATTCACTAAGCTCGGCTCTTTCAATGCAAGCACTTAGCCACCGTATATCTCATCAAATTGATGAAAACTCAACGATCAACGATCAGAACGAAAACAATGTAATTTTTTTCTTTGGTTGAACTATAATAAAATGTTAGACACTGCTTTTTGAAATAAATCAACCACCAAAAACCCCAACATAACGAACTATCGGGGACAACTTGGTAGATGGAATAAGCCAAGTGATACTTATCCCACAAACAATTAAGGTATTGGAATTGAATCAATTAGCAAATAGAAAATAAGTGAAATGTCTTGAGATTTATTTTTAACCGCATAATAAATTAGATCTGTAGAATTATCCCTTCCTCGACGGTCTCTTATCTTGATTTTTTTTATGGTCACTCATTAAGCAACTCATATGTAATCGGGATGTTGCAGTTAGAACATTAAACATAGTGTCGGCGGGTCGAGCTGGAATTTTTTTATTTTTCCTTTTGGTGTTTGAGAAGGACACAGTAATAGGCGGCAAAGATTCATGGGCACGTAATTGATTAGGACGTACCTTGTGATCCGTGTTATTCAAAGGCTTGAACAGGTTATAACGGTCATAGTTATAAGAACCGACCACATACGACCCGTACCATTAGAATGGTTACCAAGCTTTAGACTATTATGAGATTAATGAACATTGTTAATGAGAGCAAGGAACCAATGGTTACCAAGCTTGAGTTGAGACTGGTATGAGATTAATCAATATTTGACGGTTTTTAAGGTGATCCAACAATAGAAAACATTGCGGCCTTTGTTCTTTAAATCCCGACTATACATAAAGGCAAGAAACAACCCGATTTTTTTTTTTGCAAGTAATTAGTAAGAAAGAAAGCAAGCCAGTTTGGTAATATTGAAACATATTTCCACATTGTGATAAAAATGTACAACCGCACTTGTGAGAGCATCGTTTCCATTAAAAAAAAATAAGATTAGAAACACTTTAAATTGCAGAAGAATCCCAACAGAAATAATAATAATTAAAAATATATATACAAAATACAAAAATTTGTTTTACTTACCTTTTTTTTTTTTAAGCATGTTTTACTTACTTGGGTGTAGTCTCATACAATCTTTTGGGAAAATAATACAAAATAATTAAAAGCACATGTCTATGAGTAACTACATATGGAATTATGGATCCATCCTTGGAAAACTTAAACGCGTGTTAATTGGTGTCGATGTGCTCAATGTTGAGGGTATTTATCTGCCGGTTGAGGAATCTAAGTAAAAATTCTTTTGCTCACATGAACTATGAGCAATATACTGGTTTCACAGCATCAGATTCTTTTCCATGTCTGCTAATGTTGCACGACCATGTCGGTAGCACCTACAACATCACATCATATCTAAGGGAAATCTAGCGAGAAAATTAAACGTCTTTACAAGATCAAAAAAATAAATAATTAAACGCCTTAAGGATTAGTACTTCCTCAATTAGTTTTGATGATACTTAATCTCGAAAAATTATTAGCCTATATAAATGATAGAAATTTGCACCCACCAAGATAAGCAAGAGTTGGCTAAACAATGGTGTATGATAAAAGAAATTACAAAGTGAGAAGAAAGAAACATGGACCCGTGTGCTATCCTCGATTAGTTATGATGATATTTAATCAGGACAATTATTAGACTATATAAAATGATAGAAATTACAAATAGAGAACCTAACACTTCTTTTTTAGAGATTCTATACCTTCTAAATCTTTTCACATGTTTCTTCCGAAGGCGCAAAATGAAAAATTCTACGTGTTTTCGTCGAAAAAACGTGACCTTGCTTCGGTAGCATGCCAGTTTGATTCTCGAGGCTATGAGATCGTTGCCCTATCATCCAAAAAATTTTAAGTAAATATGAATCGATCAAAATAATCAAAACAAAATTTAAATAAAAAATTTGATTAACAAAATCAACATAAAACATGCAAACCCTAGAAAGCGATACTACATAAAAAAATCAAGAGAAAAGAGAAGAAAGGGATGAAAAATTTATGTATTAGGTTGAGTCTGTTGACCAAGATTATAGTTCATAAGCGTAAACACTTGGTTTTAATTTTCTAAATAAAGTAAGGAATGGACAATCAAAGGAAATATTCCCATTATTATTTCCATGAGTAAAAAAATTACTGATTTTATTTACATAAATACAAGAGTCGTATATATTTCATAAATTCCGTATATTTTCCACAAAATATTTTCAAAAATAGTTAAATGGCGGATAAAAAATATCCCCGGAGCTAAATATGGAATCAATTAGTGTAAAAATATTACTAATACTTTTTTCTTATATATTTTGATTTTGGCATGAAAACTAAAATATGAAATCAATAAGTTGTATCTTAGATTTTCCGTATAAAATTAACCAATAAGACCAAGTATTTCCGTTTATTTTTGTTATTTATTTCCCTTTATTTTTCTATTTTTTTAAATTAAGAAGATTTTGGCATAAAAAGGAAAAAAAGGAAATAATAAGATTAATTCAAAGATTTTCCGCATAATTTTTTATGGAAATTTATAACAATCAAGATTATTATTTTTTGTAGATTTTTAGGTTATGTTATATATAGCATTTTATTTGTGGTTAATCCGAAGGCACAGTTTTTATTAAAAATCATGTAAAAAATGGTGTAAATTCTATTAAACTATAAGATCGATTCATGTAAACTAACTTGTTTTTCGGAGCGAGGTTCCGTTTACCGTCAATGGGAGAGGAGGTTAGCGCAACTCTCGACGTGGTGTGAGAGATGTGATTGGGTGTTTAGGTTATGATTGATTGATTGATGTAAACGTGGTGTAAATTCTATTAAACTATCGCTCGGTTTGGAGTAGGGTGGGACTTGGGTTGAGTCAACCCATCTAACCCATGCCCAACCTGAACGTTAGCAGGAATGGGCAATATATTTTAAAAGTTTGAGCAAGCTCGGGTACAATTTTAATAAACCCGAGTTAAACTTGGGCAAGCATGAGCACAAATATTTCTAACCGAGCAACCCACCCAACCTGAGAACTATAATATAATTATATAAACTATGTTTATAATTGGTAGTATTATCTATTAAAAGAAATTTTAGCCATTATCTTCAAACCTAATAATGAAAATATAAATCATATCTATCTCATTATTAATTCAATATGAAAAAATTTATATTATTGTCAACAATCATAAGTTATTTGGAAATTTAAGCTAAATACAATAATTAAATCTTATAATTACTAAGATTTGTTATTAACACATTAAATAAAAAATAAATTTAAGACTTAAGGTCATTAGGGTTTCATGTGTGTATATAGTATATTATATGAGTCTACTAACTAACCCCATTCTATGTCCACAATTTTTATGTTGTAAAGTATTAGCATGGGTCAACCCAAGGAACCCGGAACGAGGAATATAACTTAGAGGACTTGGACAACACTTCCACGGTTCCACGGGTTCCATCGGCAATTCGGCAAAGAATTTCTACCTGAGTCTGCCTCAGCCAAGCCTTCCAACCCGACCAACCAACCCAAGTCCTCATCCTAGTTTGGAGCGTCAGATCGATTCAATTCTATTAAAAATTAACGGCCACGAAATGTAAGGGGGCTAACT
Organism: Papaver armeniacum; assembly: GCA_023531295.1. Classification (NCBI taxonomy): domain Eukaryota; kingdom Viridiplantae; phylum Streptophyta; class Magnoliopsida; order Ranunculales; family Papaveraceae; genus Papaver; species Papaver armeniacum. The sequence continues at coordinate 6,337 of JAJJWW010009642.1, read as the reverse complement.
TGTTTTTCAGCATTTGCCATCTCCTCTCTTAACTTTTCTACCTCGTGAGACCCTGAAATTCTTTTCCATTGCCTGCCCATGCTCGAAATTCTATACATGTTATTTCTTCTCATATTCAATTACAGACATGTCCATCCGTGATGCATAATAATAAATCACGTCATTTGAACATCAAAACATATTGTTGGATCGAAAAATACCAATAAAAAAAAAACTTATTACAGTCCCAGAGAATTCTTTGAATGTGTTCACATAAAATCATCTTAAAGAAAGTCAGATTTCACGAGTTTTAAACTTCACGCACCATCAAAGATCACACCATATTTCTTTATAAAACCATTGAACTCACCTATTTAATCTAATGTACACAAACAAAAAATTAATTAGAGTTTAATGTGTTATGGAGAATACAATGCGAAGGGTAGTGCACCACGGGCGGAACGATTTTGAGAATTTGGTGGGAAAGTTATGAATGGGTGGACATTTAAGGGGTTGCAAAATGGGTTAAAATGGGTAAATTGGGCACAAAATATGAAAAAATAGGCTTGAAACCAAATGGGATGGGTGGAGCAGTGCACACCCACACTACATGTGGCTCATACTTGAATGCACTATCGGTTATATCCATTAACCTAAATCAAGACCAACCACTATTCTGAGCTTGATCGTGGTGAATAGTAATCGTAAAACCCTACCTTAGTTAACTTTCCGGTACAAAAAGTATGATACTAATATCAGAAGAAACATATATTTTAATTCGAAAATAATTAAATATATTAATTCTTATTTAATCAATGAACGCTAATTTCAAAAGTATTATTAATTTGAAAAAATAAATAAAGATACATAAATCTACCTACAATTTTGATAGTCCGCGAGAACACTTGTCAGGGGTTATTAAAAGAAACAAAAATGAGAAAACTTATCCCAGGTGTCGAAGCTTTAGCTTAGTTTGGAAAAGACCGTGAACGAATTTGTGTTAGAAACTAAGGTACTTATGATTTCTATATAGTTCATAAAGGAGAAATTTTAGAAAGGCTAATTTGTCGTCATGTTTTTTTGATTCTCCAAAGTTAACTTGAAAGAAACGATTGATATATCTAAATTGCTTTCCTCATTTAGGATTTTTGAAAACGATCGAAATTGCTTTCCTCATTTTAGGATTTTGAAAATGGAACTCAGCGGTAGATCATTTTGTTATTTATACATGAGGAAGGCGGAATGGATATTATTATTCTGAGATTTAGGGTTCACTTAAAACATACTTAAAGATCCCATATTTATCCCATTAATGGCACCTTTATTCTATAGTGTGGAATGAAATTATGATACTATGATATCAGAAGAAACATGTTAAGTTCAAAATAACTAAATATATTAATTTTGATTTTTGATTTTATTGATAAACAATAATTTAGAGTATTATCTTGAAGTAAAAAGACTATGATGCATATATTTACCAAAAAATTGATGGCCAATGAGAACGGCTGATGAGAACACTTGTCCGGGATTATTTAATAAAAAAGAAAAATAGAAAAAACTTGTTCCTCCATATAAGATTTAGCACTTTGGAAGGCGCATGAGCGAAAGTTAGGTTAAAAATAAAAGTAGTATATGATATCATATATAAGCTTTAGAACTTTTATTTAATTATGGAATGAATATGGAGGATTTTAGCGAACCAAAGAATCCTTATTAAATCTATAAGAACATAAAATGGTGAAGCTTCAAATAATTAAACATTTTCCCCTACTTTCTTCTTTACTTAAAATGAAAAATTACAAACCCAAATTACACATCAAAATACAAATAAATAGAGAAGCTTCAATAGATCACATGAAAATACCCTTTTAACCCAAATCGGACACGATAACACCATTATCTTTTTAGGAATATTGGTTAATTAAAATGTGACAAACAAATCCGTCGATTAGTACGTAACTTGTGTAGTTATTTTCGATAGTTACAAGTGAGAGGTAACGATAAATATAAAGCTCTCAGTGGAAAATTTAAAAACAAAATGGTATTTGAGATGTATATTATATTTATCGATTGTCATTAGGGCATGCGGCTATTTGAGATGTAATTAATCCACTTGCGCAAGAAGGAATTTATGCGGGTTGGGAGCTCCCGCATATTTACGACCAAATGGTTAACTTACTTCATTTTCATTTAAAATTAGAGTAGGTAACCAAGGTATATAATCATTCCTAAATAGTCATGTTACGAAATCCCAATGTAAACAATAATTTTGAGAATTTCTCAGTATGAAACTGGCCCAATGGCGAGGAGTACGAGTTAATAGGAGTTAATAGACGAGAACTCTATGAAATGATCATTATACAAAGTTCGAGATATTGAGATAAAACAGAAGTAATCCGTGATAAACATACTTATGGGAAGTAGTGGGCGATGTTGATTTGGGTATAGACATATATGGACCACTTCTTTTACCATCTGGAAACACAACTACGCAAGACATAATGTTGCCAACTCGAAGAAAATACTTCACATGATCAGACAGAATCATTCGAAGTGCCAAGAAGAGTGTCAAAAACACAAACCTAACACTCAAAAACCTTCTCAAATAAATTCACATTCTATGTCGGGTTATGAACTTACCTTCGAAACCAAGTCAAATCTTTTATGGCTTGTGCGTCAAATTAATCTACATTACCCTTTGAAAAGTTACGGGGTAGTAGAATTTGCATCTAAAAGGTAACTTGAATAAGAAAATCACTTGAATATTTTAAACACAAAACACTTTTGCTTAACCCAGTAAGACCTTGACTTTATAGGTGACCTATCTTTGGGATTAATTTCTTAACATTCCATGCCAAAAACGTCAATTGATAAATCGAGATGGGGCCTTGCTCACATGTCGAGGGCATACAAATCTTTGGTCCATCTTAAATGAAAAATAAATTTTATTTATACCCATACGCACAAAGTGGCGATTTTAACATTGTCAAGAAGATTCAAACTATCTAAAAGTCTTGTGGAGGATAAGGACTACCTTTTATTTTAATTTGTTGCGAGCTTCAGCGAAAAAGCTAACATCGCCTCAGCAAGACCACATCACCTAGAAAGTGATTATATGGGAGATTGAGAATGAATCGATTATGCAACATTTTGACATTCGAGTCGGCCCCTACTTTAGCCATTTGCACCAAGCAGTGGCAACGCCACTATTAAGAAAAAATATGCGAGATCAAAAAACCATTTTATTCGAGCATACGGTGACAATTTTACGGTTCCATCTACCTATTCTATGTTATCGGTAATTTGTGTTGTTACGTAACGGTTCTTCATATTCCTGGCTTTAAAATTACTTGAGTCATTCTCTTCCTCGCTCTGCGGTGTCGTGCATGAAGAAGAAAAAAAGCCGAGAGTGGTTAAACAAGCAAATACTTAATATTTTCTACCGATAGGCGTATGATTACTAAAATGATAAAAGTGAATTATAAGTGGAAACATGTCCTCCAGTGATTTCTTGGGGCTTCCAATCAACTTTGTTAAAAATTACCTACAAAATTAACGAAAAATAAAGCTGTTGTAAGACTTTGATTAAAACAAACACTATCAAGATTCTTCACAGGAAGTGCAACGAGTGATCATACAACATTTCTATATGTTATTTTGATTTCCGACATTAATTTATCACCATTTATGTGATCAATCAAGCACTACGGTTAAAACCAAAATAGACTTAGGAATACTCCCCTATAATACATGATAAGTTGGTTTTAAACACTACGTGATTCCATTGTAGCTCCATCATCCACACATGATACATATAATGATTTTGTTTCAATTAGGAATCGAAAGGACATATGGGTAAGACTTACCTCCAATCCTTCCAAATCTTAGTTTTTATTATATCATTTGGTTTTAACAGCAATTATTTTGGTCTTGTTACCTAGATTATTATATGAATCCCCAAGGTGCATGTGCCTTAGTAGCGGATACGAGGTGGTCAATTTCTTACGCGCAAGACTTTATACTTTACATGATTAGGCAATTGAACTACCATGACATTAGCACAAATCAAATAAAAATTCGCTATACCTTTATAGATTGCAGATAACAATACCTAGAGTTTAAAACATACTGCAGATTTTTATTCCAATTGTGAGAATGCATATGAAATATTTAGCTATCAAGGGTATGAAATGTCAAACAAAATTTGCTAAAAAAGATTTATTAATAGGGTTGAGCGGCTAATAACCAAGACGGACTTTCCCAAGATACTACAGTTGAAAACAATTAACCAAGTCAAGACTCTTCCCAAAAGCTAATAAAATATATAAAATGGTGGTTGTATAGTTCACTCACATAATAAAAAGGGTGTCTCCGACCTTCATTTAACTGTCACCCTATAACACCCCATGAATCTAGGAGGAAAATCCATCTTTTTAGCATGGATGGTATTGGTGTAGTTGTTTGTTGCCCTCACACATAGCGGATCTCTTAGCTTAAACACGGGACGGTAGCAGTAGGAGAAAGATCAGTCTAGAGTCCTTATTCGTGTTGCAAACAACAAAAACAAAATATTAGTACGACATCCCTAGCCGCCCATGATATTAAGTATGCTGTTGTAGGTAGCCATTAACTTACCAAAAAGTCCAAGGACTGTTATAAGTCATCTTTAAAGAACACACCTAAGACATTCACTACACATTTTGAAAAACTTAAAGTGTTATAACGGAAGTAATTCCACAAGCATTTCGATTTGAATTTATTAGAAGTGTCTACCTTGAAATTTCGGTATTGGATGCACAATATCAAAATCAACTAAAGATGAAAAAGAGCAAGTATTTCCGAACATGAGCATTCCACTCCCACAAAGATAACTTCAAAACATTATCAACACCTTCCTTATTGCTTCAAAAAAAAAAAAAAACCTTCCTTTTTCGTCATCAACACCACATCCCTTGGTTGAGTGGTTTTACACCCTAACAACATTCTTGAGTGAGTCCTCCAAAAATATCCCTCCTTCCTAATGCAAATAAAATAAGATGTGAAGACTAATTTATATCCAAAAGGAAGGCAACAAAATATAAGACCCGAATGGCAACAAACATGCCTATCTAGTCTGTTTACCTCTTTTAGATTCATGAAACTACACTCGATCAAGCAATGTCTTATTCTCCGCATCATGAAACTCCATTCGATCAAGATAAACTACAAATGCCTTAGAATTAATTAGCATGCTTAAAATAATTTAACCTCTTCATACCTTGCACACAAATTTGAAGTATTTTTAGTCACCTACAAACTTTGAGACGAGAAGAAAGTGATGGCCTGTTGGTAGTAGGAGAATTAGGTGTTATTATTGAAAAGAAATTGTTGAAAAGAATTAAGAAAGGCAGTGGTCGAATACTAAAAGGTTTAACCTAGAAGAAACATGTATATCTGCTCCTCCCATACGGGCGGAATTTAGTCGCCCAAAAAGTTATACGGTAGTAGAACTCAAAAAGCATCCCCACACTAATATCTCAAACCATGGTAAATTAGCTGGAAAAAAAATAGCATTCATAAGTCTTAAGAGATGATGATTATGAATAAAATCAAATTAACATAGCAAAAATCAATGAAAACTAGCAAACAAGAAAGTCGATAAACGAAAAAAATCGAAAAACACGATATAAAAATTAATGGAATAAACAAACAAACCATAAAATCCTAACTAAGCAGAGATAAGAATAAGAATAAAAAGAAAAAGCAGTGTTACCTTGTGGATCGAAGTTGGAGTTAGATTCATCGCGTTGAGTATGCATAATGCACGAAAGCGAAAACCTAAAATCACATTGCACAAAAAATCAAAACGAGGACACATAGTTTTACCTATAAAATTGCAAGGCATCAACTAAGAAAAATCCTGGCCGCTAATGAAACCAAAATTGAAAACATCGAAGAAACGTCAAACCTTGGGAAAGTTACATGCTGACTTCGAAGAAAAATAAGAAGCGACAAAGAAAAGCTCGGGGTTGGATTTTTGGCATAAATCTTAAGTTGTTTTGGAGTCTTATACGGATATTTGTTTCTCAAAATTATATTTGTGAGAATCTCCACACAATATGGAACAAATGGTTTCTATGTGTGCCCAAAAAAGTATGGTAAGTTACTTTGTCAACATGAAATTAATAAGATTGTCTCATTACATTTAAACTTGTAAAACTCGTATAATATTTAGAATCCCTAAACTGTTATGGAAATTCTTATGATTTTCTTACGTTATGGAAATTCTTGGATTTTTCTAAAAATAATTACAAGTAAAGATCTTAAGATTTTTGCTTTATGTAAATCTTGTAAAAAATGCTTATATATGTTGATT